>CM036250.1:653105-903105 GCA_020698575.1 Bostrychus sinensis | reverse complement strand
CCAACACATTCTCCAAGAAAAGGTCTCCTTCTTTGAAAACAACATGATGAGTCTGCAGGAAGATCTGGAGGAGCAGCTGAGGACATCTGAGGAAGACCTGGTGCAGACACTGAAGAGGCTTGTGGAGAACTCTGAGGCATCTGAGAAGGAGATCACATCTCTGACTGAAGATCCAGATGGAGAAGAACAAGGCCAGCCAAAAAGAGGTCTATGCTGAGGCGGAACAGCTGAGATCCAGGAACTGCCATCTTGAGGACAAGGCGTGGTGTATGAAGATGGAGCGAGATCAGGTCCTGGGCAATGTCGCGTTGTCGGAGAGAAAACGCAGAATCCTAACAAAGGTAGAAGAGATCTCCACTGCCATCTGGAGGGAGCGGAGGAGTCGCCTTGTTTGCTTGTGCGCCTGCTAAACCCACACAGCTGAGGCACTTCTTCTCCACGATGACGTCGCGGAGGAGGAGGTAAGTCCAGACTTTAACCCGACTCCTGAAGCCTCTCATGAAGAAGTTTCAGAGGCTGGTCCACACTGATCCACACTGATCCAAACTGATCCACACTGATCCAAACTGATCCAAACTGATCCAAACTGATCCACACTGATCCAAACTGATCCACACTGATCCAAACTGATCCACACTGATCCACACTGATCCAAACTGATCCACACTGATCCACACTGATCCAAACTCATCCAAACTGATCCACACTGATCCACACTGATCCACACTGATCCAAACTGATCCAAACTGATCCACACTGATCCACACTGATCCAAACTGATCCAAACTGATCCACACTGATCCACACTGATCCAAACTGATCCACACTGATCCAAACTGATCCAAACTGACCCAAACTGACCCAAACTGATCCACACTGATCCACACTGATCCAAACTGATCCACACTGATCCACACTGATCCAAACTGATCCACACTGATCCACACTGATCCACACTGATCCACACTGATCCACACTGATCCAAACTGATCCAAACTGATCCACACTGATCCACACTGATCCAAACTGATCCACACTGATCCAAACTGATCCACACTGATCCACACTGATCCAAACTGATCCACACTGATCCACACTGATCCACACTGATCCACACTGATCCAAACTGATCCAAACTGATCCACACTGATCCACACTGATCCAAACTGATCCACACTGATCCAAACTGATCCAAACTGATCCAAACTGATCCACACTGATCCACACTGATCCAAACTGATCCACACTGATCCAAACTGATCCAAACTGATCCAAACTGATCCACACTGATCCACACTGATCCAAACTGATCCACACTGATCCACACTGATCCAAACTAATCCAAACTGACCCAAACTGACCCAAACTGATCCACACTGATCCAAACTGATCCACACTGATCCACACTGATCCAAACTGATCCACACTGATCCACACTGATCCAAACTGATCCAAACTGATCCAAACTGATCCACACTGATCCAAACTCATCCAAACTGATCCACACTGATCCACACTGATCCACACTGATCCAAACTGATCCAAACTGATCCACACTGATCCACACTGATCCAAACTGATCCAAACTGATCCACACTGATCCACACTGATCCAAACTGATCCACACTGATCCACACTGATCCAAACTGATCCAAACTGATCCAAACTGATCCACACTGATCCACACTGATCCAAACTGATCCACACTGATCCAAACTGATCCAAACTGATCCAAACTGATCCACACTGATCCACACTGATCCACACTGATCCAAACTGATCCACACTGATCCACACTGATCCAAACTGATCCACACTGATCCACACTGATCCACACTGATCCACACTGATCCACACTGATCCAAACTGATCCACACTGATCCAAACTGATCCAAACTGATCCAAACGGATCCACACTGATCCACACTGATCCACACTGATCCACACTGATCCAAACTGATCCAAACTGATCCAAACTGATCCACACTGATCCAAACTGATCCAAACTGATCCACACTGATCCACACTGATCCACACTGATCCAAACTGATCTAAACTGATCCAAACTGATCCACACTGATCCAAACTGATCCAAACTGATCCACACTGATCCACACTGATCCAAACTGATCCAAACTGATCCACACTGATCCAAACTGATCCAAACTGATCCACACTGATCCAAACTGATCCAAACTGATCCACACTGATCCACACTGATCCAAACTGATCCACACTGATCCAAACTGATCCAAACTGATCCAAACTGATCCACACTGATCCAAACTGATCCACACTGATCCAAACTGATCCACACTGATCCACACTGATCCAAACTGATCCACACTGATCCACACTGATCCAAACTGATCCACACTGATCCACACTGATCCAAACTGATCCAAACTGATCCACACTGATCCACACTGATCCAAACTGATCCACACTGATCCAAACTGACCCAAACTGATCCAAACTGATCCATACTGATCCAAACTGATCCAAACTGATCCACACTGATCCAAACTGATCCACACTGATCCACACTGATCCAAACTGATCCAAACTGATCCAAACTGATCCACACTGATCCAAACTGATCCAAACTGATCCACACTGATCCACACTGATCCAAACTGATCCAAACTGATCCAAACTGATCCACACTGATCCACACTGATCCAAACTGATCCAAACTGATCCACACTGATCCACACTGATCCAAACTGATCCAAACTGATCCACACTGATCCAAACTGATCCAAACGGATCCACACTGATCCACACTGATCCACACTGATCCAAACTGATCCAAACTGATCCACACTGATCCAAACTGATCCACACTGATCCACACTGATCCACACTGATCCAAACTGATCCAAACTGATCCAAACTGATCCACACTGATCCAAACTGATCCAAACTGATCCACACTGATCCACACTGATCCAAACTGATCCACACTGATCCACACTGATCCACACTGATCCAAACTGATCCACACTGATCCACACTGATCCAAACTGATCCAAACTGATCCAAACTGATCCACACTGATCCACACTGATCCAAACTGATCCACACTGATCCACACTGATCCAAACTGATCCAAACTGATCCACACTGATCCAAACTGATCCAAACGGATCCAAACGGATCCACACTGATCCACACTGATCCACACTGATCCAAACTGATCCACACTGATCCAAACTGATCCACACTGATCCAAACTGATCCAAACTGATCCACACTGATCCACACTGATCCACACTGATCCAAACTGATCCAAACTGATCCACACTGATCCACACTGATCCACACTGATCCAAACTGATCCAAACTGATCCACACTGATCCACACTGATCCACACTGATCCAAACTGATCCAAACTGATCCACACTGATCCACACTGATCCACACTGATCCAAACTGATCCAAACTGATCCAAACTGATCCACACTGATCCAAACTGATCCACACTGATCCACACTGATCCACACTGATCCAAACTGATCCAAACTGAAGTCTGGCTCAGCTCCAGCGCAGCTGATGGAAACAGAAATGTGTCGTCTTCGACGCTCGCGGTGCGTTTCTGCTCCGCTGGAAAACCTGCGGTGTGTTACTGCCTCTGTCGGTGTCGTCGTAATATTTTTGTTGTCATCAAATTAATCGATGCGTTAATTGAAATTAACGCAATTAAATCAATAAATTAACACACTGCGTTAACGCCAGCCCTAATTTTTAGTTTATATGACTATAAACGAGTTTGTAAAGCTTTTAAATTATGCTTTTTCATTTCATACAAATATAAACGACTTTAGAAGATGTAAAAAATTGATTTTTAGTTTACATGATCATAAATGACTCTGCTGATGCTTTTTATTTTATTTTATTATTTTTTTTATTCATATGATCGAAAACGACTAAGTTTTGAAACTGTGCCTTTTGTTTTAGATCTGTCTGAGGGAGAGAGGTGAACACTGAGCGAGTGTGTGTCTTATTTTATTTGCTCTGCTGTTATGTTATTTTGAATTTAAGTTGAGGATCAGTTCATCTCAAGCAGCTATTCCTCCTAATAATAATAATAATAATAATAAAGAATTTCAAATATATTTATAAGCTTTTGGATGAACTGGAAGCAGCAGCAGGATCAGATACTGCGCCTGTTTGCTCCTCCTCAGCTTCATCACTCACAGAAACATTTATTAATGCGCCTTTATCTGAATCTTTATCCGTCTGCTCCGGATCACTCTCGTCTCTTCAGAGTCAGGAGATCTCTGCAGGGTTTTCATTCCTTTTGCAAGATGCACTGCACTACTTCCCGCTTTTCATCAGCAGAAACCTCTCTTTTTTTCAGAAACAGAAAAATGTATTGGTCCCTTACAGGCCAAGTAAAAGAAAAACAGTTTGTGAACAGCTCTTAATGATAAATATATTTTTCACTTGGATATTGTTGGATAATTCTTGAAACAAACTTACATTAAAATGTGAGTTTAACAGGACATTTATGCTTTCAAGTGCGTGTCGAATTGTCCAGCATGCACTAGAACGCAGCATAAAAGCTGACCATAAAAAAAAGTGAGGAAAATGTGCACAAAAAGTCTGCCCCCTGGTGTTTAACCCTCACACTGCTGACCTGTTTTACCTGAGTGTACCCCACTGATCAAAACCTGTAAAAAACAAACAAAACAACACAATACTGAGATTTTTTTTCTTTTTAGTCATGATTAGTGATGTGCTGTCATTTCAAATAAAAAGATTTTGTTCGTAAATAATTATTTTCATTAGGATATTAGGGTTAGCTCAGACGTGTCCAAAGTGCGGCCCGGGGGCCATTTGTGGCACAGGTGGAGGTTCCATGCGGCCCTCAGCCTCAGCGCGTCCATGGCTTTATCTGCCGCTCTCTGCCTTGTGTTTTTTAAGCTGAACATTTTAGCAGAGCGGATGTTTTTTTATGGCAAAGATGTTATTTTGTTGGGACTTGTTTTAAATTTCAAAAATAAATAATTATTCGGCTTTTTTGAAAACAAAATATAGTAAGACTTTATGGTAACTCACCATAATTAAGCAGTAATTTAAACAGTATTTTAATAATAACTAGTTCATAGATACTTTACTGACATTTATCATTTTTCATTGATTTAGATGAGCTTATGACTCATGACTTTAACAGTAATAACAATGTTTATAACTCAGTGCTCTTGATTAATGGTTATTGTAAAATTATAAATACATTTAAACACACTTTATGGGCTTTTAGTTCCTAAAAACTGAAAAAAGGAGAGACTGTCAGCCCTTGAATTGTTGCACATCTTCATATCTGACCTTCTTTGGAAAAAGTTTGCACGCCCCTGGGTTAGATTCTGCTGTTATTGTCCCTGTAATGAAACTCTGGACTTTCTCTCTTATCATAGACATAAAGTATCCAGACGAAATCATGAAAAGAGTGATAAAATAAAACATCTCTGAGATATGATAACAAATATTCCCCCGGGGTCAGGTTTTACCCTCCTTGTATGGATGAGGGTTAAAAGTGGAATTGTTTTGGACATTCCCTTTTCCAGAACAGAACAGAACAAACAGAAAGTAAGTTGCAAGCCACATTTATTAAGTTTTAATTTTTACATTTAGCAGTGTAAGTTTACTGGCTTCAAAGTCATTTGTGTGATTCCATGTTGTCAATGCTTATATTTAATTAAGGAGGAGGAATGGATAAAAGCACTGACACAAACTCAAACACTACATCAGAACAGACAAGTATCAGGACATTAAGATAACAGTATGACAAATTAAATGTTGTTAATCAAAACTCAGCCACTTTGGGCCATAAAACATTGTATTTAGAGCTGAGATGTGTTATATTTGTTGTATTTTTGCAGTGATATGTTAAAAAAAAAACAGATTGCACAGAAATAAATGATCTTAAGTGCACAGGTACAGCAAGAGCAGACATCAGACTTAGTCCTTAATCGAAATAGTATAATACAATAATTTAGCTCATTATACCAATGCCTTTTCTGTTGCACGGTAGCACAGAACACAAAAAACATGAATTAATCAAAGAATTACCTTACATTTAGTCTAGCACATAAACTGTTGAGTGCCATGAAGGGCTGCTGTCCACAGACGCCACAAAATTTTCATATTTTTGCTTTTAAATGCAGTTTGTTTACATAATTCCACAGATTTGTAAATAAAAGATGAGTTATTTCCTGTTTACAGATCAGAGTGTTGTTGTTTGTGCAGGGTCCAGTCCTGATCGCTCTCTGAGTCGCCCTAACACTGATTTAATCCATTTTTACTTTGCTCTGAAACTCAGCTTCTTCCTCTTAAAGCCCTAAGGGGTGGGGCTACACTCACTGTTATCCAATGGAATTATAAGGAATTATTTCCCACAATGCACTGAGAAAATCATGGATCTGGTGGTGATGTTTTTGTTTGTGTATTGTTTAGCCTCTGACTGACAGAGTCACAGAGGAATGAACAGGATTTAACATTTCTGTATTGGAACGGCAGCAGAGGGAAAATAAATGATTTTAATGGGAGTCAATGGAACTTAAAGGGTTTAAGAGGAAGAGAGAGAGGTTTTTGTCCAGACAGTAGTATTTTTTTTTTCAGTTGTGTAATTTATTAATTAACATTTTGTGAAATATCATCACCCTAGCACAAGAAATGCCAAAATGAGAACAAAAATACACTTCAAAAGCCCTAAAAGGAGCCAGGGCCTGAGGTAAATGACGTCATTCAGTGATTGACATAGGCTTCAACTTGAGTTAGAATTTCCGCCGCCTTATCCAGCGCTTTCCTTTCATTGTCCGCTCTGAACTGTCCGTTGGGAATGTTTGGAAACTGGTGATAGTTTGGATACTGGGTCTTTTTGGAGTCCACGTCCAGCGCTGTCAGGACGCTCACCAGGCGCGGCAGACTCCCGAGGTGAGCGCTGTAGCCGGACGCCTGTGAGGCCATGGCTGAAATGGATCTGCTCCTTGGCTGCTTGCCGTTGTTCCGGTACGATGCGGCGATGAGGGCCTTCTCGACGGCTTGGTGGACCTTGAACAGACACCACTCTGTGCTTCCTTTTCCGGTGTCGCTGTAAGCCGCGGTGAGATCGCAGCGAGCTTGTCTGCACCAGCGCTGTGCCTCGCTTTTGTTCGGCCGTGGAATATTTTCATTGTGGGCCCAGAAGTTGTAAGAACGGTGGCCAGCGTAAAATCTCTCCCGACTTTCTCGGTGATGCCTGGCCTCGTTGTCCCATTCGTGGAAGAAGTCTCTGAAATTTGAATGCCCTCGTGAATATGATGAGGATGAACTGGAGCCAGTAGATCTGCGTGTGCCATTTGTGAGTTCATCAATTCTATTCTGTAGATACTTGAAGGCCTCAGTGGCAATCGATGGACAGTCAGGGTTTTTATCTGGATGCCACCTAAGGTAAAGCCGCTTGATGGCTTTCTTCCGCTCCTCATTATGAAGAGACCAAATATCAGCCAAACATTTGTCAATCTCTTTCTTCGCCTCTTCAACTGAGGCAGGTGAGGACTGTGATCTTTCTTGGGAGGAATGGGGGGCTGCACCTTCCACAAGCTGGAGCTCCCAGGAAGAAGAAGATGGCGTTGGCTGCCTTTCACGTTTGAACTGATACAAGTCAAGACAACTGACCTCGATTGGCTCTTCTTGTCCAATGTTTATTTTGTATCTCTGTGTAAGTTGTGCTGTGTATCCAGGTAGTTCCTCGACAATAATTGCATAAATGTATTTCCCATTTGTATAGTAACCTACATACTCCTCCTCCTCAAAGTTATTGAGGATGTTCATGTCCAGAGCATCGTGCCATTCTTCTGGGATCTCTGTTCCTGGAGCTGATGAGTTGCAATGCAAACCTTCAGCTTCCACACTGTCAAGGATGTGGTACCTTGCTAAAATCTTTCTAACTTCTTCAAGACTATCACACAAGAGGAGGTGTAAACAGACCTGTGTGTTGTTTGGTCCAATCCTGTTACCTGAAAAAAAACTGATTTCACTTGCCAGTGCTCCACAGACTTGAAACATGTCCCTGTAACCCATATCATCACTATGTTTCAGGTAAAAGATGCATCCTTCTTGCCCTTGTTTGACGTAAACTTCTGTTTCTGCAGCAGTTTGGGGCAGTTGTTGTTTATTTAACCAGAGCTCTGTTTGTAGACTTTGACAGCAGATAATTTGTATTTTACCAAATGTGTTGTTGCACATTTCCATGGCCTCTTCCTGTGTAACCTTTCCCTTCGATTCTGCTTGAATGAGACAGATAAGGCCATGTCTAAAGAATGTAGAGGAGAGATGTTTTGTAAAGTACCTTCTAAACTCACAGTTTCCTTCACAGAGCTCTATTTGTGTCTCCACTACTTTCTCCTCGGTGATTGTTGACAGCATTTGTGGCTGAAGTTTCTGAGGCAGCAGTTTCAGCAGCTCGTGATGTTTATAAATGTCTGGGCCTAAATGACATTTGCTGAGTTTCTCAAGCAACACAAACTTCTCTGGAAGAGCCTGTTCTAATCGTGAAGCTTCAAAGTGAGTGTCATTGTAGTATAATCCGCATGATTCCATTAATTTTCCATTTTTTCCAAGAAGATACAGTGTCTTTACATCGTCAAGGCGTTGTTTTCCCTGCTTTATGAGCTTAAATAGCTGCTCAACAGCACGCGTCACTGTTTTTTCCTGGTTTGGTTGTAGGCCTGGTTTATCACAAGTCTCATCATGGACTGCAGCCAAAACTTTACAAAACTGATCTGCTGTGGGTTCCTTCTTTACACCAATTTTCCTGAAGAAATCCTTGTACATGGCCAAATCTGAGGGGATTTTGTACAAATAGGGTCTGAAGTCAAAGGCAAACTGAAGGTCACAACACACATCCTCTGTTATTACAAGTTTTTTGTTTTTTTCAACTAGTACTACAGGAAGTCCAGCCAGTGGTTGGCCTTTCATGGGGTTGTTCTGCAAGAATTCATAACAGTGTTTAAACACGTTCGCTCGTGTTGTGATTGTCTGCTTATTTTGACAAGGTGACCGACATATGTTTCTCATATTTTTAGTTACACGTTCTGAAGGTGGCTCTTGAAAAGCTCCTGCATCACAGAGCATTTGCAGAAGTTTTTGTGTTGTATAAACAGGTATGTGTATGATCGGCATTGAAGACCAAATCAAGTCTTGCTGCTTTTCTTCACCTTGAATCAAAGCTCCTCTGAGTGGAACGGCAGTGTTGACAGTGATGAACGGTTGGTGATAGTTGCACAGTTCTTTTTTTATATTTACAGAGAAAATGAACTTAACATCTGCAATGCTTTGTAGCAACATTTTGTTTTTGTTTTCATTGTTTTCAACAAACCGCAGGGCTTCACTGAAAACAAATGATGATTTCTTCTTTACGTCCTCAAGTTTGTCATTTCCTTTGGCTTCACTTTCCACCTGATGTGCAAATTTTATTATGTTATCTGCAGAAACATCATGCCTCATCCCAAGCTCTATTACTAATTTTTTTGAATCAGGTATTTTGTAGATATTTTTTTCACACAACTCATCCCAAAAAGTCTTAGGCACAAATTTTTCTTTTGGTAACATTAACTTGAACAGTTTGACAGCTTCATCAAAGAAATATGATGCCATTTCCAACTGGCCAAGAGAGCTGCGAATCAGTCTGACGTTCTTAAATGTGGAGATGATTCTGTCCTTAGATTTGGGATAGTTGTGCTCATGTTGTACTGACAGTAAGAGTTTGAGGCAGTCCAGTATCTGACGCTCTGTGAGTTTATGGACCACAGGCAGAATAAACTGAACCAAAAAGTCCAAATCAGATAGTGTTTGGATCTTTAGTGTTTCTGAAAGCTGCATGTTTCCTGGGCTGCATTTGAGGAAAATGGCAGTGGTGTCAGGCAGCGTCCACAAGTCTGGAAATCTCATCATTTCATTCATATTAAGGACAAATACCTGTTTACAAAGGTCAATCCTGACGCGCCCACAGTTCACTGTTTCAAACAAGGGTAAGGATTTGAACTTCCTTTCATAGTCTTGCTTGTCTTTGGCTTTGGAAACACCAGAATTCAAGAAGTTCTGAATCTCATTCATTTCACTTGATGAGAGCTGGCCAAATTCCAAATTGTTAATGTTGTAGAGTTGATCCAAAACAGAACTACTATCAGTGACATTCAAAAGCTCTGAAGGGAGATGAGAATATAGCTCTCGGTCCATTTCACTGAAGAACAAAATGTTAAGCTTCATAAAACCAAGTTTAAACAAAATGCTCGATAAGTCCGTTCCAGAAGAAAACTGAATCACACTTGGCATGTCCCTCAGTGTTCGCAGGTATTTCTTGTTGTTCCTTGGACAAATGACAGGAAGAATGCAGCACTCGCTGTAGAGCTGCCTCACAGCTGCTAATGTCAGGCGGTCTGTATCCCTGCTTATACTTGGAGTTCTGAGTTGACTAATTATGAACTTCCAGAGAGACTTCAACCACTCCAGCATTTCTTCACTTGGAATGTAGTGTTCGTTGTCAACCTCACATTTTTGAAGGAAACTCTGAATTAAGGGCTTCAGGTATTTTTCTGCTGTAGGAATAGTTAACACTTTGACAAAGCCAAATCTTTCAAGAGTGGAGATGTGTTCACGGTTGGTTTTATAATCTGCAAATTGTTCTTCATAGCCTCTGAACACCTGGTCATACAATGAAGCCAGCTTGGGAGAGTCATGGTTAAAAACTCTCAGAACCTTGTCTTTTGTAAGAAGCAGTGGAAGCCCGTGGATTAAACCAGGGTCAGGCTTGGTGTCTTTTTCTTTGAGTGCATGCAGATCTTTTAGGCAGAAACTTAAGAGCTCTGTACAACGTTCCTCGTCTTTGATTAGCGTCTGTGTTATAGGGAGAGGAAGTTGTTTTTCTGTCTGTGATGGATCATTGAGGGGCTTTGCTCTCAGAAATGTCTGCACAGATGAAGGAGTGACACAGCTCAGCTCAATTCCAGCTGATTTAAAACTACTCCAAACCTTTTTCAAAGCCGTAGGCACCAGTCTCATTCCAAGATCATCTAATATCGTCTCAACTGTATAACTTATTCCAATAGTCAGATAAGGTACTTTAATTGGCTCTGTTTCTGTGATGTTACACCAGTCAAAGGAATATTCT
Source organism: Bostrychus sinensis (assembly GCA_020698575.1). Lineage (NCBI taxonomy): Eukaryota > Metazoa > Chordata > Actinopteri > Gobiiformes > Eleotridae > Bostrychus > Bostrychus sinensis. Next base: position 891,949 of record CM036250.1, on the reverse strand, counting down.
TTCTGAGGCTTTTCTGAGGCTGCAATTGTTTTTGTAGAACTCTGGAACACAGGAATCACATTCAACCCTTGTTCTTTGATTGATCTGTATACTTCATGTACCATTTCATGCCAGGCATTATTAATGTCTTTGGTCACAATTGGGAAAAAGCACAAGTAAGAGTTCTTAAGACATTCTTCAGTTTTTGTCTGGAAATCTTTTATGTCTGCAAGGCTGTGGCGAAGATGATCAAGGAGGATGGCATACAGAGGAGCTATGACGGCCTCTTTCAAATATTCATTCCAGTTGATTTTCTGACTCTGTCCATCTTCTATCCATAGGTTTCTTCTTGAAGAATCTACCTCAAAGTTGGCATTGACATGCACTGGTAGTCCAGTGTGTCCAGGCAAAGGAAGTGAACAAAATGCCTCTCCATTAAAATCAGTCCAGTTTGTTTGTTGCTTATCAGATTTCTTTGGGCTCACGCGTGCTGCTATTGCGGCTTGAGCCAGTTTGCCTGTTGGTATTTTTTGTTTGTCATCTCTGTTTTTGAATGAGCCAAACTGTTCTGCAACGATCCATTTAGTTGTCCTTTCATCTGATGTTGAAATTACTGTTTCATAGATCAACTTTTGTGGATTTACAGGTCCATCTGATAGTAGCGCATGTTGTTTACTGTTATCAAATGCCTCTTTTTCTTGGATGCATGATGTTGGTACATTTTTTTCGACTGCAAATATCAATTTTAGATTTCCTGATTCGTCAATTTCATGAACTTGTATTTTGCAGATGCTTTTCAGAAACAGCACAAGTCCTTCAGGATCCTTGGATAAAGCAGAGCACAGTTCAGTCATGTCACGCTCGGTCACAGTCTCCTGGGATATTTTTGAACTGTTTGCCATTGAACATGTTCTTAAAGGCAACCTGAACATAGTGCCTTCTTTCAGAGGGAATTTATCTGGAAGAAAAGAATTGTAGACATCCAAGTACATTTGCTTAAAAGTGTCTACTAGTTCATAACCAATGCCATGAGGCGACACGTCTGAGGTGCTCTCGATGTACCTTTGGTTGGGATCAAAAATGCCGAGTATCTCATCCCCGGTGAGGATAGAGGGGCAGTCAGTCAGATGGTAAACAGAGTTGAATCCAAGTCCGTATTTCCCTGTCTTTCCTGGAGTGTTGTGCTTCCCGCCTTCTCCCAGCTTCTGAATACCAGTTAAGTCTGCGTCAGAAAAGACTTTGTTGTTGAACACACACAGGGCCGGGCCTTGCAGATCATTCCATTCCTCCCCAAAGGTTTTTTCACTGCCATGCTGCCTTTTGTCCCAAACAAAATTAATTTCCGTTGCCTCTGCATCATCTGCATTTTGGATAAGTTCTTTAAGAATGTCCTTCTTTGCTGGATAGGCTGAGATTATGTTTTGGATTCGAACTGGTAGATCTTCCTGCTGCTCAAACTGAAAGGCATATGATGGCATGGGACGAGCGCAGTTCATCAAAGTGTGGTGCCTGGTTGTTTTGATGCCAAAGTGGAGTGCCATTACTCGTGATATGTTTTCATGGCATAAAGTAACACCTTGTGCAACTGGCATCCAAGGGCTGTCATTATAGAACAACGTTTGTGCAGGTTCTAAAATACTATTTTTATTGGGCACCAGACAGTCATTAGTTTTCTCTTTGGTGTCATAAATTCCTCTGTTTAAAATAGTGAGACAAATTGATAAATCACTTTCTGGTAAGGGCTTGTTTCTGTGTTTAGAGTCGAGTTCCCGTAAAGCATCCAAGCACTGGTTAATAGTAAACTTTTTTTCCACACCAACTTTTTTCCAGAGAGTCCTAAAATGGGTAAAATCATGAGGAAGTACATGGAGATATGGCCTGGCTTCAAACTGCGGTGTCTCTGCCACACAGTTCACATTGACAAATCTGTCCCCGACGAGGACAAAAGGAAAAGATTTTGTACTCTGCAAAATGACATCTGTTGCATTATTCTGTGAGTCACACAGACAGCGGTCTAGAAATCTGTAGCACTCATAGGCTATTTTGTGCAGCACTGATTTGTCCAAAGACTGACAGTGTGTTTGTGCTTCCTTTAGCTGCTCAAGCACCATCTCACAGCCTGGACTGTTATTAACTCCCAACTTCTGCAGAACTGGGTCAGAAGGATGTATCTGAAGATTAGAAAGATCCAAAACAGACTGTGTCATGTTAACAAGCAGAGCACATTCGTCAGTAAAAACATCCATAGGCCTTTGCAGCGTCACCTCTCTTTCCATTTTTGCATCCCCAGGTGTAAATGCAGGCAGAAACTGAACTGCTCTCAGTGCTTCCCCCTCAGGAGAGAGACCATCGTGAAAGTGGTGCTTCAGAAGTTCCAGAAGACATTTGATGTGTACGTATGCTTTGGTTTGGTCATTGTTCCAAATTTTTCCGATTGCTTCTGCTTTTTTACGTATGTCTTGTAATGAAAGCGTATCACTTGCCATTCCAAGCATCTGGAGGCGTGAAATGACCTCAGAGGAGCAGAAGTCATTTTTGGTCCCTGCCAGCAAGCGACCTTCCTCGTGCTCAAACAGGCATGCCACTTTGCCTGTGGGGTTGACCAGGTTCTGAATATACTGCAGCTGTCCACTGGTAGTAGGAATGCATGGGTGTAGGATCAAAAGTCTGTCAATTTCTTTCATGTTGAGGTTTATAGCATGTAGCATCAATGCATCTCTCCATTCAGGCTCCATCTGGCCCAGATTTGTAAAGACTGCTTCCTGGTAAAATCGCTCCCAGTTCCAAGTCTTGTCTTGGAGAACCTTTTCTAGACCGGCCTTTTTGAAACTATTCCTTATCCAGCCTGGAAGTGGAATTACATGTCTGGAGTTTATGTATTTCTGACATACATGCATCGCAAGTGCACAAATGTTTTGATCTTCCTCAATGCTCATGTAAAAATATGGCATTTTGCAAAGAGCACCAATGTTCACCAACACTAAAAAGCTTTGGAGCACTATGAGGCTGAGCAATAGTAGAATAAAACGCATCAACCAGAGGCTTAAAAGTCTCACTCACTTGCTCCCTGTCCGGCCAGAACGTGTGGTAGCAGTAACTTTCCAGTTGCTTATTTTGAGACATTTTCTTAAGAGCCAAGAGTGCAGTGACATAGGCAGTCACTAAAGGATCCTGAAGCAGAGACTTGTTCCACTCAAGTTTAACTCCGCTCTCCCAAAGACCTTTCCTGTTGCTGGTCACAGCAAACGTTCCATTTACATTGAGTGGTAGCCCTGTGTCAATGGAGAGAGGGAGAAAGCAAAATGCCTTGCCAGCGAGGTTTGTTGGTGATGCTACAAATGTTTCTGTGTCAGGGTTAAATTGCAAAGGCACAGCGACGCCGCCAATGGGCAACGAGAATGAGACTTTCTTGTTTTTTTCCATGGCCATGTTTAAAGACTTATTTGTTCCAAAGCAGTTGTAGAGGAGCCAGTGCTGGACTTGTGTTTCTCCTGATAGCTCACAGGTTATCTCAGCAATTTCCACTTTGCTGCAGTTGATGACTTCTCTGCATTTTCCGTTAAGTTGCATTAACTGTTCCTCGGCATGCTGTTGCACTGACACAGAACTTTCTTCTGGAAGATCCATGCTGCACACGGTGGTTTTGCAGACGGTGAAAATATCTTCAATTTCACCATCTTTTAGTGGTGTTGAAGCAAAGTTCGGCACAGTTTGAAGTGACACTTTGTTGATATTTTTAAGAAAGATCAAGTGGGATTGTGAGTCCTTGGTAAAGTGTTTTTGGAAGGTCTTAATATCTTGGTTGCAATAAACTTTAGAGCTTATTTCAGATGAAAGTGATTCCTCTTCAGTTCTGAATGGTAGTTTGATCAGGGTACCTGGATAGTGTTGAGTCTGACGCGAAAAACTGCAATTAAAAACACCTTCATAAGGTCCAAACTGAGCAGGAAACCAGTGAAAAAGTCTCTGCTGAGATAGGTCCAGCTTGATCCCAGGATTTGATTTGTGTTTGATGCGTTTTTTAAGATGGGTTATATTTGGGTCAAGTATGAGAAGAGTACTGCCGCTGAGGACGGAGGGAATGTCTGTCACATGGTAAACCGTGTTAAATCCAAGTCCAAATTTACCTATCTTTTCTACCTTGTTCTCCTTTGAGGCAGAGCCCACTCTCACAATATTTTCCCAGTCATCAGGTGAGAACTGCTCATTATTGAAAGCCCAAACACAGGGTCCCTGGCAAAGCTTCATGTCTGGGTCAATGAGACGTTCTGGGTCATCTCGGTGAACTCTGAAATCCATTAAGAATTGACATGTCTGTGCCCCAGCATCTTCAGCGTTTTGAATAATCTCTTTAAAAATGTCATTTTCTTCATCATATTCTTTCAGAATGTTTTTGATTCGAGTTGTTATTGGTTCAGATTGTCCACACTGTTCGATTCCCACTGACTTTGGATCCAGAATAAAGGTACTGAGGAGTTTAATGTCTAACCATTCTGCTGTTGTGATTGGTATCTCCTCGTGAACAACATGGATTTCTTCCTGGCTGCACTCAAGTTCTTTCAAGCCACTCTTGCTTAAATCACAAAACACAGTAACTGACTTTGGTTTAAGTGTATATTTTCCATGTTGTACAATGACTGGCACTGGGATATCACCTGGAACCACCTTCTGCTCCCTCCATAGCCAGTTCAGGATTTCAATGGACACTTTAACCTCAGACGACGTTGCAACTGCCAGTTCTCTGCCTTCAGCGGCTTGCTTGATGATATAAAGCAACTCAACAATTTCTTCATCTGCCAGTTCTTCTCTGAGGCCAAACTCCAGGAACAAACTTTTGTATGGAAGAAATTCATCTGAGAGTTTACCAATGTGAGAGCTCAGGTCTAGATTATAGGGATAATCTAGAACCAGTTCCTTCGGAGCAACAAACCGGTTGCGATTCCAGAGCCATGCTGTGTCTTTGCTGATTAATGTGGTGTAGTCAGGGATGGACTTTTGCATGTGTCCATAAATGCTCCGCAACTGTCTTTTAAAATCCTCATCTGTGTCGGGATTATTCAATGTTTCCACTTTCAAAATCATGACTGATAAATTCGCCACCACTTTTTCAGGCGGTGGCAGTCGTTTGAGGCCGAGTTTGCTGCAAACATTTTCACTGAGCTTTCCCTCCAGCGGCATCACATACCCAACGATGTCTTCATACATGCTGTGCCTCATTTTCTCCGGACAAAATAAGCCACTTTCCATAGAGTCATTCTGTTTGGCATTTTCAGGTTTAGCCCATGGGAGCCATTTAATCCTTTTGAGTTGCTGTAACTGGTCATCAGTAAAGTTCTCCAGTGAATCATTAGCATCCAAGATTTTTAGTAACACCTGAGCTCTTTTGCGAGCCTCTAGCGGACAGCTACTACTGAGCTTTGCAACCAGTGTAGCAGCGTGCAGCAAGTGCTTAGGACACACATCCACTTCTTTACCAATCAAGCCAAGATCTGTTAAGCTAACAAGCATCTGTGGTGTCTTTGTGTACACGGCTGGAGGGAAAAAATCATCCTCAAAGAGAACTTTAAAAGCATTAACTCTTGGGTCAAAAAGACTGGAGACCTTCTTTAACTCTTTGTTGATTTCAATAAAGGACAAATTTGTGCATCTAGCTTTTAAGTTTTGATTTTGATAGAAAAGGATGTTTCCGTGGTTTAAGATCCAGCTTATGATTTTTTCAGTGTGTGCTTTGCTACAGGCTCCACCCTCCACACGGTCGATGAGAAGGCTGGCTGCTTGTGCTGTGTCCAAGAGGTTGATATTGAGTAGCCGAAGAAGTCTGCGATCTGCCTCAGTTGCACACTTGACCACTGAGTCAGGCATCGGCACATCCGTCGGTATCGTGAGCCCGGAAATTAACAGCACTGCCTGTTTAGATTGAGCGGTGGTATACTCTCCTCGCATAGTTTGGAACAAAGGCAACTGCAAGAGTAATTTCTTCTCACAGCTTGTAAGGGAATCAAGACAAGAGAGGTAATCTTTCAGCTCCTCCAAAGCACTTTTAGGAACAGACGTAAGCTCCTTGATGACTTGCTGGGATTGTAAATTTACAAACACTTGCAGAACATGTCGTGGAGATGGACTCAGGACGTACGCATCCAGGTCTTCGTGCCTAAGCCAGTCGTTTTCCTCCACCACCGTGCCACCAACTTTGTTCACCAGCCGAGTGATGTGATCTGGTATGGCCCCCTGCTTACTTTTCTTAAAAATCAAAGTTGGGTTGCTTTGGATTCTGGCGAGTGTCACCGGTTGGCTGGTGGACACTCGGTTAACTGGTATTAAAGGCAGTCCGCTGAAAGAACTTAGCTCCTTGAAGTGGCTGTTGAGAAATCTCCAGAACTCTTGTAACCAGCTCAGTGGAGGCTGCTCATCACTGCTCACCTCCCACGTCACCAGTCTTTTCTCTGTCTTCTTCCACTCCGCTGGCAAATGGCTTCTGGTGTATTTCTCCACCTGGTCTCGTTGGTCAATGTTAATGACCATGTATAGATCTGTAAAAAAAAACAGTAATATTTTTAAGATTTAAGTGATCCATGCACAGAGGAGATAACATATGTCAGAAGTAGAGCTGCACAATATATTGTGAAAATATCCTTATCGTAATATCAGCAAACATAATATCTGTATTGCATTCCTACCAGAGCCTTTAAATGAAAATGTGTTGTTACCAAATAAAAAGGTTTTAAAAATCCAGTTTCAGTGGTAATTTCCTTAATCTAGTCACAATATAGCCTTGTTTTATTTCTGGTTTAGTTTGTGTTAAGTTTTGACTTTTGAATACAGGAACTAGTTTTAAGTTTAACTTACTGTGTCAGAATAGTAGGCTCTATTTTAAAATATCGCAAGCATATAGCTAGCACAATATTCAACATAGTTATCGAACATCACATTTTTCCAATATTGTGCAGCCCTAGTCAGAAAATATTCTTACTTGTTCCTGCCAGTTGTCTGAGGTGGTTCACAGATTCTGGATTGAGGCCATCTCGTATGAAGAGTTTCTCACAGAATGGAAGCAAAGTTCTGCACAAACAAAAGTTTGAGTTAAAAATGTTTTGTACCATATGTAAAAATAATACAAATTAACAAAGTAGAACCAAAAGTAGGTTTGGCCCCGTTGGTCCCAGGATCTCAAAAAACACTTTGTCGGGACAAGCTTCAGAAAATAATTTTGTGAGTGTGTAAAAAGTAGAGCTACAGTTGCGCACAGAGTCACAGAGTCATTAAATTTGGAACAAAGAATGCTGACATGATGAGGAACACGGCAAAATAACATTACAGGGCTTTCAATTTTTCTGTTTCCAAATATCAGACAATTAATTGGCAAAAATATAAAAAAATGGCCACCTTAATGACAAATTCTCTTAACAAACTGTTGGATTGTGACACTGTGTCTTTGGAATTACTGTCTCAGATGTAAATAGAAAACTTACCCAATTTATAAGCTGTAGATTGAGCCCAAGGTGAGCTCTCTATCTTAAACAGGTCTCCAGCTGTAGCAGAAAATCAGTTCCACACCGATGTAACAGTTTGTAAAGAGACTTTGTTATTGAGGTGGCCATTTTTTTATATTTTTGCCAATTAATTGTTTGATATTTGGAAACAAAAATATATAAAGCCCTATAATTCACACCCCATTGTTCATTGTATTCCTGAGCTCCTCAGGTGCTCGTCTTTCTGAGATGAGAAGTTTTCTTGACTTGTTTATGTTCATGAGCTGTTCTCTCGGAAATAAAAGTCAGGACACTGAGGTCACCAACAGAGTTTTTGCTCAGTTATGTTATTAATGAGTGTTTAACACGGCTCACAGTCAGATTTAACGTTAGCTCTCACACTGCTAAAAAGCTGAGTGTTAATACATTTTGCAATTATAGCTTTATTCAAAGAGTTTGGAAGTTAGGGTTAAAATAAATAAACAGCATTGATTAGCATTTCTAACTCAATTCTGTTACCTCTATGCCAGTGACAGGTTAAAGTAAACTAAATTTATTTAGTTTATTAGCAGTGTTTAGTCAAAGAGCTCATGAATAAAACAGAAATTAATAAATTAGCTGCTGCTCTGTTAAAGTTGATGTCCATTGAGGAAGTTGTGCTGCAGGTTTTGACCTGAGTTCCTGAATTCTTTTTCTGACCTGTGCAGCATTTATGTTCATCTTTAACTCGAAAAAACTTTTTCCTGAGTTTCTGGGGGCCACATGAATGCACCGTTATTACAGAGACAAATAATCATAATAAAATCTAACGTACCTGGGAAAGTCCTTGCTGTCGATTAATGCAGTGTCCTCTTCTCTGTTTGTGAAGGATTTGAAGGAGCCGTCGCTGAGGGGAAGCAGCTGAAGACCCTGGAGTTCTTTGTACTTTCCGTCACTCACGACGTACTCGAGCAGGGTTAGTCGGTCTGCCTCAGAGATGGTGTGAACGTCTGTCCTGCGGAGAATGTCCCTCAGGAAGGCTGGGGTCACATGAGTTAGAGAGCTAAAGTCTGGATAAGCTGCCTTTAAAGCTCGAGCGACGCTGTCCGGCACAGTCACCAAGTTCTCCCCGCGGGACACCAGGAGTCTTTTAATGGCAGCCAACGTCTCGGAGGTTGTCGGGCCGTTACATGGAAACACGGCTTCAGACAGGGTGATGAACCGTCTTTCATCTCTGACCAAGGACAGCACGGCTATATTCTGACTAAATATCTGCCTGAGAACATCCTTAGCGACCTCAGACCATTTCTCTTTGTGCTGCACCTGGGCCACGTCAGGCCAGAGGCTGTAGATGGAAGAAACTGGCAGCGTGCGGTCCTGGACAAGTCTGATGGCATCCTGGATGATGGTGAGATATGTTTTTGGAAGCACCTCTTTGATGAGCAGCTCATTCCAGATGGCGTGTTCGTCATTTTTCTGGTCTTCCTCTCGCCACTTGATGTACCTTCTGTCGTCTGTGAGGCCGAAGTAGGCGTTGACATAAACTGGGAGCCCTGTCCTGTTTGATTCGTTGTTTGGCAGTGGGAGAAAGCAGCACAGCCTACTCTTACCACATGCTGTATCTGGGTCATCGAAAGGGAACGCCAAGTCAACTCGAGGAACAAGCTTCACCTTCTCTGCGAGGGAATCAAGCTGGTCCACCTTGCCTTCTTTCACAGTGCAAGATGTCACCAGCCATTTGGTTTCTTTCAGCTCTTCTGATTTGAGGGTAATGGATTTGATGGTTGTGAAGCCCTCAGTGATGCCCTCGCATGACTCTAACTTGACGTCTTCTGAGGCTGTGGATTTCACTTCCAGTCTGGTGGTGACAGAGCCATGAACGTCAATATGTATCAGAGAAACGGACGAGACATTTTTTAGGAAGAGGAGGCTCAGGTCTGCGTCAGCAATGAAACTATCAAAAAGCTCGATTACTTTCTCATATTTGTAAAGCTTGTCTGATATTTCTGATGCCTCAGAGCGTAAGGGGAATCTAAAAAGGGTCCCATCGAAATTCTGATCTTCCTGGACAACTTTGGCCCAGTCTTGTCCGCTGACAAGTGAAACAACATCTCGAAAAGGTTGGAACTGGTCACGCATCGTTGTTAGTGCTTCTCTGTCTTCTTCATCATCCAGAGACCACAGAAATCCTCCACTTTTTGGACCAAATATTTTCTCCTGAGGGTCCATCATTCCCAGGTGACCCGCGCTGAATATACTTGTCACATCTGTGAATAAACAGAACGATATTTAAATATTCAAACCTCAAAAGCCCAGCACAATATGTGTTGTATTTTCTGTTGTTGTGGAAAGTGCAGCTCATCTGTTACATCTCAGTATTTGGTGAAGTTAATAGTTTATATCTTGTTAAAAACGCCTTTGTGTTTATTTGTGTTTTCTTGTTGTGAGCAGATTACACACTGCTTCAGTCACACAGAGCCTGACTAAACTACCACTGCTGGGCTGACAGCTTCGAGGACTCCGCTGCTACGTCGTAAATAACCACATCACTTCTAGAGCAAGTCCCTGATTGGTTAACGCGGCGCAAGCTAAGTTTTTTCAACTTCAGCGAGTAGAGTGTTGGACGCTTCATTCGCCTTTTCACTTCTTCGCCTGTTCGTGGGACTTGCACATCAAACACACAATTCACGTTGCACTGTTTGTGTCATACACTGCAAGACTTTTAACCCTTTACATAGAATTAATATGGAAATCACTCGCGCCAGACTCTTCATTCACATACGGTGAACCAGAGACACCAGAGACACCAGAGACACCAGAAACACCAGAGACACCAGAAACACCAGAGACACCAGAGAGACACCAGAGACACCAGAGACACCAGAGACACCAGAGACACCAGAGACACCAGAGAGACACCAGAGACACCAGAGACACAAGAGACACCAGAGACACAAGAGACACAAGAGACACCAGAGACACCAGAAACACCAGAGACACCAGAGACACCAGAGACACAAGAGACACCAGAGACACCAGAGAACCAGAGAACCAGAGAACCAGAGACACCAGAGACACCAGAGAACCAGAGAACCAGAGACACCAGAGACACAAGAGACACAAGAGACACCAGAGACACCAGAGACACCAGAGAACCAGAGATACCAGAGACACCAGAGAGACCAGAGACACAAGAGACACCAGAGACACCAGAGACACCAGAGACACCAGAGACACCAGAGACACCAGAGAACCAGAGAACCAGAGACACCAGAGACACAAGAGACACCAGAGACACCAGAGACACCAGAGAACCAGAGACACCAGAGACACCAGAGACACAAGAGACACCAGAGACACAAGAGACACCAGAGACACCAGAGAACCAGAGAACCAGAGACACCAGAGACACCAGAGACACCAGAGACACCAGAGACACCAGAGACACAAGAGACACCAGAGACACCAGAGACACAAGAGACACCAGAGACACAAGATACACCAGAGACACCAGAGACACCAGAAACACCAGAGACACCAGAGACACCAGAGACACCAGAGACACCAGAGACACCAGAGAACCAGAGACACCAGAAACACAAGAGGATCCCAGAGCCCACAGACCCTAAACTCCCACAACATCAACAACAGCGGCGTCAGTGTTGTGTTCAAGCTACAGATGCTACTGAGCTTTTTTTTATGCTTTTACAGCTGAATATTCTGCTCCTCTCACTCCAGACTCAGGTCTCCTCTGTAGCTCACTCGTTCATATTCACCTCCATGTTCGTATGTTTACATGGAACCAGTTTTCTGTGCATGCGCCGTGCGTTCTTCTCTGTTGTTGGTGTGTTCTGCTCAGGGCTTAATTTGAGCCGGATCTTGCCGGAACAGGATCCGGAAACTCCCTTATTTTGACGTGGTCCGATCCGGCAACGGTTTGCTTGGATCCTAACTCAGACACAACTCAGAACAAAGAGTTGACTACATTTGACTCTTTTGACCTAAACCTGTGCTGGAGGTCGGAGGTGGAATTACACAGAAATGCAGATGTTTTAAACATAAAAGCCACGCTTCATTTCCTTGTGAGCGCTTCAACACAGACTGTCCCTGCTGTAATTTGTGTCTACAGAGCGTACAGGGCATCAGGAGGAAAAGACCTTCACATCAAACTGAAACATCTGTTCACCGCTGTTAACACCAGCGCCTCCTGCAGGTGTACAGCAGTACACACTGTGTGTACCCGACCCCGCCCAGTCCCTGCTGCATCCACAGAGCCGCACAGAGGAGCACAGAGCTGCACAGAGCAGCACAGAGCTGCACAGAGCCGCACAGAGGAGCACAGAGCCGCACAGAGGAGCACAGAGCAGCACAGAGGAGCACAGAGGAGCACAGAGCCGCACAGAGCCGCACAGAGCAGCACAGAGCTGCACAGAGCTGCACAGAGCTGCACAGAGCCGCACAGAGCCGCACAGAGGAGCACAGAGGAGCACAGAGCTGCACAGAGCCGCACAGAGCAGCACAGAGCTGCACAGAGCCGCACAGAGGAGCACAGAGCCGCACAGAGGAGCACAGAGCAGCACAGAGGAGCACAGAGGAGCACAGAGCCGCACAGAGGAGCACAGAGCCGCACAGAGCCGCACAGAGCAGCACAGAGGAGCACAGAGGAGCACAGAGGAGCACAGAGCAGCACAGAGCTGCACAGAGCCGCACAGAGCAGCACAGAGGAGCACAGAGCCGCACAGAGGAGCACAGAGCCGCACAGAGCCGCACAGAGCAGCACAGAGCTGCACAGAGCTGCACAGAGCTGCACAGAGCCGCACAGAGCCGCACAGAGGAGCACAGAGCCGCACAGAGGAGCACAGAGCCGCACAGAGCCGCACAGAGCAGCACAGAGCTGCACAGAGCTGCACAGAGCCGCACAGAGCCGCACAGAGGAGCACAGAGCTGCACAGAGCCATAGTAGGCTGTGTTTTTACAAACGCGAGTGCAGCTACAGCGACTGCTGCTCTTTAAGTCCACAGTGATGTTTGCTCACAGCCAGGAGACAGGAAATCTGTTGAGGTTTGTGCTGACTTTGGTTACAGAGGGAGCTGCGTGATTTGGATGTGCTGCATTATTTCCCCCAGCGTCCGAGAGCGCACGGGACCTGGCAGTGCCACGTCAGTTTGTTCTTTTACTCAAATGCATCTGGAAGCTGGAGCTAACGCTGAGGGCCACAGGATGAGACCCGGGGCCAGTGTCACTGTTACAGAGCCATAGTGACACAGAGAAACCTTACGCCACGCGCCCTCCATGTGCACTTTTTATTCCTCCCTTATATCCTCTGTGCACACGGGACATAGATCCACAGCAGTTTGTTCTTTTTTGTTTGTTCAGAAGCATCTGTGAGCTCGAGCTAACGCTGAGGGCCACAGCCTGGAGCCGTGACACGACCTTACACAGAGAAGACTGCGCTCCACAGCAGTCACTAACAAGAAGAGAAAGCAAAAGGAGAGACAAAGGCTGAAAGTTTACTGCTGCCGTGTGCTCCCTGTCCCAGTCTAGACTTTGTTTCTACAAACCACAGCTGCGGGAGTCTGTGTTCTTACTTCAGACTGGGGGCCACAGGTCTGTGACTGGGGGCCACAGGTCTGTGCCAGAGCGAGTCTACAAAAGTGCAGTAATTATGTGTAGCAGCTGATTTCTGATCAGCTGAGCAATCACACAAATGTACACTGACACATTACACTGAAGTGAAACACTATAATGTATAATAATGATAACAAATATGTTAAAATATCATTTAAAACTCAGTATAAATGAGCAGTTGCTTAGTATTTTGGCGTGTGTGCGTGCGTGCGTGCATGCGCGTGCGTGTGCGTGTGCGTGTGTGTGTGTGTGGACCCCGGTGTCAAAGCACAATTTTTGTTCCGGCATTGTTTGATTTACAAATGAAGCCCTGGTTCTGCTTCTCTGATGATAAATAAACATTTCACTGTGAGACTTTACCTGACAAATGCTTTTCATCAGATGTTTTACCTGGCCCTGCTGTGGGTGAGCTTTCATACATAAAGTAGTAGTAAGTGCTTTTGTATAAAGTGGCCTGTGTGTTGTGTAACTGAGGCCTGGCAGAGTTACCTGTGATGTGGTAAACCGAGTTGAAACCGAGCCCAAAACGTCCGACTTTATTGGGGTCACCGCGCTTGACGCTCCTCGCCACGCTCTGAATCCCTTCCCAGTCCTCGGCTGTAAATTTTGCATTGTTGTAGGCGAACAGGGCTGGACCTTAGGACAAATGGAAACAAATGTTTATGTTTTAGGGCGAGACGTGTTTGTTTGTTTATCTCAGTAAACTTTATCTTGACACGTCTGGAAAAGCCCATTAGAAACTGCAGCTCCATTAACAGGACAGCTTCCTTTTCCTGACGAGTTTAAGTTAACGACTTATTCTCAGTCTGTGTGTACCTTGGTACTTTGCCAAGTCCTCTGCCCAAAGGTTCTCTGTCCCATAGCTTCTGTTGTCATGAATGAAAACCACTTTTGTGGCGTTGGCATCATCAGCGTTTTGAATCAGTTCCTGTTGATGAATATAAAAAATATTTTAAAAATAACAAAACAAAGTAAATGTACTTCTTTACCTGGTTCCAATGTAACTGTAATGTTGGGATAATTTGATGTTTTTGTGAGAAAACTGCGTGGCCACTGGTGACAGGGCAGTACCTTTCTTATAATCCCTTTACTGCAGGAATGAAACTTAATCACACAAATATAGAGTTCTATAACAGCTGCTCACAGTTTACTGATTGTAGGAACTGAGGAGGAAAAAGACACGACATCAAGATCAAAATGTCACAAGATTCTTGTGAAGATAAAAAATGGTGCGGTTATCTGTCGTTTCACAAAGGAGAAGTTGAGTTTGTGACGAAACATTTGGCAGTAAATGTTCTGTTATGATGATAATACAAATAACAGAAGTAAATACTAATGAAAAGTGCCAGCAGTGATAAAGGCCCTCGCAGCAGTTGTGTCGTTGTCACAGTGGCTTCAGTGAGGTTTGGCAGGATTTGAAGCAGATATGTTTCCCTTTTACATAATGTATTTCTGGAGCTGAAGTATAATGTTTGGACACAGTAAGTTCACAGAACTAAAATACAAGGAGGTTCTAGAATGTGAGGAGTTCTCTCTCAGATGGGGCAGGAGCCAGTTTAACTCTGTAAGCTATAAACTATTTCCAGGAGAAATACCCAAAAAGAAAAAGAACAAATGTTGAACCTGATCATTTCCGTTAGTGACAAGGTCGATGAGCTGTTTGTGTTCAACCACAGCCTCAGACCGAGGACAAAGCTTTTAACCACAGCTGATCCCAGACCTGTCCTGAGGCCTCTGCCTCAGTTTGGAGTCGGATCAAACCCTGACGAGTTTGCTAAAACACAAGGGATGGGTTTTTTGGCATTTCAACTTTCTACCAAAATGGCCGCCTTCCTGTTGAGTTTAGGGCGGAGCCATAGTATAATTTTTTGCTTGTCCTGACATGTTCTATGACTGTGTAACATTTCATTTGTCTGCGATTAAAAAAACAGGGGTCGACTCCCATAGGCGCAATGTTATTTGATTTTCCAGGGGTCGCCATGGAGACCGTTTGCAATGCTGTTTTTTGCAAACCTGATGTAAATTACACCTGGCCTGGGCCTGAATTTGGTGCAGAATCTCGGGGGTTTCATGCTTGTTTAATGTCTGAACATTTGCATTTATTTATCAGATCTCCACAGTTACAACAGGGCTCACACTCGGGCCCTAAACATTACACAACATGGTTTTAAAAATAGTTTTGCATTTTATGATTTTCAGGTGAATAAATTACATTTTTCACTTTTAACAGTGTAAAAATCTCGTCTCGTTCTCATTAATCCAGTCTCACAGCCTCGTGTATAAACTATACTCAAGTAATTACTGTAACTATAATAAAGTATTTATATTATTAGAGTCTTCCTCTGACGTTATGACTGCTCAGTTTTCTTAATGCAGAGTTTTACAGCAGTGTTTTCATTTGTATTTAAACATCTGTTCACTATTGATCTGTCAGTAATCTGTGAACTGTGAAGACGTGTGGCCAACCTTCAGGATCTGCCCGCCGTCAGGATACCGCCGCAGGACGTCTCTCAGATAATCAAGGAACGGAGGAGCGGTCGCCCCGAAGGCAGCCCTGAGCAGAGGAGCAGTAATAATCATAATCATAATCATAATCATAATCATAATCATAATGATAATGATAATGTAGTGGACAGATGTGGATATGATAAATCAAACCCTCAGTTTAGTTGTGACTCTGCTGCTTCAGGGCCTGAGTAAAAACGTGGGACTTACCGATTCTTTTTCCTGGCTGTGGAGCTCATCGTCCATTTGCTGAGTTCTGTTTGAGGAAACACAGAAAATAAACAAAAAGCAGCTGAATTCTTTTCCCGATTTTATCTCTTACCAACAGGAAATGAAACGTGATTTTTATACAACACTGAACAGAAACAGTGCCAACATTACACATAAACTGTTCGTGAACATTTGAAAATAGTAAACACTGTAAACTACATTATGTCAGAAAAGTATTTGATCTATTTTCATTCATGCAACAAGGGCTGCAACTAAGGATTATTTTGATAATCATTAATCTGTTGATTACTTTTCAATTGGTCGATTAATAATCAGAGAGAAGCCTGAGTAAAGTTAAAAACTTGAGGTGTTTTAGTTCTTGGTATGGTCTTGGTATCACAGTAACCATTAACTACGTGATAATGTAACGTAGTTAATGTTTACTGTGTGCTGGAATAAAATCTGTTTTCTTGCAAACGATGGCCTTCTGCTGTTTGTCCAGCAGAGGGCGCTGGTGTTTCCCTACAGTTTGGCTCTTCCTCTGCAGTTCAGAGCAAACTCCCCACATCTCCTCCTCATGGCCTGAAAAACTCAAAACAGCATAAAAAGCAAAAATATTTTGCTAATTTCTCTGCCATAAAACGTCGTAGAACAAAAATTCAAAACGCATGTTGTAGTTCTCCCCATGCTCTACTGCAGAGCAAGTTTAAATGAAATTTAAATTAAACAAATTTAGTTAAAGCTAAATAAAATAAATAAATATAATACATAAAATATATAATAATACTCCCCACACCAATGCCCACTACAACCTACAGAACACTCAGCAAAAAGAACAATAAGCAGCTTTCTACAACATTTTAAAAATAAGTTTAGTTTAATAAAGTGGCCTGGGGTGGACACAACATATTCATGTAAACAAGAGCAGAAAGAAAAATGCTTTAAAATACTTTTTCCTAATGTATAATGTATTGGATATAGGTTTTTTATTTTATTTTTGTTACTTAATATCGGCACCGGCCTCAAAAAATCCATATTGGTTGGGCTCTAATTTTTACAAAATTAAACCAGACACATTTTTAATCAAAAACACAAAATGTACATTGTTTACTGTTTACTGCTCTGTCTCGGTAAGAAAACTCCTCTCTCACAGTCTCTTAAATAACTCAGCTGGTGATTATTTAATTACTGAATAAGTTGACGAATAATTCAATGATCAGTTATAATCGATTAATCCAGCCCTACATTAAACATAAGTCAGCTGTAGTTGAAACAATATTCAGTGAGTGTGCTTTTAACAAAATCTATTTATCTTCTTCCCTTTCAACAGACGACCTTTCCACCGTCTAACAGAATACTTCACCAAATACACACAGTACACAGTCGCTCTGCGCAGTACCAGGCTGGACCTCTGTGGACCGAGCCTGATCACCGCCGGCGCTGGGTTTCCTTCGCCTCACTTCCACCTGACGCCGGACCTCACACTGTGACAGATCGTTGTAATATCAACAGTATTTTACTGTAATATGCACAGTACATTACTGTAAAAAGTTTATACAGCAGACTGCTGTAATGTGCATTGAATTGTGGGGAAAAAATAATGTTACAGTAACCTACTGTAAAAATTACAGTAATGAATTTAGGCGGGAAAATCTGACCAAGAGGAAGAGAGATTTGGCAAATTTGCATAAGATGACCTTTTTGTCAGTCGGTGGAAGAAAACCACACAGAGACCTGCAGACTGTTTTTAAATTATTGTACTAATTCCAAAGAAGACCAAAAATCTGTGTAATGAATTTGAACTGTAATATTTTTATTGCACTTTGTTCGTTGCCCTGGTGCCAGACTTGAGCCTCAAGCTTTGTTATTGTTAAAATATTGTTGTATATTGTTTGTATAACAATAATAATTTATTAAAAAAAACAGTCAGTGTGGCTCAGAGCGGACTGAACTATATTACCCATGATGCATTTCATTGTGACGTTTTCGAATGACGCTGCGTTTGTTTCTTAGCAACTTAGCAAAAATGAAAAGCAGTGCAAGAACCAGGGCTCTCACGCTCACGCGCCACAAAAAAAGTTTATTATTATTGGACAGGAATCACAGCGGGGCCAGATGTTTAACTGGAAAACTGGGACACTTTCTTTTTTTCAGTAATCACGGAGCATTTATACGGAAGCGCATAGTCAGGGTTGCCAGATCTGACTGACAGTTTCCAGCCCAAATATAACGTAAAACCCGCCGAACGCAATAAAACCCCGCCCAAATCACAACCATTCTACAATCTTAATGTTAAAACTGTAATACATATGAAACAACATATTTTGAGCGCACAAAACTTCACAACTGCCAATGGAAAAAGTAATAAACAGTCTCCACAATGAGTGTAATCAGAAAAACAAACAGCTCTCTCACAGGGCTGCAGTGTTTACTTTTTTCAACCAATCAGAGGTCCATAATTAGACATGTGACTGACAACTAATGACACTAATATTACTACTTCTATTTTACAAATTAATTTTATTCATCAATAACCAGCAAATATATACAATTATTGATCAGGAAATTTTAAAATATTATTAAAATAAGTTTATTTTACATTTTCAGAATCCCGCCCCATAAGTCTAAAAATAGCCCAAATATTATACACCCACCCAACGCTATTTTTTTCCGCCGAGAGAGAGCAAAAGTATCTGGCAACACTGCAACAACAAAACAAAAAACTATCTCGTAATTACGAGATAGTTTTTTGTTTTGTTTTGTTTTTTGGTGACTACTATGCGCTTCCGTACATTTAACCTCAGCAGGTGACAAAAACAAAAGCTTACAGAATGTATAAAAGTGTCATGGACTCTAGGGCTTACGTTTTGAATTTTAAGTGCAATTTATTAATAAAAATAATGACAAAAGTGTTTTATGTTTCCTATGCTTTTCGGCTAAAACGTGGACAACTGGGACATATGATGTTTTTACAGATACTTGTTGGGACAAGGAGCCTAAACCTGGGACTGTCCCGGGTAAACGGGGACATCTGCTCTCCCTCAACACTCCGACCTCACTGTGAACGATGTCTCAGGTTTGGGGAGCAGCACCAGGAGCAGCACCTCCTCATCACTTCATGCTCTGATCCGCGCTGACGCAGCGGCACACGGCAGCCTGCAGGGGGCAGTGTGTCCCGGCCAACACCCCACACTAAAGACAGCAGGTGTCCCGGGTCTGACCTGTGGCAGTGTGGGACAGGGGACGGATGGACGGGTCATGGGTGCGCGAGACAGGGACAGAGTTTATGGAGAAATAAATAAACGCCAAAATTCAAATTCAGTTTAGTTAAATAAATTTACTTAAGATATATACATTTAATATTTAATAATGACAGAATACAGCGATCAAAATCTGAGAGCGTCCGCCTCATGTCCAGGAAACAACATCCAATCCACTCATCAGCTGTTATTGTTATGTTATTGTTATGTTATTGTTATGTTATTGTTATGTTATTGTTATGTTATTGTTATGTTATTGTTATGGGCAAAGTGTGCAGCGGTGTTGGGACAGATTTTATATTATATTTATATTTATATTATATTTATATTATGAACCAAAACGACGCGCCTCATCGTAAACAAAGTGTCGGCAGCATCTTCCTTTAACTTAGGAACAAACAAATGCGCAGTACCTGGTTCTGGTCCGTGCGGAGTCTCAGGTCCAGGTCCAGGTCCAGGTCCAGGTCCAGGTCCAGGTCCAAGTGAGCGGAGGACACAGCGCCCCGGGATAAAAGCGGAGCCGCAGCCAATCAGATCCGTGCACGCGCTGCTCTCCGCGGCTCAGTTTCGTTTTTCTCCTGAGGCGAGGTTTGTTCAGAAACAAAACTTATACTTATACACTGCACAGGAAATGACTCAGAGAAGTCTCACTGGGTTCAACACGGAAGTGGTTTCCAGTGGTTTTATATTATATTATATTATATTTGATTATATTATATTTTATTATATTATATTATATTATATTTGATTATATTATATTTGATTATATTATATTATATTATATTATATTATATTATATTTGATTATATTATATTTGATTATATTATATTATATTTTATTATATTATATTATATTATATTATATTATATTTGATTATATTATATTTGATTATATTATATTATATTATATTATATTTGATTATATTATATTTTATTATATTATATTTTATTTTATTATATTATATTATATTATATTATATTATATTATAATATATTTTATTATATTATATTATATTATATTATATTTTATTATATTATATTATATTTTATTTTATTATATTATATTATATTATATTTTATTATATTATATTATATTTTATTATATTATATTATATTATATTTTATTATATTATATTATATTATATTATATTATATTATATTATATTTTATTATATTATATTATATTATATTATATTTTATTATATTATATTATATTATATTATATTATATTTTATTTTATTATATTATATTATATTGTATTATATTATATTTTATTATATTATATTATATTTTATTATATTTTATTATATTATATTATATTTTATTATATTATATTTTATTATATTATATTATATTATATTTTATTATATTATATTATATTGTATTTTATTATATTATATTATATTATATTTTATTATATTATATTATATTATATTATATTTTATTATATTATATTATATTATATTTTATTATATTATATTATATTGTATTATATTATATTTTATTATATTATATTATATTTTATTATATTATATTATATTATATTATATTATATTATATTATATTTTATTATATTATATTATATTTTATTTTATTATATTATATTATATTATATTATATTATATTATATTATATTTTATTATATTATATTTTATTATATTATATTATATTATATTTTATTATATTATATTTTATTATATTATATTATATTATATTTTATTTTATTATATTATATTATATTATATGATATTTTATTATATTATATTATATTATATTATATTTTATTTTATTATATTATATTATATTGTATTATATTATATTATATTATATTTTATTATATTATATTATATTATATTATATTATATTTTATTATATTTTATTATATTATATTTTATTATATTATATTATATTATATTATATTTTATTATATTATATTATATTGTATTTTATTATATTATATTATATTTTATTATATTATATTATATTATATTTTATTATATTATATTATATTATATTATATTATATTATATTATATTTTATTATATTATATTATATTGTATTATATTATATTTTATTATATTATATTATATTTTATTATATTATATTTTATTATATTATATTATATTTTATTATATTATATTATATTATATCATATTATATTATATTATATTATATTATATTATATTATATTATATTATATTATTTTATATTATATTTAAACACTGCCTTTAGTTTTGTTTCCAGTGAGTACAGCACTGACAGAGGATGGGCTGGGGTTTTGGAATCGGATTAAAGAAGGTTTAAAGAGCATTAACAGTGAAAATCAAACTGTACAAAGCTAGATTTCCCCACAGTGAAAAACCTTTTATTCATTTATTTAACAGAAGGTCACCCTTCACTGTAAAAGAGATGACGTGGGTTTAAACATTTTCATGAGCAGGGGCGGATCCAGAGGTGCAATAAAATGCAGAATAATAAAAACATTAATAAATAAACTTTTAACATTCTGCTCTACTAAAAAAACAGAACAATACACAAAGTTGGTAGCCTGGCGAGCGTTTTTCCATTTTGATTTGTCTCTGACCTGTCCCAGCTTTTTCTCTGCAGCAGAAGATCATCTCCTCTCAGAAATAACCCAGACAGCTGTGGCTTATACAGAGTCAATGTAAGAACTTCTCTTTAGATCTTTCCTTGGTCACCTGTTGGTTCTGCTGAAGTCCTCGTTGTTGTTCAGTCCTCTGTGGGATTTTTGTCTTGGTCCTGTTTCCATTTTAACAACAGTAAAGTCCCTCTGACGTCCCACGTAACCACCACATTCAAACAAACCCACTTTTTCTTTCACAAGTCTCTGTACGACTGGCTTCTGCTGCTGTCCCCGCTCACAGAGGACAGAGCTGTTCACAGACACAGGATTCTGGAGTTTTATGGAAAAAAAGCAACAAGAATCCTCCTTGTTTATTTGGGTCAGCAGGGCTTTGCTTATGCCCCGCCCTTTGTTTCTCTGATTGGTTGCTCTGCCTGTGATGAAGGGAGACCAGACTAACTTCTTTATATCGGGATAAAAGAGTTATGTTAAGAGTTTGTCAAAGTTGGCACAGAACTGTTGGAAAAGTTGGTCTGTTCTCTGGGCCCCCTTCTGGCCTCAGGGGCCCCCCACCTGGAGACGGCGCACGTGAAAATACAGGGCCCTGTTTTCTGCTTGGCGTTGGTGGAGAAGTCTGTGATCAAACCCCTGCACTGTTACAAGTAACGTGGTAGTTTAACTTATTTTATTTTATTTATTTAACCATTCTTTAAGCAGGAAAGTCCCATTGAGATTCACAGATCTCTTTTTCAAGGGAGTCCTGGCCAAGAGGCGTCAACAACACAACCACACTGCATACAAAATACAATAAAAGAGAAATAAGAGTTAAAAACAATGAGATAAAAAGACAGATTTAGAAGCAGTGGCAGGCGAGTGACTGCATCTCCAGGTTTTTCAAAATAGACTCAAAATGATCCAAAGGGAGAAGAGTTTGTAGTTTTCAGGTTCTCTGTAAATCGTTCCAGTGTAGGGGCACGATACTGAGAAGACATTTTCCCGCTCTCTGTCCTGACACCGGGGACGGTCAGGACTTAAAAATGTAATTTATTTAAACTTAGTGAAAAGTGTTCATTAAAGTAATGAAGTTAAGTTGTGGATGAGAGAATCATCAGTGTCAGACCTGATCTGACCTCTGAGTTAGAGTTTATTGAAGATTTCTACATAGCTTTGCCTATTTCCATTAAACTTATATTTTGCTGTACTGCTGCTAAGGTTAATAAGCTTCAACATTAGTCATAATAACACTTGGGTCTTATGGGATGTTTTTCTTCTTCCACCTTAAACTTGGGTGCGTTCCTAAAAGTGCACAATAATGAGCCGGTTACAAAGTTCTCAGACTCAGTGTTGCAGGTGTGGCTCGCTGTGGGAGGCTCAGGAGGAGAAGAAGATAACGCTCGGCTGAGATCGTCAGACACAAAATAAAAACAGGTCGCTCCTCTCTGGCAGAGCGCTCTCCGCTCAGCTGCTGCTGGAACCTGCGTGACGTTAAATCAACTTCTGATCATCGTCCTCTTTGATGCTTACGCCAGGTTGGACTATGACCAACGTGGACTGGGCTACATTAGATATATTTCTACATTTATCTTTAAAGATATATCTGTAATTTATAACAGATTTTATAAAGAGAAGCAGGTGTTACAGTTCAGCTTCAGTGTAAAGTGACTCAGGAGTTTGGGTCCAGGTCAGGAGTGAGCAGTTTATTATTACTGTGTTTTCTTTAATGGCTCAGGTCATGTGTGGCACTGTTCCCCTGGGACATGGAGCTGGCTTCATTTTAACCTGAACCTTTAACACTAAACACAGAATAAAGTTATTACTAAATACATAAGGACAGTGTTTTTGTCAGGTTGGTTTCACTCACGGTCTCTGATTCTCTCATCCACAACTTCACTTTATTATTTCAATGAACACTTTTCTCTAAGTTTAAATAAATTACTTTTTTAAGTTAAACTGGCACATTACCTGTAACAGTGAGAGTAAACATGATTTAAAATTCAAAAACTCATAATTGTTAGTGGAAGTAAATTATAGAAGAATAGAGTTACTACATCTTATTGGCTTTATGACTTGTTCCAGTGCGGAGCTGCGGGGGCCGACCTGAACATCCCTGACCTGCTCCTGCAGAACCTCCAGGGCCCCAGCAGAGGGAAGCCCCGCCCCCTCTGTCCCAGGACAGGCCATGAGAGCAGAGTAATGGGTAACAGTCAGACACAAAGATGACGTTAGTTTAGTTTATTAAACCGTTATAATCTCATTAACCTTACACCTGTACAGGTGTTTGCTTTATGGAGCTGAGTTAATGTGAATACATCTTAAAGATGTTCTGTATCTTTTCTCCACTTCTGTATTTTTATATCCACATTTCTCAATGTCACGCTTCAGTTTGAATTCTCCTTCAGCCGTCATTTCCTCTTCTTTCTCTGGCTCAGTCTGGGAAAGGTTCTTGCAGTTTCCAAACTCTGAGGGGAAACTGTGAAACAGTAATTTCATCAGAAACAGTAGTTATGTAAAACTAAAGGTGATTGTTACCAAAGTCTGTGTTCATGATCCAGGCCTGGGCAGTTTGAGACACGAGGCCAGAATCTGCAGGTTCTTCAGCTCCGACAGAGTCACTGACTGTCGACGAGCACCACAACATGTTTCTGTTTCTGTGTTTGGTCCTGACTGCGTCACTAACTCATCGCTGTAAAACATCACCACAGTCAGAGGTCCTGGACCCAGACCTGACCCAGACCTGACCCAGACCTGGACCCAGACCTGGACCCAGACCTGGACCCAGACCTGGACCCAGACCTGGACCCAGACCTGGACCCAGACCTGGACCCAGACCTGGACCCAGACCTGGACCCAGACCTGGACCCAGACCTGGACCCAGACCTGGACCCAGACCTGGACCCAGACCTGGACCCAGACCTGGACCCAGACCTGGACCCAGACCTGGACCCAGACCTGGACCCAGACCTGGACCCAGACCTGGACCCAGACCTGGACCCAGACCTGGACCCAGACCTGGACCCAGACCTGGACCCAGACCTGGACCCAGACCTGGACCCAGACCTGGACCCAGACCTGGACCCAGACCTGGACCCAGACCTGGACCCAGACCTGGACCCAGACCTGGACCCAGACCTGGACCCAGACCTGGACCCAGACCTGGACCCAGACCTGGACCCAGACCTGGACCCAGACCTGGACCCAGACCTGGACCCAGACCTGGACCCAGACCTGGACCCAGACCTGGACCCAGACCTGGACCCAGACCTGGACCCAGACCTGGACCCAGACCTGGACCCAGACCTGGACCCAGACCTGGACCCAGACCTGGACCCAGACCTGGACCCAGACCTGGACCCAGACCTGGACCCAGACCTGGACCCAGACCTGGACCCAGACCTGGACCCAGACCTGGACCCAGACCTGGACCCAGACCTGGACCCAGACCTGGACCCAGACCTGGACCCAGACCTGGACCCAGACCTGGACCCAGACCTGGACCCAGACCTGGACCCAGACCTGGACCCAGACCTGGACCCAGACCTGGACCCAGACCTGGACCCAGACCTGGACCCAGACCTGGACCCAGACCTGGACCCAGACCTGGACCCAGACCTGGACCCAGACCTGGACCCAGACCTGGACCCAGACCTGGACCCAGACCTGGACCCAGACCTGGACCCAGACCTGGACCCAGACCTGGACCCAGACCTGGACCCAGACCTGGACCCAGACCTGGACCCAGACCTGGACCCAGACCTGGACCCAGACCTGGACCCAGACCTGGACCCAGACCTGGACCCAGACCTGGACCCAGACCTGGACCCAGACCTGGACCCAGACCTGGACCCAGACCTGGACCCAGACCTGGACCCAGACCTGGACCCAGACCTGGACCCAGACCTGGACCCAGACCTGGACCCAGACCTGGACCCAGACCTGGACCCAGACCTGGACCCAGACCTGGACCCAGACCTGGACCCAGACCTGGACCCAGACCTGGACCCAGACCTGGACCCAGACCTGGACCCAGACCTGGACCCAGACCTGGACCCAGACCTGGACCCAGACCTGGACCCAGACCTGGACCCAGACCTGGACCCAGACCTGGACCCAGACCTGGACCCAGACCTGGACCCAGACCTGGACCCAGACCTGGACCCAGACCTGGACCCAGACCTGGACCCAGACCTGGACCCAGACCTGGACCCAGACCTGGACCCAGACCTGGACCCAGACCTGGACCCAGACCTGGACCCAGACCTGGACCCAGACCTGGACCCAGACCTGGACCCAGACCTGGACCCAGACCTGGACCCAGACCTGGACCCAGACCTGGACCCAGACCTGGACCCAGACCTGGACCCAGACCTGGACCCAGACCTGGACCCAGACCTGGACCCAGACCTGGACCCAGACCTGGACCCAGACCTGGACCCAGACCTGGACCCAGACCTGGACCCAGACCTGGACCCAGACCTGGACCCAGACCTGGACCCAGACCTGGACCCAGACCTGGACCCAGACCTGGACCCAGACCTGGACCCAGACCTGGACCCAGACCTGGACCCAGACCTGGACCCAGACCTGGACCCAGACCTGGACCCAGACCTGGACCCAGACCTGGACCCAGACCTGGACCCAGACCTGGACCCAGACCTGGACCCAGACCTGGACCCAGACCTGGACCCAGACCTGGACCCAGACCTGGACCCAGACCTGGACCCAGACCTGGACCCAGACCTGGACCCAGACCTGGACCCAGACCTGGACCCAGACCTGGACCCAGACCTGGACCCAGACCTGGACCCAGACCTGGACCCAGACCTGGACCCAGACCTGGACCCAGACCTGGACCCAGACCTGGACCCAGACCTGGACCCAGACCTGGACCCAGACCTGGACCCCAGACCATACCTGGACCCGACGGACCTGGACCGACCAGACCTGGACCCAGACCTGGACCCAGACCTGGACCCAGACCTGGACCCAGACCTGGTACCCAGAACCTGGACCCAGACCTGGACCCAGACCTGGACCCAGACCTGGACCCCTGAGACCTGGACCCAGACCTGGACCCAGACCTGGACCCAGACCACTGGACCCAGACCTAGGACCCAGACCTGGACCCAGGACCGACTGGACCCAGAACTGGACCCAGGACCAGACCTGGCCAGACTGACCCAGACCTGGACCCAGACCTGGACCCAGACCTGGACCCAGACCTGGGACCCAGACACTGGACCCAGACCTTATAACTAAACCAGGACTAAACCTGGACTAAACCTGGACTAAACCTGGACTAAACCAGAACTAAACCTGGACTAAACCTGGACTAAACCTGGACTAAACCAGAACTAAACCTGGACTAAACCTGGACTAAACCTGGACTAAACCTGGACTAAACCAGAACTAAACCTGGACTAATCCTGGACTAAACCTGGACTAAACCAGGACTAAACCAGGACTAAACCTGGACTAAACCTGGACTAAACCTGGACTAAACCAGAACTAAACCAGAACTAAACCAGGACTAAACCAGAACTAAACCAGGACTAAACCAGAACTAAACCAGAACTAAACCTGGACTAAACCAGAACTAAACCTGGACTAAACCAGGACTAAACCTGGACTAAACCTGGACTAAACCTGGACTAAACCAGAACTAAACCAGAACTAAACCTGGACTAAACCAGAAGTAAACCAAAACTAAACCTGGACTAAACCTGGACTAAACCTGGACTAAATCTGGACTAAACCTGGACTAAACCAGAACTAAACCAGAACTAAACCAGGACTAAACCAGAACTAAACCAGGACTAAACCAGAACTAAACCAGAACTAAACCTGGACTAAACCAGAACTAAACCTGGACTAAACCAGGACTAAACCTGGACTAAACCTGGACTAAACCAGGACTAAACCAGAACTAAACCAGAACTAAACCTGGACTAAACCAGAAGTAAACCAAAACTAAACCTGGACTAAACCTGGACTAAACCTGGACTAAACCAGAACTAAACCTGGACTAAACCAGAAGTAAACCAAAACTAAACCAGAACTAAACCTGGACTAAACCTGGACTAAACCAGAACTAAACCAGAACTAAACCAGGACTAAACCAGGACTAAACCAGAACTAAACCTGGACTAAACCAGAACTAAACCTGGACTAAACCTGGACTAAACCTGGACTAAACCAGAACTAAACCTGGACTAAACCAGAACTAAACCAGAACTAAACCTGGACTAAACCAGAACTAAACCTGGACTAAACCTGGACTAAACCTGGACTAAACCAGAACTAAACCTGGACTAAACCTGGACTAAACCTGGACAAAACCTGGACTAAACCTGGACTAAACCTGGACTAAACCAGAACTAAACCAGAACTAAACCTGGACTAAACCAGAAGTAAACCAAAACTAAACCTGGACTAAACCTGGACTAAACCAGAACTAAACCTGGACTAAACCTGGACTAAACCAGAACTAAACCAGAACTAAACCAGGACTAAACCAGGACTAAACCAGAACTAAACCTGGACTAAACCAGAACTAAACCTGGACTAATCCTGGACTAAACCTGGACTAAACCAGAACTAAACCTGGACTAAACCAGAACTAAACCAGAACTAAACCTGGACTAAACCAGAACTAAACCTGGACTAAACCTGGACTAAACCTGGACTAAACCTGGACTAAACCAGAACTAAACCTGGACTAAACCTGGACTAAACCAGAACTAAACCAGGACTAAACCTGGACTAAACCTGGACTAAACCTGGACTAAACCAGAACTAAACCTGGACTAAACCTGGACTAAACCAGAACTAAACCAGGACTAAACCAGGACTAAACCAGGTCTAAACCAGGACTAAACCAGGACTAAACCTGAACTAAACCTGGACTAAACCTGGACTAAACCTGGACTAAACCTGGACTAAACCTGGACTAAACCAGAACTAAACCTGGACTAAACCAGAACTAAACCAGAACTAAACCAGGACTAAACCAGGACTAAACCTGGACTAAACCTGGACTAAACCTGGACTAAACCTGGACTAAACCAGAACTAAACCTGGACTAAACCAGGACTAAACCAGAACTAAACCAGGACTAAACCAGAACTAAACCAGAACTAAGCCTGGACTAAACCAGAACTAAACCAGAACTAAACCTGGACTAAACCAGAACTAAACCTGGACTAAACCAGGACTAAACCTGGACTAAACCTGGACTAAACCTGGACTAAACTAGAACTAAACCAGAACTAAACCTGGACTAAACCAGAAGTAAACCATAACTAAACCTGGACTAAACCTGGACTAAACCAGAACTAAACCTGGACTAAACCTGGACTAAACCAGAACTAAACCAGAACTAAACCAGGACTAAACCAGGACTAAACCAGAACTAAACCTGGACTAAACCAGAACTAAACCTGGACTAAACCTGGACTAAACCTGGACTAAACCAGAACTAAACCTGGACTAAACCAGAACTAAACCAGAACTAAACCTGGACTAAACCAGAACTAAACCTGGACTAAACCTGGACTAAACCTGGACTAAACCAGAACTAAACCTGGACTAAACCTGGACTAAACCTGGACTAAACCAGGACTAAACCAGAACTAAACCTGGACTAAACCTGGACTAAACCTGGACTAAACCTGGACTAAACCTGGACTAAACCAGAACTAAACCTGGACTAAACCTGGACTAAACCAGAACTAAACCAGAACTAAACCAGGACTAAACCAGAACTAAACCAGAACTAAACCAGGACTAAACCAGGACTAAACCAGAACTAAACCAGAACTAAACCAGAACTAAACCAGGACTAAACCAGAACTAAACCAGGACTAAACCTGGACTAAACCTGGACTAAACCAGAACTAAACCTGGACTAAACCTGGACTAAACCTGGACTAAACCAGAACTAAACCTGGACTAAACCTGGACTAAACCTGAACTAAACCTGGACTAAACCAGGACTAAACCTGGACTAAACCTGGACTAAACCTGGACTAAACCAGAACTAAACCAGAACTAAACCAGGACTAAACCAGAACTAAACCAGAACTAAACCAGGACTAAACCAGGACTAAACCAGAACTAAACCAGAACTAAACCTGGACTAAACCAGAACTAAACCAGAACTAAACCTGGACTAAACCAGAACTAAAC
Organism: Bostrychus sinensis; assembly: GCA_020698575.1. Lineage (NCBI taxonomy): Eukaryota > Metazoa > Chordata > Actinopteri > Gobiiformes > Eleotridae > Bostrychus > Bostrychus sinensis. The sequence continues at coordinate 862,152 of CM036250.1, read as the reverse complement.
CTGGACTAAACCAGGACTAAACCTGGACTAAACCTGGACTAAACCTGGACTAAACCAGAACTAAACCAGAACTAAACCTGGACTAAACCAGAAGTAAACCAGAACTAAACCTGGACTAACCCTGGACTAAACCAGAACTAAACCTGGACTAAACCTGGACTAAACCAGAACTAAACCAGAACTAAACCAGGACTAAACCAGGACTAAACCAGAACTAAACCTGGACTAAACCAGAACTAAACCTGGACTAAACCTGGACTAAACCTGGACTAAACCAGAACTAAACCTGGACTAAACCAGAACTAAACCTGGACTAAACCAGAACTAAACCTGGACTAAACCTGGACTAAACCTGGACTAAACCAGAACTAAACCTGGACTAAATCTGGACTAAACCTGGACAAAACCTGAACAAAACCTGGACTAAACCTGGACAAAACCTGGACTAAACCTGGACTAAACCTGGACTAAACCAGAACTAAACCTGGACTAAACCTGGACTAAACCTGGACTAAACCTGGACTAAACCAGAACTAAACCTGGACTAAACCTGGACTAAACCTGGACTAAACCAGAACTAAACCTGGACTAAACCTGGACTAAACCAGAACTAAACCTGGACTAAACCTGGACTAAACCTGGACTAAACCAGAACTAAACCTGGACTAAACCTGGACAAAACCTGGACTAAACCTGGACTAAACCAGAACTAAACCTGGACTAAACCTGGACTAAACCTGGACTAAACCTGGACTAAACCAGAACTAAACCTGGACTAAACCAGAACTAAACCTGGACTAAACCTGGACTAAACCTGGACTAAACCTGGACTAAACCAGAACTAAACCTGGACTAAACCAGAACTAAACCTGGACTAAACCTGGACTAAACCTGGACAAAACCTGGACTAAACCTGGACTAAACCAGAACTAAACCTGGATTAAACCAGAACTAAACCTGGACTAAACCTGGACAAAACCTGGACTAAACCTGGACTTAACCAGAACTAAACCTGGACTAAACCAGAACTAAACCTGGACTAAACCTGGACTAAACCAGAACTAAACCTGGACTAAACCTGGACTAAACCAGGACTAAACCTGGACTAAACCAGAACTAAACCTGGACTAAACCTGGACTAAACCAGAACTAAACCTGGACAAAACCTGGACAAACTAAGCCAACTATCTCAGAGATATGACCAAGTCATAGTTCACTCTGTAAAGATGCAGCAGGTGGGTAATATAGAATATTAGATTATATTAATGAGAGTGATAGAAGAGGAGCAGCAGATGAAACCAGAGGTCAGAGGTCAGTGCACCATACTTCCCCCAGCTTCTAGCTCCTAGAGCAGCTTAGCTTCAGCTGTGGAGTTAACCCTGTTCCTGGCCTGACCATAAGCTTTCTCACAGAGGAACGTTTTAACCTAACCTTAAATGTAGAGACTGTGTCTGCCTCTAACATGAGCTGGAAGCTGATTCCATAAAACAGGAGCTTGGTAACTAAAGGCTCTAATAATAATAATAATAATAATAATAATAATAATAATAATAATAATAATAATAATAATAATAATACATCAAACTTGTATAGTGCTTTTTAATAATTTAAACAAAACAAAGTGAACGTGTGTCATGACAGAACTAATGAAAGGCCGGTTTGGAGGTGGGTTTTGAGTTGAGATTTGAAGTTTTGTGATGACTCCGAGTTCCTGATGTCTGGTGGGAGCGAGTTCCAGAGGGTTGGGGCGGCAGCAGCAAAGGCTCAGTCCCCCAAGGTCCCGAGCTTGGTTCTGGTGATGAGGGTCAGGAGGTCGGAGTCAGCAGATCAGAGACGGCGGGAGGTGGAGTGCTGAGTTCTGTATGTACTGCAGTTTTTGGAGATCGGTGGAAGGAAGTCCATAGAGAAGGCTGCTGCAGGAGTCGAGTCTGGAGGTGATGGAGTGGAGGAGTATTTCTGCGGTGGAGTGAGAGACGGAGGGACGGAGACGGGCGATGTTGCAGAGGTGGAAGAATGAGGTCTTGAGGATGTTGTTAATGTGGGATTTGAAGGAGAAAGTGGAGTCCATTATGATACCAAGGTTAGGGGCTTTCAATGGTGAGAGAAAAGTCCTGGGCAGAGGGAAGGAGAGTTTTGGGTCCGATAAGTTCTGTTTTTTTGGCATTGAGTTTGAGGAAGTTATTGTCCATCCAGATTTTGATGTCAGTCAGGCAGATTGTGATGATGGAGAGGATGACTGTGGAGATGGATTTGGCGGAGATGTACAGCTGGGTATGGGGTAAATGGAGTCCATGATGGCGAATGATGTGTACAAGGAGTAGCATGTAGGGGAGGAAGAAGAGGGGGCCTAGCACCGAGCCTTGGGGGATACCCTGGGTGACAGGGGTAGTGCGGGATGTGCAGTTGTTGACTGAGACACAATGGTGGCGATCTGAGAGGTAGGAGATGAACCAGGTGAGTGCTGAGCCAGTGATACTAACTCTCCCACAGCCCTAACTTTTTAGTCTCACCTTTGGCCCTAAACACACAAAAAAATGCACCAATAAAGACTTCCATAGAAAAATTATCTCTTTTTTTCATGGTTACAATGATTAACTTCAGTCCTCATCACACAGAGCAAAAATTAATTTATGAAATGTAAGCCTTAAATTCCAGTTTGTGTGGTGCAGACACATCCAGCACAAACCTCTGCCTCTGCTCAGTCTGGGACCTTTTTCTACTTTGCCCTGATGTGCACATCTCTGTAAGAACTACATTTTGGATTTGTGCTCACGCAAACACAAACAAACTCATTTCTCAACAAACACTTTCACACCAATTTATGACAAAAACACACCCAAATCATTTTAGTTCAAAACATGTTTTTTATTTGCCTTGTAGGCTTGATCATTTATACAAACACTAATGTGGCCATCTCCACATTTATACCTCTGTCTACCATATATGGGGAAATGGCGCCACCTAGTGAAAAACAATAAAAACTAAAATTCCAATATCTCACTATCATGAATCCATGAAATACTTGATAAAACACACCTGACCCAATTTGCGTTAACAAGCAGTTGGACAGGTGTGCCTAATAAAGTGGTCAGTGAGTGTATATTCGTCAACAAAATTAACACTGAACCACTCTGATCTAACCTTACCCACTCTGCCCTAACCTTACCCACTCTGCACTAACCTTACCCACTCTGCTCTAACCTTAACCACTCTGCACTAACCTTACCCACTCTGCTCTAACCTTACCCACTCTGCTCTAACCTTAACCACTCTGCTCTAACCTTACCCACTCTGCTCTAACCTTACCCACTCTGCTCTAACCTCACCCACTCTGCTCTAACCTTAACCACTCTGATCTAACCTTACCCACTCTGCTCTAACCTTACCCACTCTGATCTAACCTTAACCACTCTGCTCTAACCTTAACCACTCTGATCTAACCTCACCCACTCTGCTCTAACCTCACCCACTCTGCTCTAACCTTACCCACTCTGCTCTAACCTTACCCACTCTGCTCTAACCTTAACCACTCTGCTCTAACCTTACCCACTCTGCTCTAACCTTAACCACTCTGCTCTAACCTTACCCACTCTGCTCTAACCTTACCCACTCTGCTCTAACCTTAACTACTCTGATCTAACCTTACCCACTCTGCTCTAACCTTAATCACTCTGCTCTAACCTTACCCACTCTGCCCTAACCTTACCCACTCTGCTCTAACCTTACCCACTCTGCTCTAACCTTACCCACTCTGCTCTAACCTTACCCACTCTGATCTAACCTTAACCACTCTGATCTAACCTTACCCACTCTGCTCTAACCTTACCCACTCTGCTCTAACCTTACCCACTCTGCTCTAACCTTAACCACTCTGATCTAACCTTAACCACTCTGCTCTAACCTTACCCACTCTGCTCTAACCTTAACCACTCTGATCTAACCTTACCCACTCCTTACCCACTCTGCTCTAACTTTAACCACTCTGCTCTAACCTTACCCACTCTGCTCTAACCTTAACCACTCTGCTCTAACCTTACCCACTCTGCTCTAACCTTACCCACTCTGCTCTAACCTTAACCACTCTGATCTAACCTTACCCACTCTGCCCTAACCTTAACCACTCTGCTCTAACCTTACCCACTCTGCCCTAACCTTACCCACTCTGCCCTAACCTTAACCACTCTGCTCTAACCTTACCCACTCTGATCTAACCTTACCCACTCTGCTCTAACCTTAACCACTCTGCTCTAACCTTACCCACTCTGCCCTAACCTTAATCACTCTGCTCTAACCTTACCCACTCTGCCCTAACCTTACCCACTCTGCTCTAACCTTACCCACTCTGCTCTAACCTTACCCACTCTGCTCTAACCTTACCCACTCTGCCCTAACCTTAATCACTCTGCTCTAACCTTACCCACTCTGCCCTAACCTTACCCACTCTGATCTAACCTTACCCACTCTGCTCTAACCTTAACCACTCTGCTCTAACCTTACCCACTCTGCTCTAACCTTAACCACTCTGCTCTAACCTTACCCACTCTGCTCTAAACTTAACCACTCTGCTCTAACCTTAACCACTCTGATCTAACCTTACCCACTCTGATCTAACCTTACCCACTCTGATCTAACCTTACCCACTCTGCTCTAAACTTACCCACTCTGCTCTAACCTTAACCACTCTGCTCTAACCTTACCCACTCTGCTCTAACCTTAACCACTCTGCTCTAACCTTACCCACTCTGCTCTAACCTTACCCACTCTGCTCTAAACTTAACCACTCTGCTCTAACCTTACCCACTCTGCTCTAACCTTACCCACTCTGCCCTAACCTTACCCACTCTGCCCTAACCTTACCCACTCTGCTCTAACCTTAACCACTCTGATCTAACCTTAACTACTCTGATCTAAACTTACCCACTCTGCCCTAACCTTACCCACTCTGCTCTAACCTTAACCACTCTGCCCTAACCTTAACCACTCTGCTCTAACCTTAACCACTCTGATCTAACCTTACCCACTCTGCTCTAACCTTAACCACTCTGCCCTAACCTTACCCACTCTGCTCTAACCTTACCCACTCTGCTCTAAACTTAACCACTCTGCCCTAACCTTAACCACTCTGCTCTAACCTTAACCACTCTGATCTAACCTTACCCACTCTGCTCTAACCTTAACCACTCTGCCCTAACCTTACCCACTCTGCTCTAACCTTACCCACTCTGCTCTAAACTTAACCACTCTGCCCTAACCTTACCCACTCTGCCCTAACCTTAACCACTCTGCTCTAACCTTACCCACTCTGCTCTAAACTTAACCACTCTGCCCTAACCTTACCCACTCTGCCCTAACCTTAACCACTCTGCTCTAACCTTACCCACTCTGCTCTAACCTTAACCACTCTGCTCTAACCTTAACCACTCTGCTCTAACCTTACCCACTCTGCCCTAACCTTACCCACTCTGCTCTAACCTTAACCACTCTGCTCTAACCTTACCCACTCTGCTCTAACCTTACCCACTCTGCCCTAACCTTACCCACTCTGCCCTAACCTTACCCACTCTGCTCTAACCTTAACCACTCTGATCTAACCTTAACTACTCTGATCTAAACTTACCCACTCTGCCCTAACCTTACCCACTCTGCTCTAACCTTAACCACTCTGCCCTAACCTTAACCACTCTGCTCTAACCTTAACCACTCTGATCTAACCTTACCCACTCTGCTCTAACCTTAACCACTCTGCCCTAACCTTACCCACTCTGCTCTAACCTTACCCACTCTGCTCTAAACTTAACCACTCTGCCCTAACCTTAACCACTCTGCTCTAACCTTAACCACTCTGATCTAACCTTACCCACTCTGCTCTAACCTTAACCACTCTGCCCTAACCTTACCCACTCTGCTCTAACCTTACCCACTCTGCTCTAAACTTAACCACTCTGCCCTAACCTTACCCACTCTGCCCTAACCTTAACCACTCTGCCCTAACCTTACCCACTCTGCTCTAACCTTAACCACTCTGCTCTAACCTTAACCACTCTGCTCTAACCTTACCCACTCTGCCCTAACCTTACCCACTCTGCTCTAACCTTAACCACTCTGCTCTAACCTTACCCACTCTGCTCTAACCTTACCCACTCTGCTCTAACCTTAACCACTCTGCTCAAAAGCCCCCACCCCTGGTTATTTACAAGCATGTACATAATGACTGTGTAGCCTTTATATTTGTAAACAATGTGTGATGTGGTGAGTAAATAAAACTTGTGTAAATAATTCCAGGTCTGAACCAGGTCTGAACCAGGTCTGAACCAGGATTAAACCATGACTAAAACAGATCTAAACTGGTTTTAGTGTACAGACAAACTCAGAACATTTGATTCAGTTTAACTTTATTCGTCTGAATCATGCATCCATTAATAGAACTGGATAGTATATTGTGCCCGGGGGACAGAGTGCGCCCTCTATGGGTCACACCGCACAGCATTACACCCTGAACCAAGGCCAGTGAACAACAGAAAACAACCACTTTGATGTCCAGCTCTCATAGCAGATCCATGAGCCCCACGTCATTGTTTTGCTGCTCATGAGGAACGTTCAGGGAGCTGTGTGATAACAGTTATGAGTAGAATCCATTATTGTGAAAAATTTTGTCTCCAGCTTTATCAGCTTTGGATCGTTTTCAGCAGCAGTGCCCTTGTGCGTGCAGTTTGTGAAGTCTGAAGGAAAAGCAGAAGAGAGAGAAGGGATTTTAAACAGTTCATGTGTTAATAACAAGGATAAGGTTTCCAGAGGAGGGACAGTGGATATATGAGCAGAAGGATGAGGCTGAGGTTCGCGCTGAGGCCTAGAGGAAGACCAGTGAGTGTATGGATGTAGTAACAGAGGACATGAAGTTAGTCTGTGTGAGAGCAGAGGATGCAGAGGAGAGGGTCAGAGGGAGGCAGAGGATTCCCTGTGGACTCCTCTGAAGGGAACAGAGGAGGGACAGAGTGGTTTACCATAATCTCCATCCAGGAGGAAAGGACTGGTCAGGTTTAAGACTGAAGCTTGGATTTGGAAGCTCCTCAGCTCAGGCACAGTCAGTGTTGTTCTGCGGCCTGAGGGCGGCAGAGTTAGAACCAGAGCTCCACCAGAACATCTCCACCGTATTTTCTGGACTATAAGTGGCACTTTTTCCATCGTCTGGCTCTGGGTGCGACGTATACTCAGGTGTGACTTATATATTAAAATATTTCAGGTGTTGGTTATTTTCACACTGACAGCCACCAGAGGGCGCTCTAGGCTTGTGTCCCAGCATCTGCTGCACCTGTACCACTGACAATTTAAAATGTAAACATTACCACTAACAACTTAGGCTATAAAGACAACTGAGAAAGAGCGGAATAATGTGAAATGGAACTGATGCTGAGTCTGACGACAGCCACGCAGAGGAGGAAGCGGCGCTTCGTCTACCTCCGGAGTTGGTGGAGTTGTTCAGAAGCGACACCGAGGATGAAGAATTTAAAGGATTTAGTGATTAGGAGTGAGATGGTGAGTTTGGTGAACTTGTTATATTATGTTCTTTATGCTATAGTTATGTGAATAACTGTTAATATATTACGTTAACATACGAGACACCTATTCAGTTCGTTGTTTATGCTTCATGTCGCTGAATAACCATCAATGTGTTACGTTAGCATAGCGCACACCTATTCAGCTGTTGTTCTCTATTCTATTATTACTATAACTCGCCTTTCAACATGAAATGTCTGTTCTTGGTGTCGCATTTTGTAAAATAAATTTCCCCTAAAAAAAATGCGACTTATAGTCCGGTGTGACTTATATACGTTTTTTTCTTCTTCATTATGCATTTTTTGGCGAGTGCCACTTATACTCCGGAGCCACTTATAGTCCAGAAAATACGGTGCTGTAAATATTCATCTAAGAATGAATGAATGAAGAATGAAGCTGGGACTTACTGAAGAGACCCAGGGTTATAACTTCTTTATCCAAAACCACAACCACACAGTCTGAGCAGAAACTCTGTGGCAGAACAGTCCAAGTCCTATAATCTGTGAAAATAATGCATTTTAACAGTTTAGAGACTTTACAAATGTCATTGATATAAAACATATAAAAACAGTGGTTCCCAAAGTGGGGTCTGGGGCCCCCTGGGGGTCCGCGAAGGTACTGCAGGGGGCCCCCCAGAGGCTGTCTATATTAAGTGCATAAAAATAAATTAAATTTGAAATGAGCTGTAAAAAACAACGCAGCAAAAACTCAAGGCAACAGCATTCCTCAACATTTTTGAGTTTTGGTGATCAACTCAAAATCTCAAGTTTTCAACAACAAATTTTTTTTACTCACCAAATTTAACGTTCATACATCTAAAAACTTGAAATTTTAAGTTTTTCTCACTATCTTTATTTTTTCCAGCTCATCTTACAGCAACTGACTCCACTGTTCAGAAAAAGTATTATTGATAATAATAAAAACTAAATATACTACATTTAACAAAAGAATCACTTTTTCTGAACTCTGTAAGTTGGCTGTAAGATGAGTAAAGAAATAATGATAGAGAGAAAAACTTAAACATTAGAAAAGGTTTTAGACGTATGAACATCAAATTAAGTGAAAGTGTGGAAAACTTGAGATTTTGAGTTGGCCCCAAAAATCTTGAGGGATCCTTTGCCTTGAGTTATTGAGTTTTTGCAGTATTTTATTTTATTTTTTTACAGTGTATTTGTTTATAATATATAATTTTTTTAACCTTATAGTATATAACTTTAAAACACGTTTTAGCCAATAGTCAGTGTCTTTTGTAATGTTTTTATAGAAATATATGGAGAAAAACATGAAAATAAAGTTTGGGATGGAGGGAAGTTGTGTTGTTGGGGTCTGTGTGGGATTTTGGTAAATTTAAGGAGGACCTGACTCCTGACTTTGGGAATGGCTGCTCTAAAGAATAAAAAGTTTAGGACCAATAACTGAGCCCTGTGGCACACCGCAGGTGACCTGCCTAAATTCTGATACAGTTTGGTTAGTTTGTACATATTGTCTGCTTTCTTAGTAACTTTGAAGACAGGAGTTCCTCTTATACCATAATGTTAAATTTTTTTCAATAAATAATTATGATCTATGGCATCAACTCCCTTCAACACTCCAACATTTACAGTAATAATCATAATGATAGAACTCATACCTCCTTCAGCCTTTTGTGAATCTGTGTTGATTTTAATTGTGCCTCTTGTCCTGTTTACGCAAGTTCCCGATCTGAAAATGATTTAAAGAAGATTTACACGTAAAGGTGACATAACAAAAGTACAGCCATAAAAAACTGTTGTATGTGAATTCAATCATAAAAAATGAACAGGAAAATACTTACATTTTAAATACAGGATGCATGTTATATTCGTCTGGTGATTTTTTAAAGCTGAAGTCCAGGGCCAAACTCACCCACTGCAAAAACGGCATCAAAGTTGACACCACACAGGTTTCACTGGACACGGCGTGCACGAACCAGCGCCCGGAGACCTGCAACACATCACACAGAACTCAACCAGTCACGCATTTACTCCCCAACCAGAACTGCATTGAAACATGAATGAGCTGGGCTTTATCTGCTACAGAGTCCTGAGTACCACCAGTGGGACCCGCACCACAGTTTGAGAAGCACTGGTCTGGGTCCTCAGGGTCGTTAAATTTTACAGAAAGCGTCTCAGAGGTCTGTGGGTGGAACAGTTTAGTGCCTATACAGTTTTTAATCAGAGATGAGACAAAAGACGTAACACTGAAGACCAATAAAACTCAAGTTCTGAAAAATGTAACGACCTGAATGAGTTTCCCTTTTGCTGAGCTTTTAAGTTCTTCATCGGTACATCCTCCATCTTCTCTGGTTTCTAATAAAATAAGTTTGTAAGAAAATTCATTAGACTCTATCTGAGAGTTGCAGTGACCTGCGTGGAGCTGGTTCATATCTGACAGACGACCAAAACATGTTTTTGTAATTTTTCTCAGATTAATTTGATGCTGACTATAAAGCAAATAAATCCATAAAATTAAGAGGTAGTTGTCGTTAAAAAAACAACAGTTACTGTATGTAACTACAGTTCTGTGAGTATGTGTAGCCCTCTGTGGGCGTCGCTCATGGTTTTCCACCCGAGGCCTCGCGCCTGAGATCAAAGAATCCACCGCTCCAATCATGGCAGGGAACGGCAGATAGTGCCAGGGCTACGCAGTGATCATCTCCTTTTGAACTCAGCCACAGAAGCAGAGCGCAGACTGCTGTGCAGCAGGTAGAGGGCTTTGCACATACACAAAGAACTGTAGTTACATACAGTAACTGCTGTTTCTATGCTGTATGTGCTCTGCCCTCTACAGGCTTTGCTAAAGGTTAACAGCTACACAAAAGCCGTGGTGACCACTGTGCTCTGAGCAGGCCAGGCCTCAAACCCAGGGCAACGCCAGCCAAGGAACCTGACCAAGCGCGCCCAGGGGCCAACGTAACCCAGCCATTTTTATGATCAGTGACTCAAACTGATCTTTCCATCAGTGCTCTCCACCTCACTCCGCAGGTGAAAGCCACCCGCAGACGCTGAGGCCACCGCCAAACCCAGCTCCTACACCGTCACCAGCCGCCGCCGCTCTAGCTCCAGACACCGCTGTGCCCGACCCAGGAGCCACGCACCGCCTCTGGAGGCCACACACCACTGCTGGGGGTTAGACCAGGGTCTCCATCCACCTGAGCTCCAGCGCTACGTGGTCGAGTATATGGTGAGGAGTGAGGATAATGCTACACACCATCACAGGCTCCGAGTGTTTTTGACGCACAGGAGGCAGATTTTGAAACATGTCATCAGGAGCAGAGCTGCTGTAGAAGGAACCTTCTGTGTCTGAGCTCCAGCGCTCAGGGAGAAGAGTGGTCAGCCTGGTGTCTGTGGATGTGGTTAAACACCTGAGCTCTGACACCGACCTGCAGTGTATCAGGAAACACTCGACTCTGCAAATGGAACTGTGCACGATGGAGATGAACCCTATGTCGCATTCATAGATACGTTTCAGAACGCAGGAGAGCAACCATCTGCCGATCTTCAGCAACTCGGCTTTGAAAAGGGGAGGAGTTGCAGAGTACAACATCATGAGCCACTTGTTGAAACCTCGGGTGCTGGAACGACGCCTTCTTGGCTGAGCTCCAGTTAAAATAAAAAAAGGCACATCCGTCTACGTTTGCCGAGCTGCTGCTCCGGCTTCACACTGAGGAGGTTTTAATCCTGAAAACATCAGAGCTTATTCTTTATATTTTGTTCTTGTTTTTTTTTTTACTATTAATTTAGTTTATTTTTTTCACTGTTATTAAAATCCCAGCCGACAGCGGAGACACAACATTACGTCACATTCTTTGTAAAGTTAGCGCGCTGTTTCTGTGAGCTGAGTAATGGAGGAGTATGTGTGGAGTATGACTGGACATTGTCCTGAGAAGAGGAGATGATGCTGGACTTCAGCGGCGAACGAGACCCAAGCGCTCTGGCTTCGACAATCTCTGGAAATTTTTGGTAAGTCCCGTTTTTGATTCACTTTGTGATCAGCATTAAATGGCTCACCTCACATCAGAACCAGAGATATCTGGAGACAGCGCAGCGTCAGAAACACGCAGAAAGTGAAAAATGCGTTGAGATGACACAAAATGGCTCTAAAGCTGGCGTAGTATTTAAACGCTTTTTGATGAGACCAGGCTGCACATTACCCTGCAGTACTCATTACACACCTCTGATCACATTTATCCAGACTGTGAAGGATTTTAGCAACTTAAAGTACATTTACTTCCAAAAGTACAGAGTAAAAGTATCAGTTTCTTTCCAGCTGTAACCTGTGTGACTCACGTCCAGCTGTTGCTCTGTCGCATTCTGCTCCGGACCTGCTCTGGACACGGACACCAGAGCCAACAACAGCAGCACAACCTCAGACCTCATCTTCATCTGAGTCCACCTGATCCAGACCTGATCTGAGTCTCCTCTGTCTCTGAACCGGTCTAAGGACAGAACTCACCAACCAATCACAGAGGAGCTCCTGCCCCACGCTCAAAGACCTCCAAAACTTGGTCCTGGTCCAGATCCAGGACCTGGACTTACTGATGTTTATTTGTGGGACATTTGCCAGGCCACACTCAGACCGGACCTTTGAGTTTGTTTCACAATCATCTGTTGAGTAACTTTGGTAAACTTACTATGATCTGTGTAAGGATGGCATCAACACACCGGAACTAAACCAGAACTAAACCTGGACTAAACCTGGACTAAACCTGGACTAAACCTGGACTAAACCAGGACTAAACCAGAACTAAACCTGGACTAAACCTGGACTAAACCTGGACTAAACCTGGACTAAACCAGGACTAAACCTGGACTAAACCAGAACTAAACCTGGACTAAACCTGGACTAAACCTGGACTAAACCTGGACTAAACCAGGACTAAACCTGGACTAAACCTGGACTAAACCTGGACTAAACCAGGACTAAACCAGAACTAAACCAGAACTAAACCTGGACTAAACCTGGACTAAACCAGAACTAAACCTGGACTAAACCTGGACTAAACCTGGACTAAACCTGGACTAAACCAGGACTAAACCTGGACTAAACCTGGACTAAACCTGGACTAAACCTGGACTAAACCTGGACTAAACCAGGACTAAACCTGGACTAAACCTGGACTAAACCTGGACTAAACCAGGACTAAACCAGAACTAAACCAGAACTAAACCTGGACTAAACCTGGACTAAACCAGAACTAAACCAGAACTAAACCTGGACTAAACCTGGACTAAACCTGGACTAAACCTGGACTAAACCAGAACTAAACCTGGACTAAACCTGGACTAAACCTGGACTAAACCAGGACTAAACCAGAACTAAACCTGGACTAAACCTGGACTAAACCTGGACTAAACCAGAACTAAACCTGGACTAAACCTGGACTAAACCTGGACTAAACCTGGACTAAACCTGGACTAAACCAGAACTAAACCTGGACTAAACCTGGACTAAACCTGGACTAAACCTGGACTAAACCTGGACTAAACCTGGACTAACTAAGCCATCTATCCCAGAGATATGACCAAGAGGTTTAGAGAAAGGGACTGTTCAGTTCAGTTTTATTTGTATGTCCCAGTGTCACAACAAAAGTCTCCTCAAAGGCTTCACCAACAGTTCATCAAACACAAACACACAATCAGACTGAACACACAATCAACACAAAGTCCATTAGCTCATCTACAGGATCATGGTTCACTCTGTAAAGATGCAGCAGGTGGGTAATATAGAATATTAGATTATATTAATGACAGTTGACGCGTTCTTTTTCTAATCAATAAAGACTCCAATCAGTTTTTTATCTTTTGTCTTTTTATTGGCATAAGCCAAATTAAACAGAGCTCTGGGTTGGATCTGTCCCTGCCGCCTACGTCTTACTCAGGGCTTACGCTGGGCGTCCAACAACGACCACCCACTCCATATATGGGCATAGTCCAGGATCTGAACCAGTTCTCAGGCAGAGCAGTGCGAGTTGTAAAGGAGGAGCTGTTATCACTTCTGCTCCCATGAAGGACACATTTCCAGCACAGATTGTTCTCTTGCACTTCCTGCGGCGTCTTGAGTCTGGGTCAGGTCCTGGTCACATGATTAGATACATTTCTTCACATTTCATTATATCCTTGATCATGTTCAAATCACATACAACACAGTGATAGAAGAGGAGCAGCAGATGAAACCAGAGGTCAGAGGTCAGTGCACCATACTTCCCCCAGCTTCTAGCTCCTAGAGCAGCTTAGCTTCAGCTGTGGAGTTAACCCTGTTCCTGGCCTGACCATAAGCTTTCTCACAGAGGAACGTTTTAACCTAACCTTAAATGTAGAGACTGTGTCTGCCTCTAACATGAGCTGGAAGCTGATTCCATAAAACAGGAGCTTGGTAACTAAAGGCTCTACCTCCAACTGTACTTTTAGAAACCCTGTAGTACTCTGTAGTACTCTGTAGTACTCTGCTTGGTTGGTATGGTACTATAACATAATTAAAGTAGGATGGGGCTGTAGTATTTAGAGGCAGGGGTGTATTATTTTTCCTGAGGGCCACATTTGAGTCTGTGCCGGTTGCTGAGGGCCGGGTCAACATTAACCTCACTTGTTCTCAGTAACAACTGTGTAACTTTTTATGTTTAGGCTTAATAAATGTAAGCAGACAAATGCAAAAAGAAGGCAGGACATTTCATCATTTATTAAAACAGCACTAAAAAAAACATTCAGTTTCATGATTCATTCAGTTTAAATGTGCATTTACCTGTATTAGTGTTTAGTTTTACTGAACGCCAGCTCCAGTCTGCATCTGAGAGCTTTCCTTGGTCAGGACAAAACTCATGGATCTCTTTCCTCAGGTCTCAAACTCTTTTTCAAACCTCAGCCCACTCTGAGCCTGGCAGCAGCAGAGCCCAGGTTCTCTCCTGCTTCTGTGAAAGTGCAACAACCTGCCTGCATCCACAGCTCTGCCCTGATTCAAATAAACATTCACTGAGGTCCAATCTGTGAAAATGTCCTCAAGTTAAGTCCAGAACATCACAAGGTCAGTTTCATGCCAGTCTTGTTTTATTGTAGAACTTTAAATAGTTACTGTCCGCCTCAACCACGCCAATACAACAAGTTAAAGCGAACAGAAAAAGTCCTGGTGACTGCCGTGACTCTCCTGGGCTCTCTCTCTCTCTTGACTCGAACACACAACACTCAGAGTCTTTTTGTCCCATCACATGCCTCTCATAGCCACAGACAAATAATGCATCCCCAAAACAGTCACCACAGAACACCTGAGCAACAGTACAGACCTGCAACTGGAACATTAATGCAGGAGGCCAGTGGCGTAACTTGGTAATGTGGGGCCCCAGTGCAAGATTTCAGAATGGGCCCCAAAGTTATGAAGTACATTCAGGTTCATGCTTTAAGCTTTTTAAATTTTTAAAATGAGCTTTTTTTTCTTTTTTTTTTTAAATGAAGTTTGATACAAAAAAACAAAAAAAAAAAACAAAACAAACTTGTGGTTATTCATTAATATTTCGTTTTTATTACAATTTTTGTTTTTGAGTAGCTTATCTTAAGAAAAAAAAAGATTTTGGGTTGTTGTTTTTGTTATAAGTTTATGAATTTAACAGGATTTAAAATAGAATTTATGTTGAAAAAAAAACCTACAATACAATTATGCACAACTCCTAATTATAATAATGGGCCCTTAAACCCCCTGGGCCCCACTGCAGTTGCACTGCCTGATGTTACGCCCCTGCTGGAGGCTACAGTATATTATCAAAATAATCAAGTAAAAAATAAACTATTAATGTGGCTCAACTTTACTGCCCTCAAAAAACATTTATGCGCGCTTCACCTGTACTCGTGCGTCTGTAGCAGTAGAACCAGCAGGTGTCGCTGTCCGCCTCAGAGCTGTGTGTGACGCTCTGATCCGCAGAAGAAGAGCTGTTTCCGGTTCCGCAACTGTTTACTGTGAGCGCAGCGCCTCTTCTGTTCCTGAAAAAACAGATTCTTGTCTTTATCATGACTCAGGAACAGCGGGCACAAAAGCGGACATTTATTAAGCTTCGTTAAACTAAATGTTAACTTTATTCACAAACATAAATTCGCGTTTTAAAGCGGAACCACTGCCATGGCTAATGCTAATGCTAACATAGACCAAAAAGTGCTGCAGTACGAAAACTTCATTAACGAAGTCCTCCGCAGGGATTTACAGTAAGTTCCACTGAGTTTGTGTTAAAGTTTAAACTCTGAGGTTTTTTGTAAAAGTTTACGCTGTGTGTGTGGCAGGAAGGTTCTGGAGCAGCGGGACTCGGTTTATGAGAAGATCTCTCAGTATCTGCAGCTCCAGAACACGCTCCAGAGTCTGCAGGTGCGTGTCCAGAGAATACTTCACTGTTACTACACAAGTACACAGAAAAGTACTGCTACTGCACTGTTACTACACAAGTACACAGAAAAGTACTGCTACTGCACTATGTTACTACTGAAGTACACAGAAAAGTACTGCTGTTTCATAATGTTACTACTGAAGTACACAGAAAAGTACTGCTACTGCACTATGTTACTACTGAAGTACACAGAAAAGTACTGCTACTGCACTATGTTACTACTGAAGTACACAGAAAAGTACTGCTACTGCACTATGTTCCTACTGAAGTACACAGAAAAGTACTGCTACTGCACTATGTTACTACACAGTACACAGAGTGTAAAGTAGAGAAATATCTTCTGTAAAAAGTGAGTCACAATAAAATGATCAGGATTAAAGTGGGTCCAGCAATTAGACCAGGACCAGGTGAGGACCAGGTGAGGACCAGGTCAGGACCAGGTCAGGACCAGGTGAGGACCAGGTGAGGACCAGGTGAGGACCAGGTCAGGACCAGGCCAGGACCAGGTCAGGACCAGGTCAGGACCAGGCCAGGACCAGGTCAGGACCAGGTCAGGACCAGGTCAGGACCAGGTCAGGACCAGGCCAGGACCAGGTCAGGACCAGGTGAGGACCAGATCAGGACCAGGTCAGGACCAGGTCAGGACCAGGTGAGGACCAGGTCAGGACCAGGTCAGGACCAGGCCAGGACCAGGTCAGGACCAGGTCAGGACCAGGCCAGGACCAGGTCAGGACCAGGTCAGGACCAGGCCAGGACCAGGTCAGGACCAGGTGAGGACCAGATCAGGACCAGGTCAGGACCAGGTCAGGACCAGGTGAGGACCAGATCAGGACCAGGTCAGGACCAGGCCGGACCAGGCCAGGACCAGGTGAGGACCAGGTGAGGACCAGGTCAGGACCAGGTCAGGACCAGGTCAGGACCAGGTCAGGACCAGGTGAGGACCAGGTGAGGACCAGGTGAGGACCAGGTCAGGACCAGGTCAGGACCAGGTGAGGACCAGGTCAGGACCAGGTGAGGACCAGGTGAGGACCAGGTCAGGACCAGGTGAGGACCAGGTGAGGACCAGGTGAGGACCAGGTCAGGACCAGGTCAGGACCAGGTCAGGACCAGGTCAGGACCAGGTCAGGACCATGTGAGGACCAGGTGAGGACCAGGGGAGGACCAGTGGTGATAAAGTGATGGTTGACAGCAGTTTTCTGTGATTTTTCTTCAGGAGGCCGGGTCCGAGCGTCTGAAGACCGAGGTGGATCTGGGCTGCAACTTCTACGTCCAGGCTGAAGTGTAAGACTCTTTAAACACCAGAACTAAACCAGGACTAAGCAGCCTTAAAATGTAAACCCCAACCAGAGCCTCAGGGATTAAACTTGATCTGTTAAAGTGCAAATGACAGGTTTTTATTTTTTCAAATACATAATTAATCTGCTTTGTTAACACTTGTGTAAAGGATTAATGTACGTTTTACAGCAGCGTTTTTCAGTATTATACATGAAAATTCAAATTTGAGCTTTCTCTCTGAAAACTGCGCCTTACCGGATCTGACGTAGACAGAGGGGGAAACAGAACTCCAGCCCCAGTTTAGAACTGGACTCTGGACTCGATCGAGACTGTGGCAGTGGTCTTTGCTTTCCCAGGAGCTGGCGTCGGCTCAATAACTGAACTCAACAAGCCCTGCAGCCTGGCTCTGGATCTAAACCAGTTCAGGTTTTAGAGAGAGACCGAGCGGGACCACAGCCACATGCTAACGTTAGCGGGACCACAGCCACATGCTAACGTTAGCGGGACCACAGCCACATGCTAACGTTAGCGGGACCACAGCCACATGCTAACGTTAGCGGGACCACAGCCACATGCTAACGTTAGCTCAGCTGCTCCTGTCCTCTGTGTGGGCTTGAACACAAAAACACAAACATAAAAGTAGCAAAAACCTTTGTTCTGTTTGTTTAATATTCTGATGTTACCCTAACACCGTGCTTCTATTGTGATGCCCACAAACAGCACAGTCAGGGCCCCACATGATTTTGATTTTGTGAACGGTCCACAATGGATTCAGTTTTGATCCCCGCCCCCAGCTTTAAATAGTTACTGTCGGCCCCAGCCACGCCAATACAACAAGTTAAAGTGAACAGAAAAGGTCTCGGTGTAACTTTTTCTGTTCACTTCCCGGGCTTGTCCTCGGCCCGGGACGAGCCTGTCCGAGGGCGGGGCTGAGGGCGTGTCCGAGGGCGGGGCTGAGCGATGGGTAGGGTTTAAACACTGGAACAGTCTCTACATGAGAGCTACAGGCTTCAGACCTGCTCCTCTCCTAAAGCTGTCTCTGTTTGAAAGTGAGTATGAAGTGAGCTGAATGCGGCTGTGACGAGAAGAATGAGCGAGGAGTTCACGTCACGTTCTCCTCGGGGAACATGAAGCTGCCTGTTTGTAGCCACCATGAGCGGCTGTGGCTAATAACAATAAAACAAAACAAAAATGAGCCACACACTTATTGGTTTATAATCAAAACGGACAAGTTCCTCATTTGTTTAGCTTTACTGAGTAACATTATTTACTGTGACCTAACACATTAGCTTCATTAGGTTTAGCCTAACTCACCTGGACCCAGCCCTGTCCTCACTCATTCTGACCCAAAACTCCATTTTTCTCCTTTGCCCAGTGTTTCTTATTATATTTATTATTATTTGCTGCTCTTGGTCTCAGGTCAGACTCTGACCTGGCTGTGGTCTGTCTTTTATTTGTGAAAAGACATTATTCAGTTTATCTCGTTCATAGTCCCTTATGCATTAAACCGTATAACTGTACAGCTGTCGCTTGTTTCCCTCTCATGACGCCGCTCTCAAAGCAGAAGTAAAATTTCTCACACAAATGTCCCCCAGCTCCAAACCGAAGGATATTAAATACAAATTTTCCCCGACCTCATGAACACTGAGATCTTCCCTCTGCTCTGGTGAAATGGGTCTGACCTGTTGTGTTCTTTAAAGACTAAGTACCAGAAGAACTCTGCGTACCACCAATGCTGCCTGTCCCACAGTTTGAGAACCACTGTCCTAACCCTGTGTCCTCCCTCTGTCCACAGCGAGGACGCGTCCAGAGTCTTCGTGGCTGTGGGGTACGGGTTTTTTGTGGAGATGACCCACGCTGAGGCTCTGAGGTTCATCGAGAAGAAGACGTCGCAGCTCACAGAGTTCGTAAAAATAAACGTTATATCTGAGTTTTTAACGCAGCGCAGGTTTACGGTGAGCGATGCTAACGCTGCTGCTGTCTCACAGATTCACAGAACAGCTCACCAAAGACTCCGTCAAGATCAAAGCTCACATCCGGCTGGTTTTAGAGGTACGGCACTGAACTGGGACTAAACCAGGGCTAAACCAGGACTGAGCCAGGACTTAACCAGGACTAAACCAGGACTGAGCCAGGACTTAACCAGGACTAAACCAGGACTAAACTGCGACTGAACTGGGACTAAACCGGGACTGAACTGGGACTAAACCTGCACTGAACCGGGACTAAACCTGCACTGAACCGGGACTGAACCGGGACTAAACCAGGACTAAACCGCGACTGAACTGGGACTAAACCGGGACTGAACTGGGACTAAACCTGCACTGAACCGGGACTGAACCAGGACTAAACCAGGACTAAACCAGGACTAAACCGCGACTGAACTGGGACTAAACCAGGACTAAACTGGGACTAAACCTGCACTGAACCGGGACTGAACCGGGACTGAACCGGGACTAAACCAGGACTAAACCAGGACTAAACCGCGACTGAACTGGGACTAAACCAGGACTAAACTGGGACTAAACCTGCACTGAACCGGGACTGAACCGGGACTGAACCGGGACTAAACCAGGACTAAACCAGGACTAAACCGCGACTGAACTGGGACTAAACCGGGACTGAACTGGGACTAAACCTGCACTGAACCGGGACTGAACTGGGACTAAACCTGCACTGAACTGGGACTAAACCAGGAATGAACCAGCACTGAACCGGGACTGAACCGGGACTGAACCGGGACTGAACCAGGACTGAACCAGGACTGAACCAGGACTGAACCAGGACTAAACCAGGACTAAACCAGGACTAAACCGCGACTGAACTGGGACTAAACCGGGACTAAACCGGGACTGAACCGGGACTAAACCTGCACTGAACCTGCACTGAACCTGCACTGAACCGGGACTGAACCGGGACTGAACCGGGACTGAACCGGGACTGAACCAGGACTGAACCAGGACTAAACCAGGACTAAACCAGGACTAAACTGCGACTGAACTGGGACTAAACCGGGACTAAACCGGGACTGAACCGGGACTAAACCTGCACTGAACCGGGACTGAACCGGGACTAAACCAGGACTAAACCGCGACTGAACTGGGACTAAACCGGGACTGAACTGGGACTAAACCTGCACTGAACCGGGACTAAACCAGGACTAAACCAGGACTAAACCGCGACTGAACTGGGACTAAACCGGGACTGAACTGGGACTAAACCTGCACTGAACCGGGACTAAACCAGGACTAAACCAGGACTAAACCGCGACTGAACCAGCACTAAACCGGGACTGAACCAGGACTAAACCGCGACTGAACTGGGACTAAACCGGGACTGAACTGGGACTAAACCTGCACTGAACCGGGACTGAACCGGGACTGAACCGGGACTAAACCAGGACTAAACCAGGACTAAACCGCGACTGAACTGGGACTAAACCGGGACTGAACTGGGACTAAACCTGCACTGAACCGGGACTGAACCGGGACTGAACCGGGACTGAACCGGGACTAAACCAGGACTAAACCAGGACTAAACCGCGACTGAACCGGGACTGAACCGGGACTGAACCGGGACTGAACCGGGACTAAACCAGGACTAAACCGCGACTGAACTGGGACTAAACCGGGACTGAACTGGGACTAAACCTGCACTGAACCGGGACTGAACCGGGACTGAACCGGGACTAAACCAGGACTAAACCAGGACTAAACCGCGACTGAACTGGGACTAAACCGGGACTGAACCGGGACTAAACCTGCACTGAACCGGGACTAAACCAGCACTGAACCGGGACTGAACCAGGACTGCTCACACCACAAAACAGCAGAAAAAAGAGAGAAAGCACATGAGTGGAACTCATGCTTCCGGTCCAAATGGGGCGAGCCACACGGACGTTTCATACTCATTTTTTGACGACGTATTTAGACTCTGAATTTGGCGAATCAAATTTGAGGACTTGAAAATATATGAATCAGTTTTTTTATTCTGAAATTTTGATTACTGAAGAACTACAGTAAAAATTAGATACTGAAATTTCTGACTAAAATTGTAACAAAAAAAATCAGACTTATTTTTAGTGTTAAAAAATGTCGTGTAGAAATTCAAAGGCGTTTAAATTCAAAATCCGATGAGACAAGTTCGCTTCCATTAAGAGATAAGAGAAGCACAAATCTGACAAACTGAATAAAACATGAAGATAACAGAGAGGAGACGTTTATTTAAAACAGGGACACTGGGCCTTTAATAAATATTTTGTGTCTTATTTTGTGCAGGGTCTGAGAGAACTCCAGGGCTTCAGTGATCCACCTGAGTCCAGGACCAGCGGGTTCTGAGAGGACTCCAGGACTTCAGTGATCCGCCTGAGTCCAGGACCAGCGGGTTCTGAGAGGACTCCAGGACTTCAGTGATCCACCTGAGTCCAGGACCAGCGGGTTCTGAGAGGACTCCAGGACTTCAGTGATCCACCTGAGTCCAGGACCAGCGGGTTCTGAGACGACTCCAGGACTTCAGTGATCCGCCTGAGTCCAGGACCAGCGGGTTCTGAGAGGACTCCAGGACTTCAGTGATCCGCCTGAGTCCAGGACCAGCGGGTTCTGAGAGGACTCCAGGGCTTCAGTGATCCACCTGAGTCCAGGACCAGCGGGTTCTGAGAGGACTCCAGGACTTCAGTGATCCGCCTGAGTCCAGGACCAGCGGGTTCTGAGAGGACTCCAGGACTTCAGTGATCCGCCTGAGTCCAGAGAAGTCTTTTAGTTCCCACATCTAAAGAAAAAGACTGGTTATAATGACTCTTCTGTCCAAGAACATGGACTAATTCTGTGTGAGAGCTCAGACCTGACCCAAGACACATCCCTATCTCGCAATGGGACAGCATCTTTTAAAGGAGTCCTTGAGCCGGACGGTGATCCAGATCCAGACCACAAAGAGCCTGGTTCTTGTTGTAAATACTTTTATTGCAAGTAAAACTCAAGTATAATTCTACTTCAAATGTAGTTGTGTTTTATTCTTTTACACCAAGTCTGAGGCGGGGTCTGTCCCAGGAACTATGGGCCTGAGGCGGGGTCTGTCCCAGGAACTATGGGCCTGAGGCGGGGTCTGTCCCAGGAACTATGGGCCTGAGGCGGGGTCTGTCCCAGGAACTATGGGCCTGAGGCGGGGTCTGTCCCAGGAACTATGGGCCTGAGGCGGGGTCTGTCCCAGGAACTATGGGCCTGAGGCGGGGTCTGTCCCAGGAACTATGGGCCTGAGGCGAGGACTGTCCCAGGAACTATGGGCCTGAGGCGGGGTCTGTCCCAGGAACTATGGGCCTGAGGCGGGGTCTGTCCCAGGAACTATGGGCCTGAGGCGGGGTGTGTCCCAGGAACTATGGGCCTGAGGCGGGGTCTGTCCCAGGAACCATGGGCCTGAGGCGAGGACTGTCCCAGGAACTATGGGCCTGAGGCAGGGCAGACCCTGGACAATGACAGTGGCTGTTGCAGGACTCATTCACTCACCTCCCCCTGTACCTGAGCGTTGAGTCTCGTTACTCCTCAGCTCCCCTAGAGGGCGCGGTCTCGTTACTCCTCTGCTCCTCTTGAGGGCGCAGTCTCGTTACTCCTCTGCTCCTCTTGAGGGCGCAGTCTCGTTACTCCTCCGCTCCTCTAGAGGGTGCAGTCTCGTTACTCCTCTGCTCCTCTTGAGGACGCAGTCTCGTTACTCCTCCGCTCCTCCAGAGGGCGCAGTCTTGTTACTCCTCTGCTCCTCTTGAGGACGCAGTCTCGTTACTCCTCCGCTCCTCTAGAGGGTGCAGTCTCGTTACTCCTCCGCTCCTCCAGAGGGCGCAGTCTCGTTACTCCTCCGCTCCTCCAGAGGGCGCAGTCTCGTTACTCCTCCCCTCCTCTCGAGGGCGCAGTCTCGTTACTCCTCCGCTCCTCCAGAGGGCGCAGTCTCGTTACTCCTCCGCTCCTCCAGAGGGCGCAGTCTTGTTACTCCTCTGCTCCTCTTGAGGGCGCAGTCTCGTTACTCCTCCGCTCCTCCAGAGGGCGCGGTCTCGTTACTCCTCTGCTCCTCCAGAGGGCGCAGTCTCGTTACTCCTCCGCTCCTCCAGAGGGCGCAGTCTCGTTACTCCTCCGCTCCTCCAGAGGGCGCAGTCTCGTTACTCCTCTGCTCCTCTTGAGGGCGCAGTCTCGTTACGCCTCCGCTCCTCCAGAGGGCGCAGTCTCGTTACTCCTCCGCTCCTCCAGAGGGCGCAGTCTCGTTACTCCTCTGCTCCTCTTGAGGACGCAGTCTCGTTACTCCTCCGCTCCTCTAGAGGACGCAGTCTCATTACTCCTCCGCTCCTCTAGAGGACGCAGTCTCATTACTCCTCCGCTCCTCTAGAGGACGCAGTCTCATTACTCCTCCGCTCCTCTAGAGGGCGCAGTCTCGTTACTCCTCCGCTCCTCTAGAGGGCGCAGTCTCGTTACTCCTCCGCTCCTCCAGAGGGCGCAGTCTCGTTACTCCTCCGCTCCTCCAGAGGGCGCAGGTTCTTCTCTGGGTTTGTGCGGTCAGAGGTAAACTGTCGCTCTGCAGTGTTTATCCACAGTGTGAATGTCTGGAACTTGTTCTCATGAATCTGTAAACTCTGCTGTGATCAGTGTTCTGTGAGTTGCTTAACATTTTGAGTTTTCACGCTCGGTGATGTCATGCACTCGCACGTTTGTATTCACGCAGCAGTAAATCTGTAATGAGACTAATAATGGCTTAGATTTATAGTTAGGGATGGCCATCGAAACCCAGTTCTACTCGAGAACCGGTTCTAATTTTTCCAATCCGTCGTTGTCTGCCTCCGCCGTTGCAGCTGCAATTGTGTGAACAGCAGGTTATGCTTCGAGACTCCGCCCACGAGCAGCGCCTCTACCATCTTTACTTTCTCTTTGCTGCACAAGTCATCTTCGCTGAGCAGCCTACAAAGTCCAGGCGTGAGAGGCTGACATTTCTTTGTGCAGCTGCTGTAAAACAAACGACACTGAGACCTGCAGCTGAGGAACTGAGCTTCAGACTCAGATCTTAAACAGACAGAAAACATTAAAGCCATGATTCTGTTTATTTAAAAAGAATACATTTCCAGTAATTTAACAGCTGTAGGTTCAGTTCATGTGTGAGCCCAGTTTAAAACATGAAAATAAAAATTCCTCTTATTTCTGCTTCATTATAAACTTTATGGACACAAATCTATTTAATCTTTATTGATTTCTGATAAATCTGTGAATAAAGAATCGTATTGATAAGCAGAATGGACAAAATACTCAAAATCTGTACTCAAGTCAAAGTACTGTTACTTCAAAAATAATATTAACCAAGTAGAGGTAAATACCGAACAAAAAGTTTACGTCAGCAGAGGTAAAAAAGTATTGCGTATAAAAGTTAGTTCAGTAGAAAGTTCTTTTGATCACAGTCGCACCACAGACGACAAAAACTACTTCAACTCCTCAGACAATTTAAACTTTTACTCAAGTAAAAGTATGTTTTACAAAATGTACTCAGAAAGTACTTCTTTAAAAAAAAAAAGTACTTCAGTAAAAGTCTGTACTTACTGTCCACCGCTGCTGAGCTGCCTCTGTGCCACAGCTGCCCTGGGGCAGACTGACCAAATGTGGCTGCCATTCTGCGCCTACAGCCGCTCCGACCACCACCAGAGTCACACTGGCACAGCGGCAGAACCGGATTCAAACCGCCAACCTCCTGGTTTTAGGACGACCGCTGTACCTCCTGAGCCAGCGCTGGAGCTGAGAAGTTTCTGCAGGAAACAGAAACTTTATCAGAGAGAAACTGGGATCACGTGACTCTGAGCTCAGCTGAACTGTTTTTACTCAGACGCGAGAAGTACTCCGAGTATTGTTACTGCAGTAAAAGTACTAAGTAGTGTCTGTAGTACTGAGCGGAGCGTGCTGACGTCACTCCTGCCGCAGAAACAAACCGCGCTCTGCGTCAAGCTGCAAACAGGAAGTCCCCAGAGTTCAGGTGGAGTGCCAACTTCACAATAAAAGCCCAAGTTTAATCTCATTAAAGGCTTGACTCTGCACAGAGCAGGGATGGAGTTAGACAGGAGCGGGTTCAGGAGCGGGTTCAGAGGGGAGCGGGTTCAGAGGGGAGCGGGTTCAGAGGGGAGCGGGTTCAGAGGGGAGCGGGTTCAGAGGGGAGCGGGTTCAGGAGCGGAAACAAGAGAAGATATAATAATGCATTGGTCCTATACAACACTTTCAGACTCTTCACAGTTTGGTTTCTTGGTGAGTTACTTCTGTAGCCACAGCTGCCCTGGGGCAGACTGACGGAAGCGTGGCTGCCATTCTGCGCCTACGGCCGCCAAACACAGTCACACTGACACATTCATACAGGCAGGTGGGTGAAGTGTCTTGCCCAAGGACACAACAACAGTATGCCAGTTGCAGGACTTGAACCACCAACCTTCAGGTTATTGGGCAAGTGTCTCAACCGACTGAGCTACTGCCTTATAGGAAATAAAATAAAATAAAAAGTGTGATTCTGAAACTTGCTTTAGTGAACGAAAACTGAAGCAGGAATAAATCTGTGTCTCCTGAAAGGACACAGTTTGAACTTCTGCTCTAACATTGTTTTTAGGTTTTTTAGGTTTAATGTCCACTTGTGGTGACTTTGTGAATAAAACTAAGAGGCGTTGCACCAGTTCAGTTAAAATGTGATTATTTAAAGTTTTTGAATGAGTGAATCATGTAATCACAGCCACAGAGCAGCTGACACTCACTGGAGGGAGACCTACTGTAAGGAGCATATATTTATTATATTTCATACAAATGTCCCACATGTGTCCCAGATGTGTCCCAGATGTGAGGTAAATGTTTAAATGTAACATTAGTTTTACTGAGAACAATGGCACAGCTGAGTTATTCACAAATACAAATATATTTTACATAATGGCCAAGTTGTTTTTGTTTACATTTTTTGTTTAGGTTCTAAAACTGCATCAGCGATCGTCCAATCAGAAAACAGACCATTGTTTTGATTCAGACTGCAGTACCGTTTTAAACCTGTAGGAGCACTGCTGCTTACAGGAGCTTTAAATAAGAACAGTCGTTCATTGAATTAAATGTACTTTTAAGTATATTACACTTGAGTACATTTTTTAGGAAAAGTGTTTCTTTGTTAACCCTCTAGTAGTAGTAGTAGTTTGTAGTCTGTCCCCCCGTCCTCTCTGTCCCCCCGTCCTCTCTGACCCCTCTGTCCTCTCTGTCCCCCCGTCCTCTCTGACTCCTCTGTCCTCTCTGACCCCTCTGTCCTCTCTGTCCCCCCGTCCTCTCTGACCCCTCTGTCCTCTCTGTCCCCCCGTCCTCTCTGACCCCCCGTCCTCTCTGTCCCCCGTCTTCTCTGTCCCCCCGTTCTCTCTGTCCCCCGTCTTCTCTGTCCCCCCGTCCTCTCTGACCCCTCTGTCCTCTCTGTCCCCCCGTCCTCTCTGACCCCTCTGTCCTCTCTGTCCCCCCGTCCTCTCTGTCCCCCGTCCTCTCTGTCCCCCCGTCCTCTCTGACCCCTCTGTCTTCTCTGTCCCCCCGTCCTCTCTGACCCCTCTGTCTTCTCTGTCCCCCGTCCTCTCTGTCCCCCCGTCCTCTCTGACCCCTCTGTCCTCTCTGTCCCCCCGTCCTCTCTGACCCCTCTGTCCTCTCTGTCCCCCCGTCCTCTCTGTCCCCCCGTCCTCTCTGTCCCCCCGTCCTCTCTGACCCCTCTGTCCTCTCTGTCCCCCCGTCCTCTCTGTCCCCCCGTCCTCTCTGTCCCCCGTCTTCTCTGTCCCCCCGTCTTCTCTGTCCCCCCGTCCTCTGTCCTCTCTCGTGTGTTTGTTTTATTTTGAAGACGCCAGGCGGAAGTGTCCTCTCAGCTCTGGCGCTAACCTGACAGTGACAGAAAAGTACTGAGGGGGCGTTCGTCCAAACAAACAAACAGGAAGAAACTGAGAAAACCTGCCCCGGGCCAGGTTCTTTGTCTAAAACCTTCACGGGGCGCGCTCGGGACTTTTCCACTGAGCCCGGAGGACTTCAGGCGCTGGTTTTTCCGCTCCGCAGTCCGCGCGGTTTGACGCAGAAGAAGAAGAAGACGGTGGAGGGCTAGGCTAGGCTAGGCTAGGCTAACGGATTAGCATAACACGGCAAGCTTCGCGACTAAAAACCCAGCACAAAACACGACATCTGTGGGACACCGGGAATCTACCGAGCGACCAACTGTGGTTCCAATCGCTAACTTAGAACCCTCAGAGTCCGCGCTAAAAAAGGACATTTATACCGTTTAACCCGATGCTAAAGTCGCTAATACTTTTAGCATCAACGGCGTCAACTGTCAACAGCAAAGATGTAACGCAAAAAAGAGAAAGATTTTAATGTGAACGGACATTAAAATGGACGGATAACAAAGTGCGCAAAGAGTCACGCGTTTATAAGTCAGGTTTATGTGATCTGAAGACGTTATATTGAGTGGAAAAGGTACTTAATGTAGTTCGATGTGACTTTTTTTCGGCTAACATGGAGCCAGCGGAGGGTTCCTTACGTAACGCCCTCAGCAGCAGCGGCAGCAGCGCGGCACAGGAGCGGCTCAGCGTGGCCTCCGCAGCTCGGCTCCTCTGACAGAGCTCCACTAAACAAACAAACAAACACCGAGACAATAACAACAACAAAAGGACAGAGATAAGACCGCAGGGACGGAGGGATGGAGCGGGAGGAGTGAGCAGGAGCGGGAGGAGTGAGTAGGAGCGTTAACCACGGGCTGCACTCTGACGGACTCCGGGCTGAAGATGGAGGCGAACCCGCTGATAAACGGTGAGGATGGACGCTGGAGGTTTCACGGCGCAACAGGTGCGAGGAGCAGGGAACAGGACGGGTACAAGGGTAAAAAGAAGGGTAAAGGGAAGGGTTTTGGGGTAAGCAGGGCCTCAAACCAGCGCAGCCGGCGTTAGTCCTGGTTTAGTCTTAGTTTGGTGCTGGTTTAGCTTTGGTGTAGACCTGGTTTGCTGGTGGCTTAGTCCTGGTTGGGTAACACTGCCTTAAACAACATGTTATAAATACTGAGGTGCAGAAAAACTTGTCTGGGGGAACACAGAATCTCTGGGAATTGAACCACAAGATGTCTGGTTCTCAAACTGTGGCACAGGTGTCACTGGTGGTACTCAGTCCTGATTTTAAAGGTTAACTCCTGTTTTAGTCCTGGGTTAGACCTGGTTTTGTGCTGTTTTTTTCCAGGTTTTACCCCTTCTTGTGGAGGTTAAGTTATGGTTTAGACATATTCTTGTGCTGCCAAGTTAAATCCTGGTTTTATCCTGGTTTTGTGCCTGTTAAGTTCTGGTTAGGTCCAGGTTTAGTTCTAGTTTAGTCCCAGTTTTGAGCTGGTTTAGTCCTGTTTTTATCTTGTTCTTCTTGTGCTTGTAAAGTTCTTTTTAGTCCTGGTTTTGTCCTGGTTTAGTCCTGGTTTCAACTCTTTATTCACCTCACTCATTTAATCAACAACAGTTTATTTAAAGGTAGAAATGTTACAGAGTTCCCCTTTAACAAGCAAGAACCTTCAACCAACACTCTTCTGTTGCATACCTAATGACTGTAGTTCAGAAAAAATAAAACAAAAATCCTTTAAGGCAAGACGCTGCAGGTGAACAGAGATTTTTTTTAAACAGATCTCAACAAACTTCTATTTATCACTGACAGAAATATAGGTAAAGTTTTTAGTCATTTATTGTTTTTATATTAAAATTAGGCATAGTATGTGTAAAATTGCACAAATGTATTTTATTATTACTTTATTATTATTACACTGGATTATGGACTGGATTTAGTCTTTCAGTAAATTAAAAAAATCTAATTTCTCCTGTTTTAAGAGAGAAAATGACCAACAAATCAGGCTCAGAATTATTATATATCAATAAATCCTTCTGTAAAAACCTTCAGGATATAGAAATAACAAGACTAGAGGAGCTACTGAAGTGGAGATATCTGATGGAGAGTAGCAGCAGCAATAATAATAATAATAATGTATTAATCTTATATAGCGCTTTTTTAGGCACTCAAAGTCACTTTACAATTTGGTGCATTATTCATTCACTCCTCAGTCACACTCAGTGGTGGTGAGCTACTTCTGTACGGCCGCTCCGACCACCACCAAACACAGTCACAAGGTGGGAGAAGTGAAGTGTCTCACAACGACACTGCATTGCCGGTTGTGGGGCTTGAACCGCCAACCTTCAGGTCAGGCAAGTGTCTCTACCGACTGAACTACTGCCAGTAGTAGTAGTAGTAGTAGTAGTAGCAGTAGTAGTAAGTAGTAATAGTAGTAGTAGTAGGTTGTACTGAAGTGGAGATTTCTGACTCATTTTGAGCAAAGAGCCTTTGACATTAATGTTTCTGATTTAAATCTAAACTGTGAGGAAAAGAAGCCATTGCTTGTTGTCACTGTGTACTGTCTGCATCTGAATAAAGCAGGGAGGGTCTGAAGGAAAGGAGATGTCAACGAGGAGGTAGGAGACACAGAAGAACCTTTCATAACACACTTTCTGACTTAGTGGAAACACTGAACTGTCCCTTTAAGACAGGTTAGTCATGAAATGTTATTGTGTAATATCAGAGGGAAGGAGAGAAGGAAGGAAGGAGAGAAAGACAGAGAGAAGGAAAGGGGGCTGTCAGTGAGGAGGTAGGACGCAGGAGGCATGTCTTTCATTCATTCATTCATTCATTCATTCATTCATACAATCATTTATTCATTAAAGTGCTTGTTCCGGTCCTCGTGAACACGTCAGCAGCTTCTGTCAGAGTCTCGCAGCTGATCTGAGACCAGTGAGGCGGTCGCCATGGAGACGCCGAGGATGCTGTCGCCATGGAGACACTGACGCTCTCGGGCCGGAGCGAGACTGAGCCGGATCCTCGTCCGACCCTGATCCGAGGACTCCCCGGTCTCAGAAGGGGCCCTGTGATAGAGAGGTGTTAAGTCGTTAATTTAAACCGCTCTGAATCATTCGGCAGCAGCAGAATCCATCTGTGCGGCGTTTCAGGACCCACTGGACCGGTCTCAGGGTTAGACCTCGTCCACGTGGTTTTTATCAGGACAAGACGGGACAGGGTAACAGCACCTGGTTTCTTTTGTCTCACAATCACATCGGCAGTCTGTAGTCTCTTGTATCATGGTGAATCTGAAACACTTTTTATGGCCTACGTCAGACCCGAGTCCTGGTTTATCCCTGAGTCCTGGTTTATCCCTGAGTCCTGGTTTATCCCCGAGTCCTGGTTTATCCCCGAGTCCTGGTTTATCCCCGAGTCCTGGTTTATCCCCGAGTCCTGGTTTATCCCCGAGTCCTGGTTTATCCCCGAGTCCTGGTTTATCCCCGAGTCCTGGTTTATCCCCGAGTCCTGGTTTATCCCCGAGTCCTGGTTTATCCCCGAGTCCTGGTTTATCCCCGAGTCCTGGTTTAGACTTGGTTTAGTCCTGGGCAGGAAAACTGGGTTCAGTAACAAATACTGAACAAACAATAAAAATAAACAGTAATAATGGATTTATATTCCAGTTTCTAAGCTTCTCAAGTTTCTCAAAGCGCTTTAAATGACTCCGACTCAGTGATGGTGAGTTACTTCTGTACCACAGCTGCCCTGGGGCAGACTGACGGAAGCATGGCTGCCATTCTGCGCCGACGGCCGCTCTGACCAACACCAAACTAGGGCTGCACAATATATCGCAAAATTATCGTTATCGCAATATCAGCAAACGCAATATCAGTATCGCAAGAATCTAAATATATCACAATAACGCTGTGGTCTCCATCTGACAGAGATTTACACTGAAGAATCATTTTCCACCAGAGCCTTAAAAGAAAAAGTGTTGTGACTAAATAAAAATGTTTAAAAAGTCCAGTTTTAGTGGTAATTTAATTAATTTAGTCCCAGCTTAGCCTTGTTTTATTCCTGGTTTAGTCTGTGTTAAGTTTTGATTTTGTGGCTGTTTTGACTTGTAAATACAGGAACTTACATTTTTGTGAAATGTAGTGAATTTAACTTACTATGTTCCAAAAGTAGGCTCTATTTTCAAATATCGCAATAATATCGTTATCGCAGTTTTCAACATAGTTATTGAATATCGCATGTTTTCTCCGTATCGTGCAGCGCTTCACCAAACACAGTCACACTGACACATTTATGCTAGCAAGGTGGGTGAAGTGTCTTGCCCAAGGACACAACGACAGTATACAATGCCGGTAGCGGGGCTCGAACTGCCAGCCTTTGAATTATTGGAATGGATATGATTCTGCAGCCAACACCGACGTCTCATATTTAAGTTCTGGACTCGGTCTGGACTCGGTCTCGATCTGGACTCGGTCTGGACTCGGTCTCGGTCTGGACTCGGTCTCGGTCTGGACTCGGTCTGGACTCGGTCTCGGTTCTCTCTGGTCTCAGTCTGGACTCGGTCTTGACTCGGTCTCGGTTCACCCTGGTCTCGGTCTGGACTCGGTCTCGGTTCTCTCTGGACTCGGTCTGGACTCAGTCTGGGTTCTCTCTGGACTCGGTCTGGACTCGTTCTCGGTCTTGGTTCACCCTGGTCTCGGTCTGGACTCGGTCTGGTCTCGGTCTGGGTTCTTTCTGGTCTCGGTCTGGACTTGGTCTGGACTCGGTCTGGTCTCGGTCTGGACTCGGTCTCGGTCCTCTCTGGTTTCGGTCTGGACTCGGTCTCGGTCTGGACTCGGTCTGGGTTCTCTCTGGACTCGGTCTCGGTCTGGACTCCGTCTCGGTCTGGACTCGGTCTCGGTCCTCTCTGGTCTCGGTCTGGACTCGGTCTCGGTCTGGACTCGGTCTCGGTCCTCTCTGGTCTCGGTCTGGACTCGGTCTCGGTCCTCTCTGGTCTCGGTCTGGTCTCAGTCTGGACTCGGTCTCGGTCCTCTCTGGTTTCGGTCTGGACTCGGTCTCGGTCTGGACTCGGTCTGGACTCGGTCTGGACTCGGTCTGGACTCGGTCTGGGTTCTCTCTGGACTCGGTCTCGGTCTGGACTCGGTCTCGGTCCTCTCTGGTCTCGGTCTGGACTCGGTCTCGGTCCGGACTCTGTCTCGGTCCTCTCTGGTCTCGGTCTGGACTCGGTCTCGGTCCTCTCTGGTCTCACTCTGGTCTCAGTCTGGACTCGGTCTCGGTCCTCTCTGGTCTCACTCTGGACTCAGTCTGGACTCGGTCTCGGTTCTCTCTGGTCTCGGTCTCGGTCTGGTCTCGGTCTGGACTCGGTCTCGGTCTGGACTTAGTCTGGACTCGGTCTCGGTTCTCTCTGGACTCGGTCTCGGTCTGGACTCGGTCTGGACTCGGTCTGGACTCGGTCTGGTCTCGGTCTCGGTCCTCTCTGGACTCGGTCTGGATTCGGTCTGGACTCGGTCTCGGTCTGGTCTCAGTCTGGACTCGGTCTCGGTCCTCTCTGGTCTCACTCTGGACTCAGTCTGGACTCGGTCTCGGTTCTCTCTGGTCTCGGTCTGGTCTCGGTCTGGACTCGGTCTTGGTCTGGACTCGGTCTCGGTTTGGACTCGGTATGGACTTGGTCTGGACTCGGTCTCGGTCCTCTCTGGACTCGGTCTGGACTCGGTCTGGACTCGGTCTCGGTCCTCTCTGGACTCGGTCTGGACTCGGTCTGGACTCAGTCTGGTCTCGGTCTGGGTTCTCTCTGGACTCGGTCTCAGTCTGGACTCGGTCTGGACTCGGTCTCGGTCTGGACTCGGTCTGGTTTCGGTCTGGACTCGGTCTCGGTCTGGACTCGGTCTCAGTCTGGACTCGGTCTGGACTCGGTCTCGGTTCTCTCTGGTCTCGGTCTGGACTCGGTCTCGGTCTGGACTCGGTCTCAGTCTGGACTCGGTCTCGGTTCTCTCTGGTCTCGGTCTGGACTCGGTCTCGGTCTGGACTCGGTCTCAGTCTGGACTCGGTCTCGGTCCTCTCTGGTCTCGGTCTGGACTCGGTCTCGGTTCACCCTGGTCTCGGTTCACCCTGGTCTCGGTCTGGACTCGGTCTCGGTCTGGACTCGGTCTCGGTCTGGTCTCGGTCTGGACTCGGTCTCGGTCTGGACTCGGTCTCAGTCTGGACTCGGTCTGGACTCGGTCTCGGTTCTCTCTGGTCTCGGTCTGGACTCGGTCTCAGTCTGGACCCGGTCTCAGTCTGGACTCGGTCTCGGTTCTCTCTGGTCTCGGTCTGGACTCGGTCTCAGTCTGGACTCGGTCTGGACTCGGTCTCGGTCTGGACTCGGTCTCAGTCTGGACTCGGTCTCGGTCTGGACTCGGTCTCGGTCCTCTCTGGTCTCGGTCTGGACTCGGTCTCGGTTCACCCTGGTCTCGGTCTGGACTCGGTCTCGGTCTGGACTCGGTCTCGGTCTGGACTCGGTCTCGGTCTGGACTCGGTCTCGGTCTGGACTCGGTCTGGTCTCGGTCTGGACTCGGTCTGGTCTCGGTCTGGTCTCGGTCTGGTTTCGGTCTGGACTCGGTCTCGGTCTGGACTCGGTCTCAGTCTGGTCTCGGTCTGGTCTCGGTCTCAGTCTGGACTCGGTCTGGACTCGGTCTCGGTTCTCTCTGGTCTCGGTCTGGACTCGGTCTGGTCTCGGTCTGGTCTCGGTCTGGTTTCGGTCTGGACTCGGTCTCGGTCTGGACTCGGTCTCGGTTCTCTCTGGTCTCGGTCTGGACTCGGTCTCGGTCTGGTCTCAGTCTGGACTCGGTCTCAGTCTGGACTCGGTCTCGGTCCTCTCTGGTCTCGGTCTGGACTCGGTCTCGGTCTGGACTCGGTCTCAGTCTGGACTCGGTCTCGGTCCTCTCTGGTCTCGGTCTGGACTCGGTCTCGGTTCACCCTGGTCTCGGTTCACCCTGGTCTCGGTCTGGACTCGGTCTCGGTCTGGACTCGGTCTCGGTCTGGACTCGGTCTCGGTCTGGACTCGGTCTGGACTCGGTCTGGTTTCGGTCTGGACTCGGTCTCGGTCTGGTTTCGGTCTGGACTCGGTCTCGGTCTGGACTCGGTCTCGGTCTGGACTCGGTCTGGACTCGGTCTGGTCTCGGTCTGGTCTCGGTCTGGACTCGGTCTCGGTCTGGTTTCGGTCTGGACTCGGTCTCGGTCTGGACTCGGTCTCGGTCTGGACTCGGTCTGGACTCGGTCTGGTCTCGGTCTGGTCTCGGTCTGGACTCGGTCTCGGTCTGGTTTCGGTCTGGACTCGGTCTCGGTCTGGACTCGGTCTCAGTCTGGACTCGGTCTGGACTCGGTCTCGGTTCTCTCTGGACTCGGTCTCGGTCTGGACTCGGTCTGGTCTCGGTCTGGTCTCGGTCTGGTTTCGGTCTGGACTCGGTCTCTGTCTGGACTCGGTCTCAGTCTGGACTCGGTCTGGACTCGGTCTCGGTTCTCTCTGGTCTCGGTCTGGACTCGGTCTGGTCTCGGTCTGGTCTCGGTCTGGTTTCGGTCTGGTCTCGGTCTGGTCTCGGTCTGGACTCGGTCTCGGTTCTCTCTGGTCTCGGTCTGGACTCGGTCTCAGTCTGGACTCGGTCTGGTCTCGGTCTGGTTTCGGTCTGGTCTCGGTCTGGTTTCGGTCTGGACTCGGTCTGGTCTCGGTCTGGACTCGGTCTCGGTCTGGACTCGGTCTCGGTCTGGTCTCGGTCTGGTCTCGGTCTGGACTCGGTCTCGGTCTGGACTCGGTCTCGGTCTGGACTCGGTCTCGGTCTGGACTCGGTCTCGGTCTGGTCTCAGTCTGGACTCGGTCTGGACTCGGTCTGGTCTCGGTCTGGTCTCGGTCTGGTCTCGGTCTCGGTCTGGTCTCAGTCTGGACTCGGTCTCGGTCCTCTCTGGTCCTGTGTTGTGTGTGATGCGAGGTTGTCATGGTGACGGTTGCCGTGGTGCAGGAGGTCAGAGGATGCTGCTGAGGCTCAGACCGTGGTGAATGTCACACGCGCCGCTCACTCACTCATGTGTGAATGAAACCTGAAGGTAACATGACCCAGTGGTTCTCAGGCTGTGGTGCAGGTCCTACAAGTGGTACGCAGGCGTCCTGATGTAGTTTAATTTAGGGTTGAAGCCAGTTTTAGTCCTTAGTCCTTTACATTTGATTTAGTTCTCTTTTAGTCTTACTGTTCAGGACTTAGATCTGGGTTTAGCCCTGTATTAGTTCTGGTTCAGACCTGATGTATGACCTCCTTTCTTCTTCTCCTGTAGCGATGGACCCGTCGATCACGCTGTGGCAGTTCTTGCTCCACCTGCTGGAGGACCAGAGCCAGCGCCACCTGATCTCGTGGACCGGGTCTGGGTCTGATGGAGAGTTTAAGCTGCTGGACGCCGAGGAGGTGGCCCGGCTCTGGGGCCTGAGGAAGAACAAGCACAACATGAACTACGACAAGCTGAGCCGGGCGCTGCGCTACTACTACGACAAGGTACTACTGCTACTACTACTACTGCTACTACTACTACTACTGCTACTACTACTACTGCTACTACTGCTACTACTACTACTGTTACTACTACTACTGTTATTACAACTACTTATACTACTGTTAATACTACGATGAGGTGCTACTACTTCTACAACTTGAATTCCGGAAATGTTGGGACATTTTTAAAATTTGATTAAAACAAAACCAAAAAAACTTTCAAATCCCCTGAGCCAATATTTTCTTCCCAGTAGAACACAGATAACAGAACAAATGTTTCCTCTGAGAAATGTGACATTTTTATCACAAAATGAGCTCATTTCAAATGTGATGAAGGTAACTGATCTGAGGTCTGTGACAGGATGAAGGTAACTGATCTGAGGTCTGTGACAGGATGAAGGTAACTGATCTGAGGTCTGTGACAGGATGAAGGTAACTGATCTCAGGTCTGTGACAGGATGAAGGTAACTGATCTGAGGTCTGTGACAGGATGAAGGTAACTGATCTGAGGTCTGTGACAGGATGAAGGTAACTGATCTGAGGTCTGTGACAGGATGAAGGTAACTGATCTGAGGTCTGTGACAGGATGAAGGTAACTGATCTCAGGTCAGTGACAGGATGAAGGTAACTGATCTGAGGTCTGTGACAGGATGAAGGTAACTGATCTGAGGTCTGTGACAGGATGAAGGTAACTGATCTCAGGTCTGTGACAGGATGAAGCTAACTGATCTGAGGTCTGTGACAGGATGAAGGTAACTGATCTGAGGTCTGTGACAGGATGAAGGTAACTGATCTGAGGTCTGTGACAGGATGAAGCTAACTGATCTGAGGTCTGTGACAGGATGAAGGTAACTGATCTGAGGTCTGTGACAGGATGAAGGTAACTGATCTGAGGTCTGTGACAGGATGAAGGTAACTGATCTGAGGTCTGTGACAGGATGAAGCTAACTGATCTGAGGTCTGTGACAGGATGAAGGTAACTGATCTCAGGTCTGTGACAGGATGAAGGTAACTGATCTCAGGTCTGTGACAGGATGAAGGTAACTGATCTGAGGTCTGTGACAGGATGAAGGTAACTGATCTGAGGTCTGTGACAGGATGAAGGTAACTGATCTGAGGTCTGTGACAGGATGAAGGTAACTGATCTGAGGTCTGTGACAGGATGAAGGTAACTGATCTGAGGTCTGTGACAGGATGAAGGTAACTGATCTGAGGTCTGTGACAGGATGAAGGTAACTGATCTCAGGTCTGTGACAGGATGAAGGTAACTGATCTGAGGTCTGTGACAGGATGAAGGTAACTGATCTGAGGTCTGTGACAGGATGAAGGTAACTGATCTGAGGTCTGTGACAGGATGAAGGTAACTGATCTGAGGTCTGTGACAGGATGAAGGTAACTGATCTCAGGTCAGTGACAGGATGAAGGTAACTGATCTGAGGTCTGTGACAGGATGAAGGTAACTGATCTGAGGTCTGTGACAGGATGAAGGTAACTGATCTCAGGTCTGTGACAGGATGAAGGTAACTGATCTGAGGTCTGTGACAGGATGAAGGTAACTGATCTGAGGTCTGTGACAGGATGAAGGTAACTGATCTGAGGTCTGTGACAGGATGAAGCTAACTGATCTGAGGTCTGTGACAGGATGAAGGTAACTGATCTGAGGTCTGTGACAGGATGAAGGTAACTGATCTGAGGTCTGTGACAGGATGAAGGTAACTGATCTCAGGTCTGTGACAGGATGAAGGTAACTGATCTGAGGTCTGTGACAGGATGAAGGTAACTGATCTGAGGTCTGTGACAGGATGAAGGTAACTGATCTGAGGTCTGTGACAGGATGAAGGTAACTGATCTCAGGTCAGTGACAGGATGAAGGTAACTGATCTGAGGTCTGTGACAGGATGAAGGTAACTGATCTGAGGTCTGTGACAGGATGAAGGTAACTGATCTCAGGTCTGTGACAGGATGAAGCTAACTGATCTGAGGTCTGTGACAGGATGAAGGTAACTGATCTGAGGTCTGTGACAGGATGAAGGTAACTGATCTGAGGTCTGTGACAGGATGAAGCTAACTGATCTGAGGTCTGTGACAGGATGAAGGTAACTGATCTGAGGTCTGTGACAGGATGAAGGTAACTGATCTGAGGTCTGTGACAGGATGAAGGTAACTGATCTGAGGTCTGTGACAGGATGAAGGTAACTGACCTCAGGTCTGTGACAGGATGAAGGTAACTGATCTGAGGTCAGTGACAGGATGAAGGTAACTGATGTGAGGTCAGTGACAGGATGAAGGTAACTGATCTGAGGTCTGTGACAGGATGAAGGTAACTGATGTGAGGTCAGTGACAGGATGAAGGTAACTGATCTCAGGTCTGTGACAGGATGAAGGTAACTGATCTGAGGTCTGTGACAGGATGAAGGTAACTGATCTGAGGTCAGTGACAGGATGAAGGTAACTGATCTGAGGTCTGTGACAGGATGAAGGTAACTGATCTGAGGTCTGTGACAGGATGAAGGTAACTGATCTGAGGTCTGTGACAGGATGAAGGTAACTGATCTCAGGTCTGTGACAGGATGAAGGTAACTGATCTGAGGTCTGTGACAGGATGAAGGTAACTGATCTCAGGTCTGTGACAGGATGAAGGTAACTGATCTGAGGTCTGTGACAGGATGAAGGTAACTGATCTGAGGTCAGTGACAGGATGAAGGTGAACGAGTGAAGAGGAAAAAGATTAAAGTGGAAAACTTTAAAAACAATGTTCCTCAGAGGCTTTGCAGATCTCATCATCTCCAGCAGGACATGGGCTTCACATTCAGACAAACTGGGACAGGGCCCCAGACCTTTATTGGAGCCCGTGGTCTTGGGGCCCTCAGGGGCCCTGCATCACTCTTCATGATTGTGTCAATGACTTTACTAACTGGGCCCTGGAACACTTCCAGAAACCACTGTGGGTAAACACAATCCTCCATCTGCAGAGCCAACTAAAGCTCTGTCCTGCAAAAAGGAAGCCATCTGTGAACATGGTCCAGCAGCGCCGTCGTGTCCCGGGACAGGGCTCATTTAAAATGGACAGTTTCAGAGTGGGACAGTGTCCTCTGGTCAGACCTGTCCAAATCTGACATTCTTTTAGGAAATCAGGGAGGGCGTGTCCTCCGGGCTAAAGAGGAGGAGACCTTCCAGCGAGTTCTC
This sequence comes from Bostrychus sinensis, assembly GCA_020698575.1. Classification (NCBI taxonomy): domain Eukaryota; kingdom Metazoa; phylum Chordata; class Actinopteri; order Gobiiformes; family Eleotridae; genus Bostrychus; species Bostrychus sinensis. The sequence goes on along the minus strand of CM036250.1, from coordinate 823,387 downwards.
AGCGTTCAGTTCAAAAGCAGCGTCTCTGATGGGACGGCGGCATAAGTGCAGACGGGACGGGCCGCTGTGTGTTTGGGAAGGAACTATGAAGCTGAAAGGTTTATAAAGGTTTCAGAGAAACATCTGCTCTTCAGCTCCAGAAACTCAACCTCAGTGTCCAGACGTCTTCAAACTGTTCTGAAAAGAAGAGCAGATGCTGCCCCATGGTAAACCTGCCCCTCTCCCAGCTGAGACCTGTGGGCAGCGCATTTGAGCTTATTTTGTAATAAAAATGTCACATTTCTCAGTGTAAACATCCATCTTCTTCCGCCTTATCCGGGGCTGGGTCGCGGGGGCAGCAGTCTAAGCCGGGGCATCCATAATTCCTTCTCAATGGACACTTCAGCTCCTCCGGGGAAACCCCAAGGCATTCCCAGGCCGAGAGGCATAGTCCTTCCAGCGTGTCCTAGGTCATCCCTGGGGCCTCATCCCTGTGGGACATGAACACCTCCCCAGGGAGGCGTCCCGGAGGCATTTGGAACAGATGCCTGAGCCTCAGCTGGCTCCTCTCAATGCGGAGGAGCAGTGGCTCTACTCTGAGCACCTTCTGGGCAACCGAGCTCCTCCTCAGTTCGGCTGCTTGTATCCAGGATCTTGTCCTTTAGTCCTGACCCAGAGCTCCTGACCATAGGCGAGAGGAGGAACATAGATCTCCTGTCAGTCTCAGCTCCATCCTTCCCTCACTGAGAACAACACCTGAGATACTTAAACTCCTCCTGAGGCAGGACTCTCCTCCCACCTGGAGAGGGCGCCACCCTTTTCTGGTGGAGAACCATGGCCTCGGACTTGGAGGAGCTGATTCTCATCCCGGCCTCTTCACACTCTGCTACAAACCGCCCCAGTGCTCACTGAAGGTCCTGGTTCCATGAAGCCAACAGGACACAAACCGGACTCCCTCTGGCCCCTGGCTGCTCCTAGAAATTCTGTCCATAAAGAAAATTAACAGAACCAGAGACAAAATGCAGCCCTGAGCAGTGTTGGGTTAATTACTCAAAAAATTAACTAGTTACAGATTACTAGTTACTTTTTTAAAAAGTAATATATTACTTTACTTAGTTACTGACTCATGAAAGTAACTTAGTTACTTTACTTTTGGATTACTTCCTAACAGGAAGCCTAAATGAACCCCATTCTAAAGCCCATAGCCTCGCTGTTGCCCTGACCAGCTCTGTTATTACATTCTTATTACATTCTTATTACAGGCGTTCAAGCAGAGTTTTTTTAGCTGCATTCACTTCAGCAGCAGGGCAGCCTGACACAGCAAATACTGCTCTGTAAGTTCTCCTGCCTCTGCTCCTGTGCAGCGTTCAAGTCCCGTGGACACAGTTTTATTTCACTACATTGAAGCTAAAATGCACTTGTTGTTAGCACCAAAGCGGTGCAGGTCTCTTCTTTCCCCGCTGTGCCTGCTGACAGCAGCAGCTGCATGCGTCCCGACGCACGCAGAGAGGGTTCAACGTGGACAGGACGAGAGGCCGCTGCGCACATAAAGAGAAGCAGAGAAGGGAACGGATAAAAATAAAGTAGGAAACGTATTGGCGCTATTTGTGTAATGCATTTTCATTCCGTGTCCTTGCGGTTAACTGCAGGTGAATGAAACTGACTGCAGTGACTGTAACGCGAGTAACTAATTGGGTATTTTGTTAGTAACTGTAATATTATTACTGGGGGCTCAAAAGTAACGCATTACCCGCTGCGTTACTGTAACTCGTTACTTTGTAACGCGTTACTCCCAACACTGGCCCTCAGTCCAACCTGCACTGGGAACAGGTCTGACTTACTGCAGAGACTCAAACTCCTGCTTCAGTCACAGAGACCGGACAGCCCTTAGCAGAGGGCCCTGGACCCCATACTCCTAGAACACCCCCTAAAGAACGCTGCGAGTGACACGGTCAAACACCTTCTCCAAATGTGGACTGTGGGCTTACTCCCATGAACCCTCGAGCCCTGATGGAGGGACTAGAGTTGGTCCACTGTTCCACAACCGGGATGAAAACTGAATTGTTCCTCCTGAATCCGAGGTTCAACCCTCGGCCAAATTCTCCTCCAGTCCCTGGAGTAGACTTTCCCAGGGAGGCTGAGGAGTGTGATCCACTGTAGTTGGAACTCACCTCCGGTCCCCTTCTTGAAAAGAGGAACCACCTCCGTCTGAGTCCAGAGACACTGTCCCCGACCGCCACACGATGTTGAAGAGACATGTCAACCAAGACCCACAGGAGCCCGAGACCTGAGAGTTTCAAGGCGGATCTCATCCGCACCCGGTGCCTCTGAGGAGGTGTTTGCCCACCTTAGTAACTTTGGCTTGAGTGAGGAAAGATTCCACCACCAAGTCCCCAGCCTCTGATTCCTCTACAGAAGGTGTGTCGGTGGGATTGAGGAGATCCTCTAAGTCTTCCTTCCACTGCCCGACAACCTCCCCAGTCGAGGTCAGCCTGCTCGCTCCTGAGGCGGTGGATGGTTTGCCAGAACCTTTTTGAGGACGACTGATAGTCCTCCTCCATGGCCTCCCCAAACTCCTCCCAGACCCAAGTTTTCACCTCCACAGCCGCCCGGGCAACGACACGCTTGGCCTGACAATCAACAGTGAGAGCTCTTTCCCCGACCCGAAGGCGCAGGGACGCGACTCTCACATTCACCAGGGAGAAGTCCAACACAAGGAGCTGAACTGGGGGCTAAAAGTCCACACCAGCCCTGACTTTTACCGCTGGACACTCCAGAGTAGGAGAGAGTCCAGCCGCTCTCCAGGAGCTGGGTTTCAGAGCCCAGGCTGTGTGGAGGTGAGCCTGACTATCTCCAGTCAGTAACGCTCAACTCCCACACAAGCCCACCCCCCGTCCCCCTCAGCGAGGTGACCCATGCCCCAGAGCCAGTTTCTGTCCAGAGATCGAGGCCTCCGCCTTCGACCACTGCCCGATCCTCCCTGCACCAGCCTCTTATGGCTCCTCCTGCAGGTGGTGGGTCCATGGGAGGACAGCCTCATGTCGTCCTTTAGGGATGGGGCCATGGGGACAGACCTGACCACCAGGCCTGGCTCCAGGCTGGGGTCCCGGCTGCACCGTACTGGGCGGCATAACAGGCCTTGTTATTTTCTCTTCATAAGGGGCTTTTTAAACATTTGTTATGTTATCTGTGTTTTATTGTGAATAAAATATTGTTTTATGTGTTTTGAAAGTCTTTTTGTTTTCATTTTACTCAAATTTAAAAAAATGTCCCCACATAATTTGGGTTGTACTACTAAAACAACTACTACTACTACTACTACTACTACTACTACTACTGCTATAACTACTTCTACTCTTACTACTACAGCTACTACGACAAACAACAAGATAAAACCAGGACTAAACCATGTAAAGGAACTAATGATTAGTTTATAGAGTGGAATGTTTACCACTGTGAGATGTAATTGCTTTTGAGCATTTACCCTGAACCAGAAGATCCCTGGTTTGATTCCAGGTCTGGGCTGTGTCTTGACCATTGCAAGATAGGGATGGAGACTAAAACACTAACCCTGACCCTGTGTCTGTTCCTCAGAACATCATAAAGAAGGTGAGCGGGCAGAAGTTCGTATACAAGTTTGTGAGTCAGGTCGACCCCTCGGCCAACGACGTGTCCCGGACCAATGGGGAGGAGAGGCGGGACAACTGCGACCCCAGCGGCCAATCGAAAGGCCTGGTGGGCGGGATGACGACCTGTCAGTCAAAGGGCTTACCGCAGCGGCCCCCGGTTCCTCCCATTTCCCAAAAGAACTCCTCTCGGAACGACTACATGAAGTCAGGCCTGTACTCCACCTTCACCATCCAATCACTGCAGACCGCGCCCGGCCACCTCTTCAGCCAACAGCCAATCAAAATGGACCGCCCCGCCCAGCAGCCAATCAAAACGGACCGCCCCGCCCAGCAGCCAATCAAAACGGACTGGCCGAACCAGCTGCCAATCAAAACGGAGCAGCTTGTCCTACAGCAGCCAATCAAAGCGGAGCAGCTCGTCCTACAGCAGCAGACGCCAGAGCCGGTCCCCAAAGTAGACAGGACGCCCAGAGAGGTAAGAACCCAGCTCCTCCCTCTCCCCAGACACTTCCCCCAGCTCCTCCCTCTTCCTAGACACTTCCCCTCAGTGTACGGCTCTGTTTTACCTCAGGTCTGTGTGGTGCCAGAGCCCCAGCCGGCCTCCGTAGGGGGCACTGTGGACGCTGGTCTACAGGTGATCGTCACTAACCCGTCCCCATGTCCCACTCCTGCTGTCAGCCCCAGCAATGGACAGTCACAGGTGAGAGACTGAACCAGGACTAAAACAGGGCTAAACCAGGACTGAACCAGAGACTAAACTAACGGGCTAAACTAGGTTAAAATCAGATCTGAACTAGTTCTAAACAAAGATTAAACCAGGACTAAAACAGGATTACAACAGGGCTAAACCAGGGGTAAACCAGAGACTAAACTAACAGGCTAAACTAAGTCAAAACCAGATCTGAACTTGTTCTAGACATAGATTAAACCATGACTAAAACAGGATTAAATGTGCTGTAAAACGAAGGCTAAACTAGGTCTACAAACTAGTTATAATTCAGGTCTAAACAAAGTCTAAGCCAGGTCTAGACTGAGGACTAACCCAGCTCTTATTTAGTTCTAAACCAGATCTGACCCTCTCTCTGTACACAGCCTCCAGCCCTGGAGCCTCCTCAGATCTTCCTCACCAGTGTGGGGGACTCCCTGTCCCCTCTGCTGTCCTTGGCTCCCCCCTCCGTGGCTCCCGTGGGCCCCAGCTCTGTGCCCCACCCTCCGGAGGACTATGGCTCTGGCCCTCAGCAGCCTTTTTTCCTCATCATCAACCCCCCTCCGCAGACCACCCAGAACCAGGCTCCAGTCTCCCAGAGCCAGACTCCTGTCCTCCAGACCCACCAGACCCACAGCCCTGTCCCGGGACAGGCCTCAGGACCAGCTCCAGGACAGACACCTCACCCTCACCCCTCCATCGTGGTGAAGGACGAGGGGACCACAGAGACGCTCCTGGAGATGGTGGCTCTGGAGGAGAAGCACGTGGACCAGGTGAGGAGATCCAGTGACTATACACAAGACACAAGCCAGTCCTAAGCCTGGATAAATGAAGAGGGCAGTGTCAGGAATGGCATCTGGTGTAAAATAGGGACGCACCAGAGATTGGCCGTGATCTAGAGCCATCAGTAGGATAGATGGATAGAATGAGTATCACACGTCAGCAGTAGCTGCACTCATCCCTCCAGCTTTTACACACCAACCTGAGATAAGCCTCACTGTCAGAGCTGGTGTGCACGTTTCAGACGTTCAGTGAAGAGGTGTGCACGTGTTTCAGACGTTCAGTGAAGAGGTGTGCACGTGTTTCAGACGTTCAGCGAAGAGGTGTGCACGTGTTTCAGGTGTTCAGTGAAGAGGTGTGCACGTGTTTCAGGACATCAGGGTCGGGAGTCTCTCCCTGCACTGCCTCATAACGTTTACTCCTTGAAAATCCCAAATAAGAACTGTACACTTTAAACGACAACAAAAGCACTTATTGCACACAAGAAAAAAGACTGTGGTCAGTTAACTAAGGACTGTTTGTGAATGCACGCTTTACCATGGTCCTTGGTTTGTGCCAGCTCTGCTCTGCTTCAGTGCAGCTACGATGTGGCGGTGCAGCTGCCAGGTTTACAGTGGAGTAGTGTTCAGTCAGATACAGCAGTGCAACATTACAGTTATACAGCACTGTTCCAGCCACACAAGAACATGTGGCTTCTGCAGTTTCCCTCGGGGAGCTGTCTTCAAACAAACTCTCAGCATACACTGTATGTTAATGCTTCTTTAATAGCTTACTGAAAATGAGAGAATAGAAAGCAGGCAGGTATGAACTTTATATATAATTAAGATATTTATCATATTATCACTTTTAGGAAAATATAGTCATGTTTTTAATAATACTGTCTAAGGATGCTCCGAGCAATCGGCCGCGATCGGTGATCGGCCGATCATGGCTAAAAACAGAGTGATCGGTGATTGGTAAAATGGGCCGATCAAATTACAACAAACACGCGAGGCTCTCACATTTACTGTCCTGCAACTGCGGTTTTATTAAACAGCAGTAGCGTTATTTTAGCAGTGTTTGTAAGTTAAGCCCTGGTTATAACGAACACAAACCTGCTCTGGAGGCGCTGCTTTGTGTCCCCGCTGTGTCCCCGCCTGCTCCTGGAGCGCACAGGACAGAACCGAGGCGCAGCAGTGCGTGTATTTGCAAACACCAACGTAAATAGAGCTACAGCTAACCCGCTAACATTTATGTTAAAAGCAGTAAGAAAGTTCAGAGTCTGCCTGTGTCTTGTTACGCAGAGAAAACTGTGTTTTGTGGCTTAAACCTCACCAAACGGCTGCTGATGGAAAGAGAAAGTAAAAAGCAGCCCATGTGTCCCCCGTGAGTCTGAGAGGAGCAGCTTTCATTGTTGTCTTCTCTGCTCTTGTGCACGTTTTCTTTGTTCAGACGCTGTCAGACCTGGCTGCAGGAGCTGTCTGCTCTTTAGTCCTCTGTGTTTCAACCTGGTTTGGCTGCGCGTTACGTGGATGCAGCCGCTGCACCCGCGGACTCGCATTAAAGGAACCAATTAAGAAGAACAGCTGATTTTTACATCAGCGGAGCATTCAAACAAAGCCACAGACACTGGGCACACATTAAAGACCGATAATGCAACAAAACCTCTTCTAAAACAAAAATAAGTAGAATTTTGTTGTACTTTTACATTTACAAAGGCTACAGTATTTTTCAAGTGGAACTAATAATAGCCTGCATAGCACGTGATCGGTATCGGCCATGATCGGTATCGGCCGATCACAGCAAAGGCTGATCGGTGATCGGCCTCAAAAATCCTGATCGGAGCACCCTTAATACTGTCACAAACAGCTGCACAGAACTTCTGCTAGGAAAATGTGCACATGCAGACTAACCCAGGACTACAGCAGGTCTAACCAGGACTACAGCAGGTCTAACCCAGGACTACAGCAGGTCTAACCAGGACTACAGCAGGTCTAACCAGGACTACAGCAGGTCTATCCCAGGACTACAGCAGGTCTAACCAGGACTACAGCAGGTCTAACCCAGGACTACAGCAGGTCTAACCAGGACTACAGCAGGTCTAACCAGGACTACAGCAGGTCTAACCAGGACTACAGCAGGTCTAACCAGGACTACAGCAGGTCTAACCAGGACTACAGCAGGTCTAACCAGGACTACAGCAGGTCTAACCCAGGACTACAGCAGGTCTAACCCAGGACTACAGCAGGTCTAACCAGGACTACAGCAGGTCTAACCAGGACTACAGCAGGTCTAACCAGGACTACAGCAGGTCTAACCCAGGACTACAGCAGGTCTAACCCAGGACTACCGCAGGTCTAACCCAGGACTACAGCAGGTCTAACCAGGACTACAGCAGGTCTAACCAGGACTACAGCAGGTCTAACCCAGGACTACAGCAGGTCTAACCAGGACTACAGCAGGTCTATCCCAGGACTACAGCAGGTCTAACCAGGACTACAGCAGGTCTAACCAGGACTACAGCAGGTCTAACCAGGACTACAGCAGGTCTAACCAGGACTACAGCAGGTCTAACCAGGACTACAGCAGGTCTAACCAGGACTACAGCAGGTCTAACCCAGGACTACAGCAGGTCTAACCAGGACTACAGCAGGTCTATCCCAGGACTACAGCATTTATTATTTATGAAACAACAGCAGTAGTGTTATGGGAGTCAGGACCCTGCCTCACCTCAGAAGAGAAGCTGGAGGTTTTATCGGTGCCTTGTGATGAAGAGGAACCATGTTAAATTAACTTTGTTAAACGCTCGTCCAGGTCCCTCAGCTGATCTGCGACTCGGCCGAACCGCAGCCCCCCCTCACCATCATGGAGACTCCGCCCACCTCCTGTTTGGATCCCGGGGTCAGAGGTCAGCCGGCGGGAGGGGCAGGGCCAGAGGAGACCACGACCAAGGACACAGCAGCTTCAGGTAAGAGGAAGGTGTTCTGTGTATTAAACTTCTGCAGACTCAGGTTTTTAACTCTGTTCTCACCACAGACCCAGCCGTTCCTGCAGCCTCCTCCGCCGCCTCCTCCTCTCCTTCCTCTTCTTCTTCTACTGTTTCAGTGTCGACCTCCTCGGACACTGCCCCCTCCAGACCAAAGAAACCCAGGGGACTGGAGCTGCCCTCGGCCCCGACACTGCCACCGGGACTGTCCCTGGACAAGGTCTGCCCCACCACAACGTAGCACTGAGTATAGGACTAGCAACAAATATGTGTCCTACCCTTAACTCGAGTAATCTCTTTCCAACAGAGGTCTACATTTGTGACATGACTTTCTTTTCTTCTCTGCTTTCCAGGTGAATGCAGCGGTGAACAGTTTACTGGCTCCTGGTTCAGGCACCAACACTCTGACCCCGACTGTCATCACTTCTCACGCTCTGGTAACAATAATGAACAAATGAACGATGTGTGAACTAGGGCTGCAATGATTCATCGAGTTATTCAAGTAATTTGATTAGTAAAAAGCTTCAATTACCATTCTTTGAACTCGAAGCTTTGTTTAATTAATGTAAATAAGACTGGTGCATAGCGTTGGGAACTTTGTCTGCACGGAGTGAAGTTTCACAGCACACAGCGACAGTGAGGCTGGGGCTGGGATATAAACTGAATAAATTTGAGTTGTTTGCATTTTAAATGTAGATATAAACTATGTAGAGAACAGCACCATCGTGAAAGAGGTTTTAGAGGAAACGGCCTCCTCCAAGCGTTGCACTGTTTGGCTAATGCTACAGCTAATGCTACAGCTAATGCTACAGCTAATGCTACAGCGAACGCACAGAGCAGCTTAAATACTGACTCTGGGGACCCTGCAAACGACAAAAACACTAATAATCACAGAGAAAGTGTTCTTATTACCTCTGTTAAACCTTTGTCCAGTAGGTGGCAGCAAACAGCAGAAATGAACAGCGTAGTGTGATGTCCAATCCACTGTGTAACTTTGTTTATGTAGCTATGCTAATTAGCCGTGTGGTCTTTAACAGGCCCCTGGTGTATAAATGATAACAGATATCACTTAGAAGCAGAGAGGGTTACAACTAAAATACTTTTTAAACTGTGAGGGGAATGCACCTCTGCAGTTTTTGCATTGTTTTGTAAAGGCATTTGCAAATATTCTGATTAAATATATAATTAGTATATAATAATATAGCCCAGTAAAAGTAAGTATAAAGTATAATTAGTTGACCATATCATAATGTATAATAATAAAACCTACATTTACAAAGCTCTTTGCAATGTAATGCATTAAAATATAAAAAAACACTTGTTAATGTTAGACTGACAGGTTCACAGATGTGCATTAAAATGTGTTACTTTTTAAAATATGCAGACACAAGAGTATCTCTTATTCGATTAATCGAACAAAATAATCGATAGCTGCAGCCCTGGTGTGAACGTTGTTAATATTCAACACAAGGGGAGCGTTGCTGCAGCAGTGGTTTTAACGTGCGTCTGTTTAAAAGTGTCACTTTACACCGAGGGTCAGAGCTGCTGCTCCTGTGGATCTCTCTCCAGTTTCACAGACCACTCACCGTCTGAACACAGAACTGTGGCCCCTGAGCCCTAGGCCTTCTCCTTCCTCCTGTTGTCTGTAAAATGACTGCTTGGTGTTGTAGTTAGATGATTTTTCTCCCCCAAGAACTAACCTCACACATTACTGCTGTTTAATGGGCCTTTATTTTGAAAGTGTTTATTGTGTTTCCTGTGTTTCCTGTGTTTCTCCGGCTGTAGCTCTGCAGATCGCCCTGAGAAGCACAGATTCCGTCGGCAGTATGAATTGTCATATTGAATAAAACAGAAAGCAGTTCATACGCGGCTGACATGATGCTTTGGTGTAAAATCGGAGTAACCGAAAGCATCTCGTACATTCACTGATCAGGCGTAACATTCTGGCCACCTGTTTTAAAAGTTCCTTTTAACAGAGTTTGTTTACCTGCTTTACCTGTTTGAACTACATCTGTTATCTTTGTTAGAAGCGTCACATGCTGTTACTTTGGCGTGTGTTGTAGGCTGCTGATGTAGTTATGTCTGATTATAGGGACATAAGCACAGTACAGGAATCCGTCAGAACAGGTAAAGCAGGTAAACAAACACTCCTGAGAGCCTGGAGGTTTGAGCTGCTGTTTAAAGCTTTCTGTTGTCAGTTCTCCGTCGCACTTTAGAGCAGTTAAAACAAGAGATATGACAATAATTGTGGTGTTTTTATGTAATACATTTTGTTATCTTGAGCATTTCTACAGCAGTGTGAGCCTCCCCACATCGCAAGAGTAATACTGCGACATTTAGATATCGTTACATCCCTAATATGAAGAATACTGGTTGAACCTTTAGTGAAGATAATAATCACCTGGCATTGCCCATTTTTTGCCCATTTTTCCTGCTTCTAAAATGTCACCTGCTGAGTTATTCACGTCACTGTCTGTGCTCAGGAGGTTAATGCTGATTCCTGTAGTCTCTTAACTTCCTCTGTGCACTGGACATGCACATGTTTAACAAAGAGAAGTTTTCCACAAATGCAGTTTTCCTTCTGAACAGCTGTCAGAGAAGAACAGAAGGTTAAATGTTTTTGTCTCCTCCAGACGCCGGTGCTGCTGACCCCGAGTCCTCTGCCCTCCACCATCCACTTCTGGAGCACGCTCAGCCCCATCGCCCCTCGCTCTCCGGCCAAGCTCTCCTTCCAGGTAACGCCTCCTCTGCTCAGACCTCACCACAGTATTCCTGTTACACACACTGTAAGGTTCTGTCTCTCTGATTGGCTGAGAGTCTGGCCAGTTACAGTCAGAGGTAGTTTAACCTGTGTTCTGATCCTAAACATGCAGTGAATTAATCATTTTGTCTGAGTGGTGGTTGGAGGGTGTGTTCCAACTACAGGGGGATCACACTCCTCAGCCTCCCCGGGAAAGTCTATTCCAGGGACTGGAGAGGAGAATTTGGCCGATAGTTGAACCTTGGATCCAGGAGGAACAGTGCGGTTTTCGTCCCGGTCATGGAACAGTGGACCAGCTCTACACCCTCTATTGGGTGCTCGAGGGTTCATGGGAGTTCGACCAACCGTGTCCCTCGTAGTGTCCTGTGGGGGGTACTCTGGGAGTGTGGGGTCCGAGGCCCTTTGCTAAGGGCTGTCCAGTCCCTGTATGACCGGAACTAACCCTAACCCTAAGTCAGACCTGTTCCCAGTGCATGTTGGACTCTGGCAGGGCTGCCCTTTGTCACCGGTTCTGTTCATAATTTTTATGGACAGAATTTCTAGGTGCAGCCAGGGGCCGGAGGGAGTCAGGTTTGGGGACCACAGGATTTCATCTCTGCTTTTTGCGGATGATGTTGTCCTGTTGGCTTCATCAAACCAGGACCTTCAGCAGCACTGGGGCGGTTTGCAGCCGAGTGTGAAGCGGCTGGGATGAGAATCAGCACCTCCAAGTCCGAGGCCTTGGTTCTCGACCAGAAAAGAGTGGTGCCCTCTCCAGGTCGGGGGGGGAGTTCCTGCCTCAAGTGGAGGAGTTCAAGTATCTTGGGGTCTTGTTCACGAGTGAGGGAAGGATGGAGCGTGAGATCGACAGACGGATCGGTGCAGGGTCTGCAGTAATGCGGTCGTTGTATCGGTCTGTTGTGGTGAAGAAAGAGCTGAGTCGAAAGGCGAAGCTCTCAATTTACCGGTCGATCTATGTTCCTCCTCTCACCTATGTTCCTCCTCTCACCTATGTTCCTACTCTCACCTATGGTCATGAACTTTGGGTCATGACTGAAAGGACAAGATCCCGGATACAAGCGGCCGAAATGAGTTTCCTCCGCAGGGCGGCTGGGCGCTCCCTTAGAGATAGAGTGAGGAGCTCGGAGTAGAGCCGCTACTCCTCCACATCGAGAGGAGCCAGCTGGGGTGGCTCGGGCATCTGTTCTGGATGCCTCCTGGACGCCTCCCTGGGGAGGAGGCCCCGGGGAAGACCTAGGACACCCTAACCCTAACCCTAGGACACTACGTTTCTCGGCCTGGGAACGCCTTGGGGTTCCTCCAGAGGAGCTGGAGGAAGTGTCCGGGGAGAGGGATGTCTGGGTGTCCCTGCTTAGACTGCTGCCTCCGTGACCCGGCCCCGGATAAAGCGGAAGAAGATGGATGGATTTTTATTAGCAGACTTAGTTGCAGTATCATTATGACCAAAATATTTTTTTACAGAGCCTATTTGTGTCTCTTTATCAAACTTAAATTGTTGTACATTTCATAATTACTGAGATGTAATAAAAAAGTAGATAGTAAAACAATAACATGTAAAAATTACAAAAATATACAACATAATTTGTTAGTAACTTTTATTAACATCTTTCAACTTCCTTCAAAATCAGAGACAGCAAGCAGTGCACAGAGAAGCAGCTCATCATGAATCCTCTCCTCAGTGATTTATACTGAGCCTAATAAAAGTCAGGTTTTATAAAAATATCAGAGAGGAAAGACGCATCCTCAATAAAGACTCTGATCTCCATGGAAAAGCTCCGGGGGAGGGGCCACTGAAACTTCAGATAAACTTTAGCTGTTGTTAGCCACTTAGCTTAGCTTTAGCTCGCTGCTAACAACAAGCTACTTTCTGAATGATGGTAAACGGAGCAAACAGGAGCAGCCTAAATAAAACCTTCAGATGTCTCTGTCCTGGGCTTGGTGTTGTTTCTCTGTGAGCACCTCCTCTGTGAGCTCCTCCTCTGTGAGCTCCTCCTCTGTGAGCTCCTCCTCTGTGAGCTCCTCCTCTGTGTGCTCCTCCTCTGTGAGCTCCTCCTCTGTGAGCTCCTCCTCTGTGTGCTCCTCCTCTGTGAGCTCCTCCTCTGTGTGCTCCTCCTCTGTGAGCTCCTCCTCTGTGTGCTCCTCCTCTGTGAGCTCCTCCTCTGTGTGCTCCTCCTCTGTGTGCTCCTCCTCTGTGAGCTCCTCCTCTGTGTGCTCCTCCTCTGTGTGCTCCTCCTCTGTGTGCTCCTCCTCTGTGTGCTCCTCCTCTGTGAGCTCCTCCTCTGTGAGCTCCTCCTCTGTGAGCTCCTCCTCTGTGAGCTCCTCCTCTGTGCGCTCCTCCTCTGTGTGAGACGTACCAAAGAGAGAAAGTACACTCCCGAGTCGCTCCGAGTAATTAGTAAAAAGTACAGCCTTTTCACGTCGGGTCAGTGATTTTACAGTGAGTTGTGTAAACTAAAACTTGATATAAAGCATGTTTCTCTTCAGTAAAATGTCCAGGTGATGATGTCCAGCACCAAACTCCTGAGCCAGGTTACACCAGAGGCCTGCGCTGGATTAAAGGGGCATCGCGATTCATTTTTTTCCCCCACATCGATTCAAAATGTTTTTCTTTTGCATCGATTTTTAGCCGATTTACGAAGAATCGTTCCATCCGTAGCCATAAGCCAACCATCAGCTGACTGATGATAATGGGCCTCAGGCGCTACATTTCAGAATGTTTTGATGTGCACCTAAATGCACCATCACTGGCTTCATCATGTGTAAAAGCATCATCCCTGACTTCCCCTCTCCATGACCTGTCATACTCTTTATGGGACACATGCAGCGCTTCTAGACTTTGTAAAACTGTGCTCTCAAGAAAAGAGAGATTTAGCTCTGTGTGTTACGCCATGGAATGTGGAAAGGTTCTCCAACTATGCTCCATGATGCACACGCCGCTCAGAGATGCTCCTTCATGTGTTTGGGTGTTTCTTCTTTTTATGCACAGTAAATCTGTGGCGAGGTCGGCAGCTTTCACCCCACAGTGCTCCAGGCTTCAGCGAGAGCCTCTGGTGCCGCTCTGACTCCTCCTGTTTACTGCGCTCCTGCTGTGTTTGACCCAAGCGCACCGCACTCCGATCAAAAGATCTTTAGTGTCGACCTAACGAGTGCCAGTGTGAAAGCGCCGTTAGAATCGCCCAGGACTAAAACAGAATGAGTACTTTCAGGTGATGCGTTGGGTGTATGTGGAAGTAACCTGAAGGTGCTGCTCGTACTCAGACCGTCTGTTTCTCTGTGTGAGATCTCCATCGGACCAGGTCTCAGTCTGGTTCTGGCCCTGGTCCTGGTTCTCCATCTGTTCCTCCGCCCACAGCCTCCGCTCACAGCCTGCTCACACATTTACTCAGCTCCACAGCCAGGCTCTGACACAGCGACGCTCACACTTCTCACACCAAGACCAGAGTTAAACCAGGACTGAACCAGGACTGAACCAGGTCTAAACCAGGTCAACTTTGGACTAAAACAAGGCTCTGAATCACCTGGTTTGGTCCTGGTTTAGTCCTGGCTTAGTCCTGGTTTAGTCCTGGTTTAGTCCTGGTTTAGTCCTGGTTTAGTCCTGGCTTAGTCCTGGTTTAGTCCTGGTTTAGTCCTGGTTTAGTCCTAGTTTAGTCCTGGCTTAGCCCTGGTTTAGTCCTGGTTTAGACCTGGTTTAATCCTGGTTTAGTCCTGGTTTAGTCCTGGTTTAGCCCTGGTTTAGCCCTGGTTTAGTCCTGGTTTAGTCCTGGTTTAGTCCTGGTTTAGCCCTGGTTTAGTCCTGGTTTAGTCCTGGTTTAGTCCTGGTTTAGTCCTGGTTTAGTCCTGGTTGGTTTAGACCTGGTTTAGTCCTGGTTTAGACCTGGTTTAGTCCTGGTTGGTTTAGACCTGGTTTAGTCCTGGTTTAGACCTGGTTTAGTCCTGGTTTAGCCCTGGTTTAGCCCTGGTTTAGCCCTGGTTTAGTCCTGGTTTAGCCCTGGTTTAGCCCTGGTTTAGTCCTGGTTGGTTTAGTCCTGGTTTAGTCCTGGTTTAGACCTGGTTTAGACCTGGTTTAGTCCTGGTTTAGACCTGGTTTAGTCCTGGTTTAGCCCTGGTTTAGCCCTGGTTTAGTCCTGGTTTAGACCTGGTTTAGTCCTGGTTTAGACCTGGTTTAGACCTGGTTTAGTCCTGGTTTAGTCCTGGTTTAGTCCTGGTTGGTTTAGTCCTGGTTTAGACCTGGTTTAGACCTGGTTTAGTCCTGGTTTAGACCTGGTTTAGTCCTGGTTTAGCCCTGGTTTAGCCCTGGTTTAGTCCTGGTTTAGCCCTGGTTTAGACCTGGTTTAATCCTGGTTTAGTCCTGGTTTAGCCCTGGTTTAGCCCTGGTTTAGCCCTGGTTTAGCCCTGGTTTAGTCCTGGTTTAGCCCTGGTTTAGCCCTGGTTTAGTCCTGGTTTAGACCTGGTTTAGTCCTGGTTTAGACCTGGTTTAGTCCTGGTTTAGTCCTGGTTTAGTCCTGGTTTAGACCTGGTTTAGTCCTGGTTGGTTTAGTCCTGGTTTAGACCTGGTTTAGACCTGGTTTAGACCTGGTTTAGTCCTGGTTTAGCCCTGGTTTAGACCTGGTTTAGCCCTGGTTTAGTCCTCTGCAGCCTTCCAGTGGGGTTAGTGGTGCTTTGTTGCCACCTGCTGGTTCTTATTAAAACTACAATGCTTTCCCATTAGAAACATTTTAATTAAAGCTTGTAAAGGTTTTTGTTGTAAGCTTATGTTGGGACATATTTTGACATTAAATGTGTAATTATGTGTGATTTAACCCTCAGGCCCTCCTCTGAATTTCTGCCCTTTTTTGTAACAGGACAAAAAGTAAAAATGGATTAAATCAGTGTTGGGGCGAATCAGAGACCGATCAGGACTGGGAATCCCTGCACAAACAAAAACACTTTGGATCTGTAAACAGGAAATAATTCATGTTTTATTTACGAATATAGTGAAGCCCGAAATTATTCATATCCCTGACAAATTCACATGCAACTTTTTGTTCAAATGTAAAAAAAAGCTGAGAAATATTTTTTTTCCACAATGATACCTCTTGCCTGTGCCATTTCTGGTTAAAAAAAAAATTTTAAAAAAAAATGTCACAATTTGGGAGGGGTATGAATAATTTCGGGCTTCACTGTATGTGGAATTATGTAAACAAACTGCATTAAGAGTTATGAATATGAAAATGAATTCACTGTTGCTCTTTATGAGAACAGGGGTTAATGATCAAAAAACTAAAGTTTTTTTCTTTATGTTTTATATATTTAAATGTGGCCCAGTGACCTAAAAAGCTTTAAGAGGAGGAACAGGATTAGGCCTGAGGGTTAAACAGGTTAAAATATTTTTACTATTGAGTCTAATCCATTAACTTCTCCTTTTGTGTGTAGTTTCCGACCAATGGCAGTAACCAGATCCACATCCCGGCTCTGAGCGTCGATGGTCTGTCCACTCCAGTGGTGCTCTCCCCCGGACCCCAGAAACCCTGAGTCTGTGCCTGCAAACGGAGCTCCTCTCTGGGCATGAGCCATCAGCGCTGTCTCCCTGTTTTCTCCGGAGCTCCATGACCCCCGCCACTCTGAGTGAGCCTGTACCCGCAAACGGAGCTCCTCTCTGGGCAGAAGAAGTGAGGAAAACGCCTTGTTTATCTGGAGCTTCATGACCGCCAGCGACCCTGAGTGAATCTGTGCCCACACAGGGAGCTCCTCTCTGGGTACGAGTTATCGAGACCACCCCTTGTTTGTCTGGAGCTCCACAAACTCTTTACAGTTTTTCGCCTAGTTTCTGACTTTTGGAGGATAATACGACTGTTGTTCATTTTGGAAACGTTTTGTGGATTTTTAAAACAATATTTTGCCTGGAAAACACTTGTCTTAAAACCTTTGAGATATATTCTTTGGAAACTGGAAGAAGCTGCATTTTTACTGGAAAGAGATTTAAAATCAGAG
The DNA here is from genome assembly GCA_020698575.1 of Bostrychus sinensis. Taxonomy (NCBI): domain Eukaryota; kingdom Metazoa; phylum Chordata; class Actinopteri; order Gobiiformes; family Eleotridae; genus Bostrychus; species Bostrychus sinensis. The sequence continues at coordinate 806,597 of CM036250.1, read as the reverse complement.
CTAAAGAGTATTTTCTAACTGATTTTGTGCAAAAGAAAAGAGCGTTTTGATGGAAAAGTTTAAAATCTAGAGATTCTTTCTATGGGATGATTTGGAAGCTGACGTCCGACTGTTTACGACGTTATTTTTCTCACTTTAAGACGTTAAACCAAGTCTGTTTTGAGAGATTTTTGAAAAAAACCTCTCTTTTAAAAAACTTTTGAGCCATTTTGAGAAGTGTTGCTTTGCTCTGATTGGCCGCTTTACTGGCCACGCCTTTCCCTGCATGGTTATTGGACGCCGTTGATTTCGGCTGAGCCACGTTCAGACTGTTTCCTCTCGTTACTTTGGTTTTGAATTTGACGACATTCCTTTCGCTGTAAGTGTTCGTACGTGGTTTTGTTTGTTATCGATCGGTGATGGATTTACGTTCTTATTTATGTTCGAGTTAAGACTAATCGTTGAGTTTTTTGTGGATATTATTCTGCAGAGAAGTTGCCACGAGTCACTTACGTTAAGGTTAAAGGTAAAGTCAACTTTATTTATTTGACCCATCCTTCAGAGTATCTGGGTTAAACCTGTCAGGACCGAGTCACATTTTCTTGAGTCCTCAGCGTTCGAGTCCAAGTCGAGCCGTTATCAGCTGAGAGCGAGTCCAAGTCTAAGTTGTGAGTCCAGACCATTAAAGCAGCAGTGCCTGATGGGAGTTTTCTTATTGTGTCAGAATGGAAACAAATGAACTAAAGGATTCAGATGCAGTCAGTTTAAACTTTATCTGAAATCCACAGAAACGGTGTCAGAATAGTTTTCTACGAACACGTCGGGGATCAGTCAGGGCTATTTTTATCTAATGACTTTAAACTGACAGGGTTTAGGCTCCAACAACTTAAAACTACCTTTGGAAAATATATAACACATGTACTGTAAATGTACAGAGGTGCGCTTTGAGTCCAAGTCCAAGACATTAATTCTAGTCACTGGCCTCAGAAACTCGCGAGTCCAAGTCGAGTCCCGAGTCATCAGTCGTATGATCGAGTCACGAGTCCCAGGTCCCGAAAATGAGGCCAAAAACTGGACTTGAGTCCTCCGTGTGGCTGGAGGATTATTGTGCAGGGTTTAGGTCGATGGAGGAAATCCACCCAGACACAGGGAGAACATGAGTGGCCCCACCTGGTCCCAGAATCTGACTCTGGACCTTCTTACTGTGGGCGCTAACCACTCTGCCACTGTCCCGCCTATGAAATATGAATAAAACTGCGACACAGTTCCTCAGACTGTTCCCTAACATTGGCACATTTTGCACAAAATGTTTTAAAAAAATCAGTTTGAGGTCATGTGGTCAAGTTGTAAAATTATTATTTTCTCTTGGTGTTTGACCCAAAAGACATTAACGGTGCCTTATGAATGAATGAATGATAAAAACTGAACCATGATGTTAAAATAATGTTATATTTGTATTTCCTCTGAGGATAATGAAACAGGATGATTTTATTCAACCTTTATTTAACCCGGTAAGTCAACTGAGGGCCAGTTCTCGTTTACAGTGACCACCAGGAGGCAGCGTGGAGCAGGAACTAGGGTCGCCTCCTATGCCTGACAAAAACCTGGACATTTCGGCAACGCAATCGACCTTTTTCTTCTAAGCAGCGGTGCCCTTCACATCTAACCCAAGACAAAAATTGCCCTTCTACAGCGAAATTGGACCTAACCTTGTGATGGAGCTGTGTTAGTTTTGCTTTAAGTGGTTAATGTCAACGGATTTGTTTACTAGTCTTATTATTAATATTATTTTGCTCTCATTACTAATTTAGTAATCAATAGTAATTTGTTTTGTTTTTTTTTCAGTTTTTCAGTCGCTCGGTCCAAAGACGATCTGCTGCTTATCCTTCTTTGTCTCGAAATCCCGCCGCCACAAGAAGCACAGAGTACGCGCTACGTCGTTTATCTAGAGCCAGTAAACTTGCACACGAGTCGTCTGTGCAGCGAATAATGTGCATCATTATGTGTCGTGGATAAACGTAGGCTACAAACAACACAACAGATTAAACAGAAATACAAATTTTACGCATCCCATAGAAAAACCGAGACGGATAATATTTGTTTTCCCCGGGACAGACCATAAAAAGAAGGACAATCAGGTAAAACTGGGACAGGAACTAAACCGAGGCCTAACAAGAAGGACATTAACACAATGTTGGTACTTTCCTCCTGGGTCCACGGTGCTAAATAAGTGTACAACATAGTATTTATATTACAGAACTAGGGCTGGGCGATATGGCTACAAAATAGATGTTAAATTAAGTTTTTTTTCCCCCCTTTGTCAGCCGATTTACGATTTTTATTTTTTATATTGACTGACATAAAAAACCAGCGAATCACAGCAGACGCTCTCACTGATGACAGGCGGGTGACCCCTAGTGGCTGGATTACAGTACTACAGATACAGATTTATTTAGAGCGTTTTGCAGATGAGGCTCCTCCAGATGTTAACCCAACACTGTAACCTCCAGTCCTTAAACTAAAGTGACTCGTGGCGGCTCCCGACCTCTGCACACGTTCCGTTCGTCCTTCTCTGCTTCGGTTGAACTCTTCTCAGTTCCGTCGACTGTTGTCCTGCTGCAGATCTGTCGCTGTATAAACTCTCTGACTGTTGAAACCTGTCGCTGATGCTGCTGCTGCTGTGTCGTGGTGCGTTCTTCTGCTTCTCTCTCCGGCCCTGTCCACACCGATTTACTCTTTATAAAAGGACAGTGCAGTGGTGTGGACGGGGCCATAAAGCTGCAGCGTCAGGAGCCAAGAGACACTCAGCCTTCTAGCTTTCTGACTGACTCTCACTCATCCAGGCTCTCACAGTCCAAACAAGGTTAAAAAGAAGTCCTGTGGTGCGTAGAGTTAAAGACTTTGTCAGTTCTGAACTTAACCACTGAGTTATTTGCTCCTTAGAGGGAACGCTTTTTGACCTGAAACTAAATTCTCTCTCAAAGTTTTGGCTTGTTAGCAGTCTTCTGACACTGTACACCATAACAAAAATAATAGTAATAATAATAATAATAATATGGATAATAATAACTTAGGGCTGTAACAATATGTTTTTGCAATGATATGACATTGATACAGCAACTTTGTGCCAAAAATTATAAAAGTTTACTCTTAGTCCAGCCTCACAGCTGGGGCTGAGTCTGTCCAGAGACAGAGAGGGAAGAAAAGTTGAATAAAACTTCCAACATCCAAAATCGCTGTATCTCAGCCTGAATAAAAAGATTGTTGTCATTTCTCTGGAACAGAAGCTCGTAGAACAAACTCTGCCCAAGCTCTACCTGCACAGAGTCTGACTGAGATCAACTCATGTTTAACTCTTCTCTGTCACAGTCTGACTCTTTGCTTTAATAAGCTAAAACAAATGGATATATTCAATTAATTTCTTTCAGATTTCTTTTTATTGGCCATCGCCTGCTCTGGTTTTTAATAGACCCTGCCCCATATTATCGGCCGATATAGCCCATTAGAAAATGATTGGCTATCAGACAAAATCTGGCCGATATCCACCGATATAAACAGTACTGTTTTTACTGTGTGCTGGAATCAGACCTGTTTACTTGCAAATGCTGGCCATCTGCTATTTATCCAGCAGAGGGCGCCCTGTTTGGCTCTTACTTTGCAGTTCATAGGAAACTCCCCAAATCTCCTCCTCATGGCATGAAAAGCTCAAAACGGCAATACAAATATTTTACTAATTTCTCTGCCATAGAACAAAAATTCTAAATTAATTTTGTTGTTCTCCCCATGCTGTACTTACACAGCAAGTTTAAATGAACTTTTTAAATTAAACAAATATAGTTAAAGCTAAATAAAATAAATAAATATAATACATAAAATATATAATAATACTCCCCACACCAATGCCCACTACAACCTACAGAACACTCAGCATAAACAACAATAAGCAGCTTTCTACAACATTTTAAAAATAAGTTTAGTTTAATAAAGTGGCCTGGGGTGGACACAACATATTCATGTAAACAAGAGCAGAAAGGAAAATGCTTTAAAATACTTTTTTAAAATACTTTAATGAATAACTGTATCAGCCGATGTATCAGATATTGGTATTTTTTTTTAATTACCTAATATCGGCCTCAAAAAACCCATACTGGTCGACCTCTGTTATATTTGTATAAACTATATCAGGTACAAATCAGTCGTTAATCATGTTTTTTTGATTGAGAGTCTTGGGTCCATAATCAAACCAAGTCCAAGTCTCCTCTGAGTTCATGACAATCTTCAGTTTTTGTTACCACATTCACAGCTGCGACAGAAAGTTCTTGGACTAAACCAGGACCAGACAAACCCTTAAACCAAGTACTGACTGGTCTTGGTCTAGTTCTGTGGTTTGTCTGCTGTGGACTCCATTTCCCATGATCCTCTGCTCTGGACTAATCCTCTTTATCTCCAATAGACCCTTTTCACGTGACGTCAGACAACTTCCGTTTTGAGACGATGGGATGTATCTTCAGTTCCGGTGCCGCGCTTCTCCCATAAGAAATTCACCCAGACTTTTTTCAAATTGCCGTTTACAAGTTTACACAATATACAGCGATTTTCAAATGAATATTTACCCACAAAACGTTCAAAACTTGCGAAAGGATATTAATTCTTCAACGAAGGATACTTGGATTATGAAGTGAGTGCTTTGTTATGTAGCTAGATAGCGTTAGCAACATGGCTAAGTGATAGAGCTGCGCTACAAAACAGTGTTAGATGATGTCATGATCTGAGTTTATCTGAATATTTGACAATCTGCTTATCAGGAAATACCACTGGATAGTACTACAGTATATTTTCATTTAGTAAAGCTAAGCATTAACATCTACTAGCTTTAGCTACAAGACAAAACACTTAACTTCATAATCAAATAAGTAACCTTCAATGAAAAATGTATATCCTTTTTTGAGTTTTGTCAGTGAATTTTCATCAGCAAATCTCTGTACATCATGTAGCCTTATATTTGGCAAATTTTTAAGACTCCGAGTAAATTCCTTACTGGCGAGCAGCAGCACTGGAAATGAAGATACATCCCATCGTCTCAAAACAGAAGTTGTCTGACGTCATCGTGAAAAGGGCCTATGGTAAGCTCCTCTTCTTTTGTGTAACTGTCCAAATCTAACCTGTATAGCGTCCTCTTCTGTCCACCCGGGTCCTGCTGTGGACTCGTCAGACCAAGTCCAGATCAGACTTCTTTTTACTCTTGTTCTGAGTCTTAAAAACCCCAAAAACCTTCCCAAAAACCTTAAAGCGTAGAGGATTAAACTGACCTAAAGCAAACGTGACTCTGGTCCCGTTGGCTCCTGACGCTGCCTTTCCTGTCGTCCCCTAAACGTGAAGCCATCGTCGTGGACTGTTCTCTCTCAGCATGAGTTCTATTTTTATACACGCGTCTTTATAAACAAATACAGATAAATATATAAATATAAATATAAATAATGTTAGCGTAGGGTTTAGAGACGCCTTAAGCAGCGCTGGGAGTTTTGACGGTGGAACTGTTCCGAGCATGACGAGTTCTAAGCCATTTGTGGAGGTGTTTTTTTCTCACCAGCAGAACACAGAGAATGTCTTTATTACACATTAGTAACTGCAGTGCATTCTGGGTAAAAAAAATATGTGAGATTTTACTGTGTTTTAAAAAAAAAATATCTGTGTTTGGTTTAAAATAAAACGGAGAGGAACGTCACAGAGCTGCTTTCAACAAGGTCAGAGACAAAAATACTGTTACTGCAAAATAATACTGAAGAGCTGGGTTTAGTCCTGGTTTAGACCTGGTTTAGTCCTGGTTTAGACCTGGTTTAGACCTGGTTTAGACCTTCTCTAGTTCTGGCTTGGACCTGGTATAATCTTGGTTTTAGAAATGGTTTGGTGTGGATTTAGTCCCGCTTTAGTCCTTATTTTAAACCTGGTTTTTAGTCCTGGTCTAGACCTGGTTCAGTCCTGGTTTTAGTCTTGGTTTAAATCTGGTTTTGCCCTTGTTTAGTCCTTGTTTCAAACCTGGTTGTAAGTCCTAGATTAGACCTAGTTTAGACCCGTTTTAGTACTGGTTTAGTTCTGGTGTAGATCTGGTTTTAGACCTGGTTTAGACCTGGTTAATCCTTGTTTTAAACCTGTTTTATAGTCCTAGTTTTGTCCTGGATTAGACCTGGTTTTGTCCTGGATTAGACCTGGTTTAGTCCTGGTTTAGACCTGGTTTAGTCCTTCTCTAGTTCTGGCTTGGACCTGGTATAATCTTGGTTTTAGAAATGGTTTGGTCTGGATTTAATCCTAGTTTAGACCTGGTTTTGCCCCAATTTAGTTCTTGTTTTAAACCTGGATTTTAGTCCTGGCTTAGTTCTGGTTCATACGTTGGTTTAGACCTGGTTCAGTCGTGGTTTAGATCTGGTTTTCCCCTGGTTTAGTCCTTGTTTCAAACCTGGTTTTAAGTCCTGGTTTTGTCCTAGATTAGACCTATTTTATACTTGTTTTAGTCCTGGTTTTATCCTGGTTTTATCCTGGTTTAGTCCTGGTTTTATCCTGGTTTAGACCTGGTTTTAGTCCTGGTTTAGTCCTGGTTTTATCCTGGTTTAGACCTGGTTTTAGTACTGGTTTAGTCCTGGTTTTAGTCCTGGTTTAGTCCTGGTTTTATCCTGGTTTAGTCCTGGTTTTATCCTGGTTTAGACCTGGTTTTAGTCCTGGTTTTATCCTGGTTTAGTCCTGGTTTTATCCTGGTTTAGACCTGGTTTTAGACCTGGTTTTAGACCTGGTTTAGACCTGGTTTAGACCTGGTTTTATCCTGGTTTAGACCTGGTTTTATCCTGGTTTAGACCTGGTTTAGACCTGGTTTTAGACCTGGTTTAGACCTGGTTTAGACCTGGTTTTAGTCCTGGTTTAGTCCTGGTTTTATCCTGGTTTAGACCTGGTTTTAGTCCTGGTTTTAGTCCTGGTTTTAGTACTGGTTTAGTCCTGGTTTTAGTCCTGGTTTAGTCCTGGTTTTATCCTGGTTTAGACCTGGTTTTAGTCCTGGTTTTAGTACTGGTTTAGTCCTGGTTTTAGTCCTGGTTTAGTCCTGGTTTTATCCTGGTTTAGTCCTGGTTTTATCCTGGTTTAGACCTGGTTTTAGTCCTGGTTTTATCCTGGTTTAGTCCTGGTTTTATCCTGGTTTAGACCTGGTTTTAGACCTGGTTTTATCCTGGTTTAGACCTGGTTTTATCCTGGTTTAGACCTGGTTTTATCCTGGTTTAGACCTGGTTTAGTCCTGGTTTTAGACCTGGTTTTAGACCTGGTTTAGACCTGGTTTTAGTCCTGGTTTAGTCCTGGTTTTATCCTGGTTTAGTCCTGGTTTTATCCTGGTTTAGACCTGGTTTTAGACCTGGTTTTATCCTGGTTTAGACCTGGTTTTATCCTGGTTTAGACCTGGTTTTATCCTGGTTTAGACCTGGTTTAGTCCTGGTTTTAGACCTGGTTTTAGACCTGGTTTAGACCTGGTTTTAGTCCTGGTTTAGTCCTGGTTTTATCCTGGTTTAGACCTGGTTTTAGTCCTGGTTTTAGTACTGGTTTAGTCCTGGTTTTAGTCCTGGTTTAGACCTGGTTTAGTCCTGGTTTAGACCTGGTTTAGTCCTGGTTTTAGTCCTGGTTTAGACCTGGTTTTAGTCCCGGTTTAGACCTGGTTTTAGTCCTGGTTTAGACCTGGTTTTAGTCCCGGTTTAGACCTGGTTTTAGTCCCGGTTTAGACCTGGTTTTAGTCCTGGTTTAGTCCTGGTTTTAGTCCCGGTTTAGTCCTGGTTTTAGTCCTGGTTTAGACCTGGTTTTAGTCCTGGTTTTAGTCCTGGTTTAGTCCTGGTTTTAGTCCTGGTTCAGACCTGGTTTAGTCCTGGTTTTAGACCTGGTTTAGACCTGGTTTTAGTCCTGGTTTAGTCCTGGTTTTAGTCCTGGTTTAGTCCTGGTTTTAGACCTGGTTTAGACCTGGTTTTATCCTGGTTTAGTCCTGGTTTTAGTCCTGGTTTTAGTCCTGGTTTAGACCTGGTTTTAGTCCCGGTTTAGACCTGGTTTAGTCCTGGTTTTAGTCCTGGTTTAGACCTGGTTTTAGTCCCGGTTTAGACCTGGTTTTAGTCCCGGTTTAGACCTGGTTTTAGTCCTGGTCTTGTTGGAAGCAGCCTCTCTCCGTCTCTCGTTTGTCGTTGCTGTAAACTCTGAATGTTTTTAAAAACTTTATGTAAATGTTGTGAATAATGGTTTTGAGGGAAACCTAGTCCAGGTTTTAGTCCAGAGTCTTGGGTCCATAATCCTCCCGAGTCCAAGTCCAAGTCTCCTCTGAGTTCATGACAATCTTCAGTTTTTGTTACCACATTCACAGCTGCGACAGAAAGTTCTTGGACTAAACCAGGACCAGACAAACCCTTAAACCAAGTACTGACTGGTCTTGGTCCGGTTCTGTGGCTTGTCTGCTGTGGACTCCATTTCCCATGATCCTCTGCTCTGGACTAATCCTCTTTATCTCCAATTGTAAGCTCTTCTTCTTTTGTGTAAATATCCAGATGTAACCTGTGTAGAGTCTCTCCTGTCCTGTCCTCTCAACCAATCAGAGAGGAGCTCTGCCCGCCTGGCCCCGCCCCCGCTCAGCTCTTATTGGCTGGTTTATTGTAAAGGGGGTGGGGCCTGCCTTTATTGTTTTTGGCGGCAGAAGTGGATTTTACTGGAAAGAGAAAAGCTATTTTTTATTTGGTGTAAATGTGACGTTTTCTACAAAAGTAATAAAACTATTTTGGTCTGTAAAGGACTCTTTATTTCTCCAAGTCCTGGTTTAGTCTTGGTTTAGCTCTGGTTTAGTTCTGATTTACTCCTTGTTTAGACCTGGTTTAGGCCCAGTAAGTAAAAGTAGTGTAGCCCTGTGGCAATGATGGGGTTAAACTACACTGCAGTGGTCTCTAGTCTCTCAAGTCTCTAGAATATTATAAAGTAAACACTTTTTCCTGTAAATATTGGTGACCTATTTAATTTACAAAATTACTTTATATGGTACAGAAGGTTGCTTTACTTCATAACTTGGGTGATGTAAGATTATTTCTCTACAGTTATTTTATTTTGAAATGGAAGGTTTTAAATGTAAAAGGTTTAGTGGTATTACTTTGCCTTTATAATAGTTCTAAATGCCAAGTGACTTCAGTGTTGCTGTGTTCCTGTCATTGGTCCTGGCGATGCTGTTAGTGACCAGCAGATGGCGTGTGAGTGGGCGGGACAGAAGGTTGGGGAAGGTAGTGATGGGATTTTCGGCTCATTTCTACGGAAGCGTGTTGCGTTCACCTGGGAAAAAAAGTTTCTGTTTTAATGAGCTAAGTTTGTTCTCTTTTTATGAGAAAAGTTCTGTTTTTATGAGAAAAGTTCTGTTTTTATGAGTATAAATAACTTGGGTTTTTATGACAAAAGTAAATTCATGTCTATCACAACCAGTAAACGTTGAGCTCGTATTGAAGAGTTGTAGCTAAAGAAAGGGCGTAAATGTCCCAACGACTTGGTTTAATACGGTTTTATTTTACTCTAGGCTTGAGACACTGGAGATTCTGCTTTCGTTAAGTAATATTGACGTATAATCATTAGTTTGTCGACTCTGCGCAGACATCTCAGGTCTTTGCGATTGACTTTGTATTCCTCTCCCCCCAAAAGTGGAACAAGATAATAAGGACCATTATCCACATAAAAACATTAAATTATTTTACTCGTAAAAACAGGATTTTTTCTCTCATAAAAACAGAATTAACTTTACTCATTAAAACAGAAACTTTTTTTTTCAGGTGAACGCAATACGCTTCCGTACAGTTCAGTGAAGCCGGATCATTTGGCTCCCAAATGGCTCTTCACTTTACCACCTATACCTTTAAAAATGTTGCTAATGTAGCACAGTTTTGATGAATGACTTGTATTGTGTACTCATACATAGAACTGAAATACATGGATTGTGAAGTATTCCAAAGTTCTGATGCTTTGAAACAGTGACTTTCTCACCAAACCACTTTACTACACGTAGCTTATAAACACACCTATAATTAAACATAAAAATAAACAATGGACAGATGTTGACTTTTTTTTTTTTTTTAATAATACACATTCACACCCTGAACAAAGAAGTAAGCTTTATTTATTATTAAAAAGTAAAAAGAACAGCAACAGCTGACCTCAAAAGTCAATAAACCTCATCATAAATATTTACTCTAATGAAAATAAATACCAGAAATATATAAATATAAATATGAGCAGCACCACACAGCTTCAGGTGTCTCACTCTGAACTAACCACCATCAACTCTCTAACTGTAACTTTTAACTTTTATTTTTCAGGGCAGATTGGTGTTGAGGAAGTGCCTCAGCTCAGAGGCTGATGGGGTTTTCTTCTCTCTGTTATTATCTGCCTTGTTTTAAAAAAACTAACGGCTCACAGATGAGAGCCAGCTCTCACCGTTCACTTTAAAGAGCGGCTCTTTGTACCGACTCATTCACCGCCGACCCATCACCAGGGGGAGGAGCTCTGGAGGAGAGACGGTGGCGAGGAGGCGAGGGAGGCCCGGTGTTTGTTCACCGTGTGGGAGGCTGGAGGACCGGAGGCACGTGCGTTCATGAGGAGAGAGACTGCAGGAGACTCAGGACCGGAGGACGGACGGAGCGGTAAATCTGGAGCAGGGACAAGTGAGCGGAGGAGGCCAGGAGCGAGCCACGAGATGCTAAAGCTGGGCTAACGCTGCTCTGTGTCGCCATCGAACGCCGGGACCTTGATATCTCAGCACTCAATGTTTTGCAAGACCTATTGCAACTCAGCAGGGGCGTAACATGCGGCAGTGCAGCCAGTGCAACTGCACTGGGGCCCACGAGGTGTAGGGGCCCATTTGAGAGGTCTTTTGTTCATCTATGGTCAAATTTGTGTTTAAAATATTCATAATAATCAGCACATAACTCCATTACAGAGGAGAGTTTTTAACATAATTTCAATTTTAAGTCCTGTTAAATTCTGAAACTCATAACAGAAATAACCAAAAAAATTCTTAAGATAAATTGTTGTGACTTATTTACTGTTACTTGTTTATGTTAGGTGAAATATTAATTATTAGTTGAATAAGTTGATAATAAGCGGTAAAAGACTAAAAGAGTCCTATGAAATGCATTGTGAATGTATTAAGAATATTGTTTTATTGTGGTGAACCGGAAGTGTTTTACTTTGAAGGGTACCATACAGGAAATGTACTTGTACTTTCTTCAGGTTTGACTGTTACAAAGGAGAATACGCTATGAAGTTCTGTTCCTGTGTTCCTGCCATTCTTTTTGAGCAGTAAAATGTTCAGAACTAAGACATCGGCCTCTGTCATCATTTACGAAGCTTTCACTCCGTAACATAAATACAATATAATAATATAATATACACAAATTGTAATAAAGTTTCACAAAAGTGTCCTTACAGTGAGGACCTTTCGTGTGCTTTACTGTTGGAGTATTGTTATGTATTTGTTTCCTGTATTAAACCAGGGCTTTGTTTTTGCCTAAAACTTTAAATCATCTCTGGGTCATATCTTTCATAGGACTACTGTGCGTAATACTGGCTTTACATTGTCGTTTGGAATTATCCATTTACTAGGTGCATCTTCGTGGTATCCACCTTTACTCACAACGAACCCGAGCATCCACCGTTCTCACTCACCTGTCTTATAGAGCGGATGTACAGGTGCTACTCTTGTATTTTGGCTCCTGTCTGGTCTCTGGACTCTCTGGGGTCTCATAAAACTGTGTGGAATTCTTATCTTAAAAGTCTCCGTTTGCCAGAAACTGCGTACATTAGAAAATATTCACACTTATAAAACCAGGTGTATGCAATTTCCCTTTAATAGATCCCACCTGGAGTACAAAGAGGCGCATGTAAACCCACCTCAGGCCACGCCCTCTCCACGCCCCAGGCCACGCCCTCTCCACGCCCCAGACCACGCCCTCTCCACGCCTCAGGACACGCCTTGAATCCACCACAGAAGGACAATGCAAAGTGACTTCTGAATGAGATTTACCTAAACATGAGCTGCTAATGAGTTTTAATATAGATAACTTTAAACATTAAAAGGAAGCTTAAAACGTAACAAATGTTTTATTTGGATTATTGCAGATATCGCTTTTTTAGGATTTCCTTGTGCTGTAGTTGAGACGTATAATAAATGAAAGAGGCTAAAATGTGCAGGAAGCATCACAGTCCTCTGTGCACACTCATGGATATGTGCTGCACGTGCACGTGGAGGTCTGAGTGGAGGTTGTGTAAAGGGAGGGTGCAGAGCTGTGGTGCAGGTGTGTGTCTGTGTAAAGACAAATATCACCTGTCCATGCAGTCTGGTTTTGACTCTGTGCTTCATTAGAACCACACAGCTCTGATATGAACCTGTGTCTGTAGGAGTTGTTTATGCTCAGGTCCTATCATTGTTTCATGAATCCAGTCCCAGATTCATCAGGGATTGCCTCAGCTGTTGTTCACACCGCGGACACTGAGGGGGCCAGCACACAGTGCCCTGCTTGTCAAGAATACTGAGAGAAGTTATGAAAAATCAAATGTCCTTCCCTCATTTTTACTCACTACTTGTTTAAATGATAATGTCTGAATCAAATCCTTACTTTGTTTTGTGAGAGATATAAAGTGAAAGTGAACTGTATCAAACGCAAACCAAACATGAATTTGTCAAACCTGCTTCACTTCAGCAGCTGAGAGTCGCCTTAGTGCTGTGTCTCCAAAATGTGCGCACCAGAGTCAGAGCTGGCGTAGGGATACGCAAGGTTTCACGCCTAGTTGTTTTTTTATAGATCCCACCTTTGGCACAGGGGGTGGCCTACGCCAGTTTCAGCCTCGTTTTGGGCGTACGCAGGCTTTATAAATGAGACCCCAGGTCTCTAGACTCGTTAGGCTCTCAGGACTCTGGTCTCTGGAGTCTCTAGACTTTCTGACCTCTTTCTGAAGTCTCCCTGAGTCTCCCTGAGTCTCTCTGAGTCTCCCTGAGTCTCTCTGAGTCTCCCTGAGTCTCCCTGAGTCTCTCTGAGTCTCCCTGAGTCTCTCTGAGTCTCCCTGAGTCTCCCTGAGTCTCTCTGAGTCTCTCTCAGTCTCCCTGAGTCTCCCTGAGTCTCTCTGCGTCTCTCTGAGTCTCCCTGAGTCTCCCTGAGTCTCTCTGAGTCTCCCTGAGTCTCTCTGAGTGTCTCTGAGTCTCCCTGAGTCTCCCTGAGTCTCCCTGAGTCTCTCTGAGTCTCTCTGAGTGTCCCTGAGTCTCTCTGAGTCTCTCTGAGTCTCCCTGAGTCTCTCTGAGTCTCTCTGAGTCTCTGTGAGCCTCCCTGAGTCTCTCTGAGTCTCTCTGAGCCTCCCTGAGTCTCTCTGAGTCTCTCTGAGCCTCCCTGAGTCTCTCTGAGTCTCCCTGAGTCTCTCTGAGTCTCCCTGAGTCTCCCTGAGTCTCTCTGAGTCTCCCTGAGTCTCCCTGAGTCTCTCTGAGTCTCCCTGAGTCTCTCTGAGTGTCTCTGAGTCTCCCTGAGTCTCCCTGAGTGTCTCTGAGTCTCCCTGAGTCTCCCTGAGTCTCTCTGAGTGTCTCTGAGTCTCCCTGAGTCTCCCTGAGTCTCTCTGAGTCTCCCTGAGTCTCTCAGAGCCCAGGGGCCTACAGAGACTGAGGGCCTATCTCAAAAGGAGCTGTTTGCAGCGCAAACTTCTCTCTGCTGTCACTTCTCTTTCTCTGAGGCGGTGGGCTGAGGCTGTTTATCTGCTTTCATTTTCGAAAATATAGATCTCCATTGAGGAAGGACACAGAATTTCACAAACAGAAAGTGCACATTATCCTCAGTTATATTATGATCGTCACCACTTGAAAATCATGCACATTTTTACAAACAATACATTTAGCTCATTATATTATCAGGCAAACGCCGCGGCTGATTATACTTCATGAACCAATAGTACGCTCAGATTTTACAGCTGACAAATCAGAGGCTGCGCCCTAACCCAGCACAAACACAAACAAACAGGATCACATGACTGCAGGGGCAAGTCTCTATGTGTAAGTATCACAGTATGACTTTCTTCTTTCCATTTGTCTCTTTTCGCTTTTCCTGATGCGTTTGCTGGCTAAATGATTTTGCTTTGCACGTCGCTACCACAGGACTGTAATGAAATATCATTAAACCTATATCTTTAGCACTAGAGCAGTGCACCAGGATACTAACAGCTGAATAGGCTACATTTCTAAATAAAGAGCCAAAGAGTCGTGATATGCGATCGTAAATGTTACAATTATCAACGCTCTAATAGCTTTATAATACAGTATAGACCGCTTAATATCAGAATTTGTCATAATCTCTCTTTGTCTTTCTTTACAGATACAGAAGTTAAACAGGAGTTCCAGTGTAAGTATGAAATAAAACGACATTCTCCAGTTTTCTGAGCTCTGTTTTTACCTGCGCATCCATAGTGTCTTGTAGCAGTGTATACCTCTACACTGTCAGAAAACAGGGTATGGTTGGGTACATATCTGGTCTTTAAGGTACAACTTCTGGTGTTGTACCCTCAGTGGGTCATAGTTGAGCCATAAGATACTGATGTGTCCCTTTTCTAGGCTGAGATGGTACAAATATGTTCCAAATGGTGGAAAGGTTCATATTTGTACCATTTTTCTCTCATGTAGGGTACAAACTGTGTCTAAGTTATGGAAGGCGCATTGATACTGTGTGAAAAGTCCCAGTGGAAGGACACAGTGCCGGATCACAGGTCTGTCTGCAGCAGCGGGAAATTCACCTGCGCTGCTTAACAATGGAGTGGAGATTTTTCATCAGATGGACTTTTACTGAAACTAACTACATTCATGAAGATGAAGCAGTGAAACAGTGAAGGACACCCAGCAGGGTAAGTTTATATAAACTTTATATTTCAGTTTAAATTTTAGAATGTTAGGTGGCCTGACAAATTTTAACTTTACATAAATTAGCTTCCCAAATAATATGTAGAGCTATGTTAATGAGTAAGTTAAATAAATTCATTAGACTTTTGATACATAAAAATGTAAAGTGGACAATTAGAAGGCTTGTGCAGAGGAAATTAAATAAGATCACAAATGTTAGCTTGCTAGTTAGCTACTTCTTTAAAATGGATGGGAAATATTTTCTAACTGTAGTTTTATTAACTTGAAATTATCTTGCTTTTCAGGGAATAATACTCAAGAGGCTGCAGATGGTAGGTTATTTCTGATGCTTTAAACTGGGCCCCTTTCTTCATTAAACCGTTTTAAAAAAGGCAGTATTTTAGCTCTGCTGCTAGGCGGGATTAGCAAATTAGCGCTAGCTACCCGCAAAATCCTAATTTTGAAAAAGTAGTATTTATCACATATTCCTTATCAAGTATTATTTACTTCTTTCATTAGTGGCTGGTTGATCTAAATCAGTGATTCTCAACTGTGGGTCGCGACGGACCGTTTTGGGTCGGGGTAAAAGCAGCGGACTGTGCTGGGGGTTGTCCCCGAGGACCGATGCTCTCTGAGCCCAGCGTGGAGCGAGGGGCGTGCGGCACTGATCACTGTCGCTTTTTCCTGTTTCTGCCTGAGTTAAAATCATCTCTTGCATTACTTTTATGCTCAGCTCCTGTTACAGACTGAACTGGGCTCAGTTTAAGTCCGGGGCTTCTTTCTGTAAACCGCGGGGTCCTCGGGCGTCTGCGTCCCGCCGTGCAGCCGAAAGCTCCAGGAAAGCAGCGAGCAGCTCTCCGCCCTGTTATAAACTGTAGGCCCGGGGCTACTTTCTGTAAGCCCGCGGCGTCCTCGTGCGTCCCGCCGTTCAGCGTCAACTGAATCCTGAGGAGCGCGGCCAGAGCCGCGGTGAGAGCTGCGGTGAGAGCCGCGGTGAGAGCTGCGGTGAGAGCTGCGGTCTCTCGGCGGAGCCATAGCCGGGCTGAGGAGTGCGGAGGGCGGCAGGAGGATCTAGGCGCGCCCGGGCTTTCAGCGCGAGCCTGTGCACCTGCCGTTGCTATGGTTACGCCAGCAGCAGGTATGGGACAGTGATTTAACTTCTGCTGGACTCAGGACATTATTCTGAAGACTGATGCCTTCAATGCTCCAATAAGTGACTTTTAGTGAGTTTTAATAGAACATTTTTCTGTCTTCAGCTGAAGCTACAAACATTGTGTTGAGTCTTTGAAACTACTTCTCAGTAGTTTGTGCATGACAGCACTGTTCAGGGTTAAAAAGGCAGACTGTAATAATCTGACAGTATTCTGCCTCAGGGTTAAACTTCTGAATGTTTTATTAATTCATTTGCTAACTTAAAAAATATTTAAAATATATTTATATTTTTTTGTTTTAGTTTTTTTGTTGGGGACATTAGAGGGTAATGGTGGGTCCCAAAGCCAGACCAGCTGAGAACCACTGATTTAATTTTATGTAGGCTTCAGTGTGTTTTGTGTGTGTTATAGCAGTAAACTGCAGGGACTAACTTAAGTTTAACAGTTGAACAACTTTGGGATACTGCTGTTTGTGTATGCAGTGTTGTTTTTTTTATGTTAGGAAAAAAATGGTGTAAAGTTATAACACGACTGAGTATTAAACTTTTGTTGTAGCCGCCCACCGTTAGCCCACTGGCTACACCCAGGACTCAGAAGACCTGCAGGTTTATAAAGCAAGTTAGAATCACTAAAATAATTTTCCTGTCCTAATTTGCTTTTTACCCAGATGCAGTGATGATGTGATGATTGTTCTGACCTTGAAAAATGTGACTCCAGAAGTAAGGCAGGAGTCTCTTCAGAAACATTAAGATATGTCTTCATTGTATTTGTGTCGTTAAGAGAAGAGTTAAATGTTAGAGACCATCCATGAGATTTTTGGCCTCATAATTTTGTCTAACTCATTAGAAAATACAGTAACCTCTGCAGGTTGGAGTGTTATGTTACTTTATGCTCTCTACTCTCTAAGTCTAAGCCACTTATATTGCTTTAACAGTTTCAATTGTTTGTTCATTGGCAGCTCCCGAGCTTGTGCAACACTGTCTACAGATGTCATTCCAGAGTTTTCCAGACATCTACAGACCAAACATCTTTCACAGTTTTTAGGTTTGTATTTTAAAATTTAAAGTTGAAAAAGCCTGTGTTGACAGTTCATTTAATTCTAGATCACATAACATCCCATTAACACTGAAAATTCATATTCTATTGTTTTAGTTGTCCCACAAACTCAGAGCAAGCTGTCAAGATGTTGATGTCAGATCCTTTTCCTCTGGGAACTTGAGGTGAAATAGTTAAGTAGTTCTGAAATACAATGAACAAACAATATGACATAACAAGCACATATATTAATGTTTGGAATCCAATATAAATGCACAGGAATTGTTGCTGTATAAATATATTTTGACACTTAATTTGTTTTTCCTTATTTTCTCAGTGCAAAAGTGCTGCATCTGGCAAACTGGAAGACACCAGTATTCCATTACAACATGGTGATGAAGAGGAGAAGCTCTCATGGAGCATGGACCAGGTAACGAGGAAACTGCAGCTTATGTCACAGGAAACGCCAAATCATTAAAAGGATGGATTGTAATATAGTGTTGTATTTGCAGATATCATTTTGCCAACCATCTTCAAGGAAAACATGGACTACTTTGTTCCACTGACAGTAGGTCTGAGGTAAAACTGTTTAACTGCCACAGTAGTGATGTTTAAAAGACATTTATCACTGTAGGGCAGTGCCAAATAGAAGAGTGTATTATTTTACACAATGTAGCTTGAAATCTTTGAGGTTTGAAATTTATTTGCTTTTTTCTGTGTATTTTTATTTTTTTACAGTGTGATCCTGAGAACACAACCCAACTACTCAACTGCATGGCTTCACCAACACAACTCCAGATGTAGTCAAAGAGGATGGCATCGTACTACAGACCATGAAAGCAGAGAAATGTCTCAACATTAAACACAGAACGTCTCAGGAACTCTCTGCTGTTCCTGTGAAGGTAAACTGTCTCTGTTAACTCTGTTGGTAAACTGCCATTGACTGTCATAGTCTCTGTACTCAGTGATGAGTCCATGGGCAAGGAAACAATGCTGTATCAGGTGATGTGTATATGTTATTATGAAAAGCATTATTAAAGATTATAATTGAATACCTTTGTCTTAGGAATCTTTAAACCAATGTTATGTATGTATTTAGAACTAATATAAATAGTTCTTTAAAAGAACAATATTGTACCTTTTTTAAAAGGTACTGTTTTTATGCTAATGATTATGTTAATTTATGAAGGTACAGAATTGCCACTAAAAGGTACAAAAGTGGTCTCTATAAGGTACAAAACATGAGGAACATAATTGTTCCCTATATCAGGGTACAAAGTGTGGACCTTTGAGGGCACTGCCCCAGTGACAAGCCATTAGACCCCTAGGGGTACAAATATTGACCTTCTTTTCTAACAGTGTACTAAACTCATTTAGGCTGTGTTTGCACCTGAAGTGTCAATATAGATACGAGTTTAATCGAGAGAACTTCTCACCATTCTCTGGGTGAAGTTATACAACAGACAGGAAATGTTCTTTGTTAAGTGTAAAGCTCTCAGGTTCATGAACAAATCTGAAATTATAAACAGATGATGCATTTTGCTAAAAATAAATAAAAATCAAAGGATCTTTGGCTTTGCTGCTGACTCTATAACTAAACCAGAGTTTTAGTGACAGCCGCTCATCTTCTGTTGTAGGAGCAGGTGGGCGGGGCTTAGTGCCGATAGCTGACAGAAAATATGCAGATTTACAAAAACGTGCAAGAAATACTATGGCTCTGGCCTCCGACTCTTCTCCTGTGCCGTGTTGAACCTTCTGTTTTCTTCCATGTAAACCTTGCTTATGTAAAGTCCTGCTCTGCGTTTGGTGGACAGCTTTCTAGCTCTGATCCTGATTGGATTCTGAGCGTTTGCTGCTCCTGCTCTGATTGGTGCAGCACCTCAGTCTCTGGATAATTCCTCTGCTCCACCTGCCACACCTTTATAAGGACACGCCTCCTGCCTTTCCTGACTGCTGGCAGTGCCCCTTCGCTCTGTTTCTAGTTACTTTTGTCACTCATTTAACTTTGACATTTATGCTTTTGCTTTCTTAGCTTAGGTGAAGAGCTTCTGTCTGACCATCTTACATCTTGCTTTCTGTGTACATGTATTTTTCAAACATGGGCAAGGGGGCCCTCCAGAAGCTCTCAGCCCCGGGGCCCACTGATGCATTACCTCAGTCCTGGTTTGGATAAAAATTGAGCGCGTATATTTGAGTCAAAAACAAGGAACTGGTCTGAAATGTTGGAAGTGTTGTATAGGAATTTATATAGACAATATCAATATAAACATACCCTTCAGAGTAAGATTTATTCAAGGACAAGGAAACAGTAATAACAAACAGATAAAAACAGAGTTTAGTTATGTTCTTGTGATTATAAAATCTGTGTAATGTCATTATTACATTAAAACTGAGCAGATACAAGTTTTATCACTGTATGTTCTCTCAGAAACACCTTACATGGAGATTAAACAATAATATATGTAACAGATAAATGGAGACACACCTGTAACGCTCAGCTGCAGTTACCACTTCTCTCCAGCAGATGGAGCTGTTATATTCATTTTACAACAGTTTGTTTTTAATACATGACTCCAAAATGTAATCTGTTTTTTTTTTTCTGTATGAAATAAAAAGAAAATAAAGAGAAAGTTTTTGTAGCAGTGAGTTAGACCAGGCCAAAAACATTTTAAAACTAAAACAGAATAAAAAATTACATCTGAGGCACTGAGGCAACCCAAAAACTGGGGTCATATCAGTCTTCTCTTGCTGAGCGGGGAAGAAGAGGTGTGGTTTCAGACAGAGGTGTTCCATAGACAGAAAGGGTGTCCTCCTGAGGTGGGGTGGTCTCAGGGTGGGACTCTGCCGTGGCCTGGGGGGGCATCCTGCTCTCAGGGCGTGTCCCAGCCCCAGAGGTCCCAGGGTCAGAGGTCCCAGGGTCAGAGGTCCCAGGGTCAGAGGTCCCAGGGTCAGAGGTCCCAGGGTCAGAGGTCCCAGGGTCAGAGGTCCCAGTGTCAGAGGTCCCAGGGTCAGAGGTCCCAGGGTCAGAGGTCCCAGGGTCAGAGGTCCCAGGGTCAGAGGTCCCAGGGTCAGAGGTCCCAGCCCCAGAGGTCCCACGTTCAGAGGTCCCAGCCCCAGAGGTCCCACGTTCAGAGGTCCCAGCCCCAGAGGTCCCACGTTCAGAGGTCCCAGCCCCAGAGGTCCCACGTTCAGAGGTCCCAGCCCCAGAGGTCCCACGTTCAGAGGTCCCAGCCCCAGAGGTCCCAGGGTCAGAGGTCCCAGTCCCAGAGGTCCCAGCCCCAGAGGTCCCACGTTCAGAGGTCCCAGCCCCAGAGGTCCCACGTTCAGAGGTCCCAGTCCCAGAGGTCCCAGTCCCAGAGGTCCCAGCCCCAGAGGTCCCAGCCCCAGAGGTCCCAGCCCCAGAGGTCCCAGCCCCAGAGGTCCCACGTTCAGAGGTCCCAGCCCCAGAGGTCCCACGTTCAGAGGTCCCACGTTCAGAGGTCCCACGTTCAGAGGTCCCACGTTCAGAGGTCCCACGTTCAGAGGTCCCAGGGTCAGAGGTCCCAGTCCCAGAGGTCCCAGTCCCAGAGGTCCCAGCCCCAGAGGTCCCAGCCCCAGAGGTCCCAGCCCCAGAGGTCCCAGCCCCAGAGGTCCCAGCCCCAGAGGTCCCATCCTCAGAGGTCCCATCCTCAGAGGTCCTAGTCCCAGAGGTCCCAGGGTCAGAAGGTGTCTCTGGGTCCATTTCTCTGATCACCTCGTCCCCGACAACAAAGCACTTTGCCCAGTCGTGTTTATCAATGTGGGTCTTCAGTTTGTTACGAAGTTCTTCTCTAGCTTTTTCCCTCAGTTCGTCAGAAACCAGCTTCTTCTCCTCTTCCCAAACTATTTCGTACCAGTTGCCTCTTCGTGAACTGTCACAACAGTTCTGGACCAGTGATGAGATTAATGCAATAATGAACAAACCCAGGAGTACAGACAGGCCAGTGATCTGGAAAACAAGTTAGAGTTTAGACGTAAGAGCAGTGGTAGTGTACGACAGCAGTGATGGAGATGAGCGTTCAAAACCACTCAGGTTTTACACAGAATTTCAGTTTGCATCTGTTACACTGCAGCCACTTCTACTAAACACACAGCAAACACTGAAGAGTGTAGCTCAGCCTGGAAACAACTTGGTTTTCCCACAAGGAGCTGCAGGAAGTGTCTGGGGAGAGGGAAAGGCTAAAGGACATAAGTGACATTAGGGAATAGCAATTAAAGGAACACACAAGTTCTAAAGGCTGAAATATCCAGACACAGTTGTTATCCTTATGTGTATAATTAAATAAACATAAACATAAACAACTGTGTTCAAAACAACAGCAGTCCAACAACACAACGCAAAACTATCTCTGTTTGTGTGAAAAATATATTTCAAAAACAAATTGCTGTAGGTGTGGTAGAGTAACAGAAAACCAACAGAGCCAACAGAACTGAAATGCTGCCACTAATTCTTTGTATGTGAATAATGAAGTGAAAGTGAAATGTTCAAAATAACAGCAGTGTGGCCCTCAGGGGCCCCAGTCAGCTGTGAGAAACCAGCTGTTAAACATCTGTCCCTTATGAAAGGACAAAGGTCGGGACATTGTTCAGAAGAACAGCAGACTGTGATTAAAAAGTTGACTGGAGGCAGGAAAATGATGCTCAGCTAAAAAGATCTCAGTGAATCTAAAATGGGACAAAAACCTGGAAGAAAATGAAAAATCATCATTGGAATGGACCAAAGAAAAGTCTCAGCCAATGATGAGCTCCAGGGAGATTAAAGAAGATCTAAAAACACCTGAGGAACAGTGAGGAGACGCCTGAGGAACAGTGAGGAGACACCTGAGGAACAGTGAGGAGACACCTGAGGAACAGTGAGGAACAGTGAGGAGACACCTGAGGAACAGTGAGGAGATCTCTCTGTGAAGCCAAACTTTCAGCAAAGTCCCATTGTTAAAAACAGATCTGAGCTGCACTGACTGCTCCAGGGGCCCCCAAACTCTGGGCCCCCAGGACACAGTGAAGACAGTAAAGCCTAGAGGAGCATCATGACATGGGGATGTTTCTCAGACTGTGGGGTGAGATCATCATCTTCCACTTATTCAGGGCCGGGTCCCCTAAACAATAAACAGTAGGAGTGTTTATCGACTTAAGAAAAGCATTCAACAGCATACATCATAGTCTGTTAGTACCAAAAATATATAACTGTGATCAGGGGTCCAGCACATCAGTGGCCTAAAAGCTCTGTAACAAACCAACAGCAGTTTGTACAAATAAATGGGCAAAATTCTCACTATAAAAATGTCAAATGTGGAGTTCCACAAGGGTCTGTTTTAGGTCCATTACTTTTTATTTTGTTTATTAATGACATCTGCAAGGTAGGGATGTAACGATTCTTTGTAAATCGGCTAAAAATCGATGCAAAAGAAAAACATTTTGAATCGGTTTGGGGGGAAAAATGAATCACGATGTCCCTTTAACCCAGCGCAGGCCTCTGGTGTAACCTGGCTCAGGAGTTTGGAGCTGGACATCATCACCTGGACATTTTACTGAAGAGAAACATGCTTTATATCAAGTTTTAGTTTACACAACTCCTAAAATCACTGACCCGACGTGCCGGGAACATTTAAAGATTTTACTGGTTGTATGGAAAGCTAAACTGAGAGTTTTACTTTCCCTTGTTTCAGAAGTTGATGGCCATAGACGACAATATCGTTTTAAAACTGCATAAGCACGCACTGCTTTAAAGCAGAGCTGTGTCGCTGTCTGTGGAGTCATATTATGGAATTCTTTGCACACTGAATTTAAATGCTGAACAAGTATTATGAAATTAAAAAAATGTATAAGGACAAAGTATTGGCATGCTGTGTAAAAAGTGAAGACATCTGAATTAAGTTAAAGAAATGTAAGACGTGAGTATATTGTTAAATATGTAAGCAGATGTTTGGTGACCTGGCAGGGTTAGGACAGGGTTGGAATCAACTAAACTTGATTTGATTTTCTCCTTTTTGTTTAAGAAAAGGAGCAGGTTTAGAAGAGTAATCTTCTTCCTGTTCCCTTTGTCCATAAAAAAACGTTTGAAACGTATATGCACTGTGCAATGTCAAATAAAACAGACATCAACAATAAAGTCAAGTAAAAGTAAAGTTTTACAATGTCCTCTACACTTCTGACAGGACAGTTACAGAGAAACTCACCCGGGATTCATCCTTTATTCCTCTCACGTACATCTTGTCCTCCTCTGAGCGCTGGGTTTCGTTTAAACATGAGATGTTGTGATGTGAGCGATCGAAGCAGCAGACGGACCAGTCCCCATCGATCAGAACTGAGACAGGCCAGATCAGACTGACGAACAAAGCACTGCATAATACGAACAAGTCACAAAGCAGCAGCAGCTGCAGTCTCGGCCTCTGTAGCTGCAGCTTCTCTGGCAGAGTTTGTCCATCCACAGCAGAGCAAACAGGATGATAAAAGTTGGTAGAATCATGTACAGACTGCAGTCTCGAGGGATATTCTTGCAGGTGCATGGCAGATCTTTCTCAAACAGAAAGTGGTAGCAGAAGGCGAGGATGATCACCATGTAAAAACTGGCTTGCTCCTTAAAATTTGTGATAAAAAGACTCACAAGTGTCGTGATATTTCTCCATCTTTGGTCTTCACGCAGACTCAGTCACAGCAGACTGACGGCTGTGGTGGATGTTACCACTGTATTGTTTCTCTTTTACTGCTTTATTTATAGGCAAGGCAAGTTTATTTGTATAGCACAATTCATACACAGAGCAATTCAAAGTGCTTTTATAAAGGTCGGCACATTAGTTTAACTATATGATGTTTTGGCAGAGCAACCTGCAGCTGGTGCTCTATCATCAGCTGCTTTGTGTTTTTTTGTTTATTCAGTCTGATCTAGCCCTATCTCAGTTCTGATCAATGGAGAATGGTCCGTCTGCTGCTTCGATCAGCTCACATCACAACATCTCGTGTGAGGATGAAAGCCAGGGGTCAGAGGAGGACAAGAATGTACGTGAGAGGAATAAAGGATTTGTCTCGGGTGAGTTTCTCTGTAACTGTCCTGTCATGTGGAGTGCTACCTGTTACAACAGGTGTAGCTTTAGTGGTCGACAGTTTTGTTCTCATCCCAGGGATTGGACCAAAGCCCATATTTGGGACTGCAGCTTTACTGGGGGTGTAACTCTACTGGACGCAAGTGAGATATGTAGTACACCAAATGCAAGCTTATCATGCACTCTCACATTCAGTTTGACAGAGTAGAGTTATCCTTCTAAGCACCAAAATTGCAGAATTGTGACAAGCAACGCTGCTGGAAAAAAACAGACCCTACTTCCTATTAAAATGTTACATCTTGTTTCTACTCCCTTCCTCTAGGGTTCTTAGTTTCTAGTTCAACAGAATCATACACTATACACTCTTAAAACAGATGTGTTAAAAACAACACATAATGTGTTATCAGGGCTCTCAAGTTTTGGCGTGAGATTTTTTTTTTTTTTTGGGGGGGGGGGGGCAATATATTATGTCATTATTAAATAATAAAAATGTATATATCCTAAGTAAATTTATTTAACCAAACTGAATATCTTTTATAACATGACAATTAGTAATATGTTTTAAAACGCATTATTTATTTGTCCATAAACAGCAGTGCTCTGAGTCTGTCCCTCTCTCTGTCTTTGCGGTGGTTTTCTGTTCGCACGCATGACCCACTGTAGGTCCAGTTTATCATCACATGGTGGAGCGCAATAGACCCCTGTCCCCCTGTCCCCCTGTCCCACATGACCGCAGGCCTAACCAGAGCCTGGGACACCTCTGAAGCCGCCTGGCTTTAGTTTGTTTAGGTTAACGCTGGCCGTTTAAACAGAACAAACCTGGGACGCTCTGCTCGCTGACAGCACGGCTTCACAGAGCGGGGCAGAGAGAGAGGTGGGGCAGAGAGAGAGGTGGGGCAGAGAGAGAGGTGGGGCAGAGAGAGAGGTGGGGCAGAGAGAGAGGTGGGGCAGAGAGAGAGGTGGGGCAGAGAGAGAGGTGGGGCAGAGCATGAAGTGATGAAGAGGTGCTGCTCCTGATGCGCAGTGAAAATAAGTCGCCCCAAACACGAGAACTCATTCACGTTCGCGTTGCTCGCGTTGACATTTAGCTCTAATTCCCGTCCAATAATAGGACTTTTTTCAGCGTGAGAAATGCGAGGTGTGGCGTGTGAGCGTGTGAGAGGTGAAATGCGTGTCTCGCGGTGAATGCCTGGTGTTATATTTTAACACACCTCTGTGTCTAGTTAAGGACAACACAGTCAGTGTGTTGGCATATTCAACACATTACATGTGTTAAATGTTTTAACACAAATATGTGTTAAAAAAGCACAATGCTGTGTTACTTTCAACACATTTTTATATATTTATATTATCTGAAAATGCTTATGTTATATGCTTGAATAATACATAAAATCCAGAACTACAGAAACATTTTCATTCACATTTATTGTCAAAGTTTTGTACATTGGTATTCATTTCTGTCAATTTCAATAAAATATGTGTTAAATTTTAGAAGTCTATCACATTCTGCATCAGAATGTAGTGAACATTTGCAGACATCAGTGATTTCTGTAATGGTCTTCAGCTGAGACGTCTCAGAAATCTCCCTGCCATCCAGGACATGGTCATGTGTCCAGGGAGTCCCACTCCCCTTCATTTGACTGTAATCTGTAACACAGAACACAGAGGTGGAGAATATATATTTTTACCCACTACAAAAACAAAAGTTTTTTTCTAAATTACTTCATCCACCACACATGCATTTTAAAATATGTTTGTAGCCCTGTGGCAAATATGGGGTTAAACTACAATGCAGTGGTACTTTGGTATCTAAGGGGTTAATGTGAACTCTATCAACGCCGATATGTCTCTAGCGCATTATAAAGTATATGTTTATTTACTTTTTTCCTGTAACTATTGGTGACATATTTCATTTACAAAATGTCAGTATTTAGTACAGAAGGTTACTTTACTTAATAAAGGTATGATAAATACTGGGTGATGTAAGATTATCTCACTACAGTTATTTTATTTTGAAATGGAATGTTTTAAATGTAAAAGGTTTAGTGGTATTACTTTGCCTATATACTAGTTGTAAGTGTCGATGTATTAAGTCTCGTGTTACTTTAGTGTTACTGTGTTCTTGTCCTGTCATTTTCATTGGTGCTTGTGTGTAGTCACTCAGCGATGTTGTGAGTGACCAGCAAATAGAGTGCGAGGGGGCGGGACAACAACTGGTGCAAGGCGGGAGAGAAGTTCGGAAGCAGAGACAGTCGGGAGGAGCAGAGTCGGGGCACGGCAGCTCTGGCGCTAAAGTGAGGGAGACCAGGTGGTTTTGTTCACCTGTGTGCAAGGCCTGTGGAGGAGGACCAGAGGCACATGCATTTTTTTGACGAGAGAGACTGCAGGAGACTCAGGACCGGAGGACGGACGGAGCGGTAGACACGGAGCAGGGACAAGTGAGCGGAGGAGGCTAGGAGCTAGCCACGAGGTGCTAAAGCTAGGCTAACGCTGCACTGTGTCGCCATCCGACGCCCGGGACCTTGATATTTCAGCGCACTCAATGTTTTGCAAGACCAACAGGCCTGCAACGTGTTTTCCTGTCAGTTTGTGGATCCGTGAGTTAACAGGATTTTTGAGTAACCTTGACTGTGTGCGTGTGTGCGTGTGTGTGGGCCCACCACCGCTTACAGTAAGGACAGTTCGCACGCTTGTTCATACTGTTTGTATTTATGTATTTTTTCCCTGTAATAAACCAGGGCTTTGTTTTTGCCTAAAACTTTAAATGATTCTCTGGGTTAAGTTTGTTAGAATAGGACATTGCACTTCATGTACCTTTTCCTGTGAACGAACCCTAGCACCCCTCTGTTTAAACTTGCTGCTTGTATTCTCGGCAAGGTAAGTGGTGAGGGTATTTTACAATTGTGTCTAAATTAGCCAGGATTAAGGCTTTCAGAGACCCTGACCCACCTTTTCAGGGTCGCCAAAAACTCATCCATGGCCAAAGAGGTGGCACTCGCTAACCCCTGACCATAGCCCCCCTCCAGGTCTAAACCAGGTCTGAACCAGGCCTGAACCAGGTCTTAACCCGGTCTAAAACAAGTCTGATTCTAAACCAGGTCTAAACCAGACCAAAACTTGATGCAGCTCCTCGGTGACGTGACATAATAGCATTGTATAAGTTTAGCTTTAGTGCGCTGCTAATAAACTGGTTTCTGAACGGCAGTAAAACTGAGCGAACAAGTTTGAGCACAGAGCTAATACGTTCTACCTCACCGTGGTCTCATGCTGGTCCCTCTCTCGGGGCGGGGGTGAGTCTGACCCTGGCCGGAGCGAGTCCCGCTGGTGGCCGTCTCTTCAGACCGAGAACTGTGAACGGAGAGCGGCGTTAGCTGCACATACGGTGGCCCTGAGGTGCAACAACAAAAATAAAAGCAGATATAGATTTTTTTTAAATCTTGCCTTAAAAAGAAACCAATCCCTCAAATTAAAAAAAAGAATATACAATATTTATAAATGTCTATATTAAAAAAGGAGCATCATCAAAATTGTTTTTGTCCACTAGAAAAAAAAAAGCACAGAAGATTTTTAAACATGTTGCCTAAAAAAATAAACTCGCCTCTAAAAATGAACAAGTCAGTAAAAATAAAGCCATGTGTCAATTTTTAAATGGCTTGATTAAAATAAAAATCACTTATCAAAATAAAATAAACTTGTCTAAAAATATGAAGCTCTCCTCAAAATAAAAGCATGTCACAAAATAAAATAAAACAAACATTGTTCTATTAAAAAAAAAAAAGATCCACTTGCACTATTTAAATAAAGTTCATCTAAAAATAAAAACACAGCTTCAAATCAAAAGAGGGCGCTGTTTTCCCAAAATATCTCCCCCTTTTAAATTAAGGCTGCCACAAAAACAGAACCATGCTTCAAATTTTAAAAGGGTTCAGCTAACGTGGCTAATGCTAAGGAAGTGAGGCTGCAGCTAAAGTACCCAGATGTGTCGCTTGCACACATTGCGCAGCCCAGCTGTGCCACATCTGTGCAGGGAGCGGTTTATCCTCATCGTGTGTTCCAGCTGTGACTGGTGAGGGGTCTGACTGCAGACTGATGCTGTACCAGCACCAAACTGTCTACATGAGGAGATAAATCTGGACTTTGTTTATGCAGAGAAACACGGAGGAAGAAAGAAGTATTATTATATTATTATGCCATTAAACCTGGGACAGAGGCAGGACGACACATGTCATCATAGAGTATTGCAACAAAAGTTAAAAAAGCAGTCATCTGGATTGGATTTTTCAAGTTGAAGACGTTTCACCTCTGATCCAAGAGGCTTTCTCAATTCTGAAATGAACTGGTGAGAGCTGGTTTATATTCTTCTAGGAAGGAGGAGTTTAGACCTGAAACTAAATTCTATTGGTCAATGTGACCATGAAGAGCCTGAGTGGTTTGGGGTCGTTAGGAGTCCTCTGTCCTCAGCTGGAGTGAGTGGCAGAGTGGTTAACCCTCCCCAGCCTCAGCTCCTTCAGATGTAAATGACCTGAGTGAAACTGGTTTGTTTTGTTTGGGTTTCAGGAGACTGTTGTAGACAGAAGGAAGGTTGGATCTGAGACCATTTCTGTTTAAAGAAGGTTTATCTTTTTTGACAAAGATTGCTTCTTTCACTCCTCGCTCAGACGTCCTTTCTCTCTGGCTAAGATTCGGACCTCACTGTCCTCAAAGGAGTGGTTTGTGTCCTTCAGGTGGAGGTGTACTGCAGACTCTGGTATAACCAGGCGGTGTTGGTATAACCCTGCAGTGTCGGTATAACCCCGCGGTGTCGGTGTAACCCCGCGGTGTCGGTGTAACCCCGCGGTGTCGGTGTAACCCCGCGGTGTCGGTGTAACCCCGCGGTGTCGGTGTAACCCCGCGGTGTCGGTGTAACTCCGCGGTGTCGGTATAACCCCGCGGTGTCGGTATAACTCTGCGGTGTCGGTATAACCCTGCGGTGTCGGTATAACCCCGCGGTGTCGGTATAACTCTGCGGTGTCGGTATAACCCCGCGGTGTCGGTATAACCCCGCGGTGTCGGTATAACCCCGCGGTGTCGGTATAACCCCGCGGTGTCGGTATAACCCCGCGGTGTCGGTATAACCCTGTGGTGTTGGTGTAACCCCGCGGTGTTAACATCTGAAGGAGGACAGAGGACTCCTAACGACCTGAAACCACTCAGGCTCTTCATGGTCACATTGACCAATAGAATTTAGGACGGCAGCCATGTTGGAACAGGACGGCAGACATGTTGGACCAGGACGGCAGACATGTTGGAACAGGACGGCAGCCATGTTGGAACAGGACGGCAGCCATGTTGGACCAGGACGGCAGACATGTTGGAACAGGACGGCAGACATGTTGGAACAGGACGGCAGACATGTTGGAACAGGACGGCAGACATGTTGGACCAGGACGGCAGACATGTTGGACCAGGACGGCAGACATGTTGGACCAGGACGGCAGACATGTTGGAACAGGACGGCAGACATGTTGGACCAGGACGGCAGACATGTTGGACCAGGACGGCAGACATGTTGGACCAGGACGGCAGACATGTTGGACCAGGACGGCAGACATGTTGGACCAGGACGGCAGACATGTTGGAACAGGACGGCAGACATGTTGGAACAGGACGGCAGACATGTTGGAACAGGACGGCAGACATGTTGGAACAGGACGGCAGACATGTTGGAACAGGACGGCAGACATGTTGGAACAGGACGGCAGACATGTTGGAACAGGACGGCAGACATGTTGGAACAGGACGGCAGACATGTTGGAACAGGACGGCAGACATGTTGGAACAGGACGGCAGACATGTTGGAACAGGACGGCAGACATGTTGGAACAGGACGGCAGACATGTTGGAACAGGAAGGGGCCGTCCCCAAACCGTTCCCACAAAGTTGGGAGCATGGAATTGTCCAAAATTGTCAAAATTGTCAAAATTGTCAAAGAAGACGTGCTCAAAGATGAGCGATTCTCAGTGGGAGTGGCTCTGTGTAGCAACTTCCTCTACAGTTTTGAGAGAGGAAAAGCCGACAGTAGCTAATAAAATGTAGAGCACTGATGCAGCAGTAGCTTTGATAACTGCTGACTCTGAGTCTGAGGGAGAACATCTACTTTTGAACCGAGAGAGAGTGAAGAGAGCTGCGGAAGTGAAAGTGCGAGCGAGGAGTGGTTTCCTGGTGGCGCTGCTGGAACAATGCTCAGTCACTCTGCCCCCTGTAGGTGACAGAGCAGGTCTGCACTTAGTCACTCTGCCCCCTGTAGGTGACAGAGCAGGTCTGCACTTAGTCACTCTGCCCCCTGTAGGTGACAGAGCAGGTCTGCACTTAGTCACTCTGCCCCCTGTAGGTGACAGAGCAGGTCTGCACTTAGTTACACTGCCCCCTGTAGGTGACAGAGCAGGTCTGCACTTAGTTACTCTGCCCCCTGTAGGTGACAGAGCAGGTCTGCACTTAGTCACTCTGCCCCCTGTAGGTGACAGAGCAGGTCTGCACTTAGTTACTCTGCCCCCTGTAGGTGACAGAGCAGGTCTGCACTTAGTTACACTGCCCCCTGTAGGTGACAGAGCAGGTCTGCACTTAGTTACTCTGCCCCCTGTAGGTGACAGAGCAGGTCTGCACTTAGTCACTCTGCCCCCTGTAGGTGACAGAACAGGTCTGCACTTAGTTACTCTGCCCCCTGTAGGTGACAGAGCAGGTCTGCACTTAGTTACTCTGCCCCCTGTAGGTGACAGAGCAGGTCTGCACTTAGTTACTCTGCCCCCTGTAGGTGACAGAGCAGGTCTGCACTTAGTTACTCTGCCCCCTGTAGGTGACAGAGCAGGTCTGCACTTAGTTACACTGCCCCCTGTAGGTGACAGAGCAGGTCTGCACTTAGTTACTCTGCCCCCTGTAGGTGACAGAGCAGGTCTGCACTTAGTCACTCTGCCCCCTGTAGGTGACAGAGCAGGTCTGCACTTAGTCACTCTGCCCCCTGTAGGTGACAGAGCAGGTCTGCACTTAGTTACTCTGCCCCCTGTAGGTGACAGAGCAGGTCTGCACTTAGTCACTCTGCCCCCTGTAGGTGACAGAGCAGGTCTGCACTTAGTTACTCTGCCCCCTGTAGGTGACAGAGCAGGTCTGCACTTAGTCACTCTGCCCCCTGTAGGTGACAGAGCAGGTCTGCACTTAGTTACTCTGCCCCCTGTAGGTGACAGAGCAGGTCTGCACTTAGTTACACTGCCCCCTGTAGGTGACAGAGCAGGTCTGCACTTAGTTACTCTGCCCCCTGTAGGTGACAGAGCAGGTCTGCACTTAGTCACTCTGCCCCCTGTAGGTGACAGAGCAGGTCTGCACTTAGTTACTCTGCCCCCTGTAGGTGACAGAGCAGGTCTGCACTTAGTTACTCTGCCCCCTGTAGGTGACAGAGCAGGTCTGCACTTAGTTACTCTGCCCCCTGTAGGTGACAGAGCAGGTCTGCACTTAGTTACTCTGCCCCCTGTAGGTGACAGAGCAGGTCTGCACTTAGTTACACTGCCCCCTGTAGGTGACAGAGCAGGTCTGCACTTAGTTACTCTGCCCCCTGTAGGTGACAGAGCAGGTCTGCACTTAGTCACTCTGCCCCCTGTAGGTGACAGAGCAGGTCTGCACTTAGTCACTCTGCCCCCTGTAGGTGACAGAGCAGGTCTGCACTTAGTTACTCTGCCCCCTGTAGGTGACAGAGCAGGTGTGTATTTAGTCCCTGTGACCCCGGGAGTGAACGTGAGCTCAGGAATAATGCAGTTGTCAGTTTGCCTGGAAAATCCAGACTGATTTGTCTCTGTGTTATTCTACAGAGAAATATCAGTCTGGTCACCGCCGTCCGCAGTGGTTTACTCAAATCCAAACCGTACCGTGCATTTTGATTGGTTTATTTAAGTCACGTGTTCTTCGCGAGCAGCGTCACTCGTACGCGTCTCCTCACCGACAACAATCAAGATGGCGCACCGAGGAGCGAGAGTTAGTTTCACTCAGCGTATGGTACGGTAATGTTGAAATAACTCCCTCGTTCCTCCCTCGTGGCTTCACTCCGTTTGTTTACTTTCTCACTTTCTTGTCGCTTTGTTAACGTCACGTCCGCCATTTTCTGATTGGCTAACTCTGCTGTCCGTTAACTCGGGTTTGCTCCGCCCTAGAAATCGAATTGATTCTAAGGCGACCAGACTCATCCTCTGCACTGAGAGTGAACTCTGGAACAGTGCAGTTCATCCTCGCCCACTTTTCCCTGCAGAGGAGGAAGAGGAGGAAGAGGTTTGATGAGCGGCCAGGCCATGACAGACTCTGCAAAGTGCACATTATTTGTTTACATTCTGCATTTCTATTTCCTCACTTTTTACTTTACAAGCCGCAGCCTTTTGAGTTTTAGATGTCAAAAAAACGTTTAAAAAAAAACAACAGCAAAAAAACTGGCGCCCAAAGGTTTAACACAGAGCGAGTGTCATATCCAGCTGTGGGCAAACAGCAGTGTGTGTATCACAGTGAGAAAATCTGTTAAAAAGAACAGCAGTGTCTGCACTTTTCTTAACAAACTCAAACATTTCCTGTAAAAACTGAAAATACTTTAAGATTCTGTTTCCTGTGGATCTGAACTAATGTTTATTAGAACCATGGTTTCTGAGAACTGCTCTTCATCGGTGAGGAGTCCTCAGCCCAGGACTGTTCCTCTGCATTTCTTGGTTTGGCTCAGAAACAGCACAGGTTTTCTATAGGGTTAAGGTCTGGGGACTGTGGGGCCCCGGGGCCCCTGCATAACATTAATCTGGTTGTTCCTGAACCCAGATGCTGCTGTTCCTGTGAGTTTTGTGTTTTTGTCTCGGTGCAGTTCCTCTTCAGCAGAAGGTAACATGAGTCTGAAGTATTTGGATTTATTTAAACTGATCTGTGATCCCTGTGGGCCATAACCAGGCCCCGCCCCACAGTCTGAGAAACATCCCCATATCCTGATGCTCCACCAGGCTTCACCGTCTTCACAGTGTCCTGGGGGCCCAGTGTCCTGGGGGCCCCTGGAGCAGTCAGTGAGTTCTTTAACCTCTGCAGCTCAGATCTGTTTTTAACAATGGGACTCTGCTGAAAGTTTGGCTTCACAGAGAGGTCTCCTCACTGTTCCTCACTGTTCCTCACTGTTCCTCAGGTGTCTCCTCACTGTTCCTCACTGTTCCTCACTGTTCCTCACTGTTCCTCAGGTGTCTCCTCACTGTTCCTCACTGTTCCTCAGGCGTCTCCTCACTGTTCCTCAGGTGTCTCCTCACTGTTCCTCACTGTTCCTCACTGTTCCTCAGGTGTCTCCTCACTGTTCCTCACTGTTCCTCGCTGTTCCTCAGGTGTCTCCTCACTGTTCCTCAGGTGTCTCCTCACTGTTCCTCACTGTTCCTCGCTGTTCCTCAGGTGTCTCCTCACTGTTCCTCAGGTGTCTCCTCGCTGTTCCTCACTGTTCCTCACTGTTCCTCACTGTTCCTCACTGTTCCTCAGGTGTCTCCTCACTGTTCCTCAGGTTATCTCCGCACTGTTCCTCACTGTTCCTCAGGTGTCTCCTCACTGTTCCTCAGGTGTCTCCTCGCTGTTCCTCAGGTGTCTCCTCACTGTTCCTCGCTGTTCCTCAGGTGTCTCCTCACTGTTCCTCAGGTGTCTCCTCACTGTTCCTCAGGTGTTTCCTCGCTGTTCCTCACTGTTCCTCACTGTTCCTCACTGTTCCTCAGGTGTCTCCTCACTGTTCCTCAGGTGTCTCCTCACTGTTCCTCACTGTTCCTCAGGTGTCTCCTCACTGTTCCTCATTGTTCCTCAGGTGTCTCCTCACTGTTCCTCAGGTGTCTCCTCACTGTTCCTCACTGTTCCTCAGGTGTCTCCTCACTGTTCCTCATTGTTCCTCAGGTGTCTCCTCACTGTTCCTCAGGTGTCTCCTCACTGTTCCTCACTGTTCCTCAGGTGTCTCCTCACTGTTCCTCACTGTTCCTCAGGTGTCTCCTTGCTGTTCCTCAGGTGTCTCCTCGCTGTTCCTCAGGTGTCTCCTCACTGAGGGAGCCAGCACACAGTGCCCTGCTTGTCAAGAATACTGAGAGAAGTTATGAAAAATCAAATGTCCTTCCCTCATTTTTACTCACTACTTGTTTAAATGATAATGTCTGAATCAAATCCTTACTTTTTTTTGTGAGAGATATAAAGTGAAAGTGAACTGTATCAAACGCAAACCAAACATGAATTTGTCAAACCTGCTTCACTTCAGCAGCTGAGAGTCGCCTTAGTGCTGTGTCTCCAAAATGTGCGCACCAGAGTCAGAGCTGGCGTAGGGATACGCAAGGTTTCACGCCTAGTTGTTTTTTT
The DNA here is from genome assembly GCA_020698575.1 of Bostrychus sinensis. Classification (NCBI taxonomy): domain Eukaryota; kingdom Metazoa; phylum Chordata; class Actinopteri; order Gobiiformes; family Eleotridae; genus Bostrychus; species Bostrychus sinensis. The sequence goes on along the minus strand of CM036250.1, from coordinate 772,116 downwards.
ATAGATCCCACCTTTGGCGCAGGGGGTGGCCTACGCCAGTTTCAGCCTCGTTTTGGGCGTACGCAGGCTTTATAAATGAGACCCCAGGTCTCTAGACTCGTTAGGCTCTCAGGACTCTGGTCTCTGGAGTCTCTAGACTTTCTGACCTCTTTCTGAAGTCTCCCTGAGTCTCCCTGAGTCTCCCTGAGTCTCTCTGAGTCTCCCTGAGTCTCCCTGAGTCTCTCTGAGCCTCCCTGAGTCTCCCCGAGCCTCCCCGAGCCTCCCCGAGCCTCCCCGAGTCTCCCTGAGTCTCTCTGAGTCTCTCTGAGTCAGGGGGTGGCCTACGCCAGTTTCAGCCTCGTTTTGGGCGTACGCAGGCTTTATAAATGAGACCCCAGGTCTCTAGACTCGTTAGGCTCTCAGGACTCTGGTCTCTGGAGTCTCTAGACTTTCTGACCTCTTTCTGAAGTCTCCCTGAGTCTCCTTGAGTCTCCTTGAGTCTCCCTGAGTCTCCTTGAGTCTCCCTGAGTCTCCCTGAGTCTCTCTGAGTCTCCCTGAGTCTCCCTGAGTCTCCCTGAGTCTCCCTGAGTCTCCCTGAGTCTCCCTGAGTCTCCCTGAGTCTCCCTGAGTCTCCCTGAGTCTCCCTGAGTCTCCCTGAGTCTCTCAGAGCCCAGGGGCCTACAGAGACTGAGGGCCTATCTCAAAAGGAGCTGTTTGCAGCGCAAACTTCTCTCTGCTGTCACTTCTCTTTCTCTGAGGCGGTGGGCTGAGGCTGTTTATCTGCTTTCATTTTCGAAAATATAGATCTCCATTGAGGAAGGACACAGAATTTCACAAACAGAAAGTGCACATTATCCTCAGTTATATTATGATGGTCACCACTTGAAAATCATGCACATTTTTACAAACAATACATTTAGCTCATTATATTATCAGGCAAACGCCGCGGCTGATTATACTTCATGAACCAATAGTACGCTCAGATTTTACAGCTGACAAATCAGAGGCTGCGCCCTAACCCAGCACAAACACAAACAAACAGGATCACATGACTGCAGGGGCAAGTCTCTATGTGTAAGTATCACAGTATGACTTTCTTCTTTCCATTTGTCTCTTTTCGCTTTTCCTGATGCGTTTGCTGGCTAAATGATTTTGCTTTGCACGTCGCTACCACAGGACTGTAATGAAATATCATTAAACCTATATCTTTAGCACTAGAGCAGTGCACCAGGATACTAACAGCTGAATAGGCTACATTTCTAAATAAAGAGCCAAAAAGTCGTGATATGCGATCGTAAATGTTACAATTATCAACGCTCTAATAGCTTTATAATACAGTATAGACCGCTTAATATCAGAATTTGTCATAATCTCTCTTTGTCTTTCTTTACAGATACAGAAGTTAAACAGGAGTTCCAGTGTAAGTATGAAATAAAACGACATTCTCCAGTTTTCTGAGCTCTGTTTTTACCTGCGCATCCATAGTGTCTTGTAGCAGTGTATACCTCTACTAAACTCATTTAGGCTGTGTTTGCACCTGAAGTGTCAATATAGATTACGAGTTTAATCGAGAGAACTTCTCACCATTCTCTGGGTGAAGTTATACAACAGACAGGAAATGTTCTTTGTTAAGTGTAAAGCTCTCAGGTTCATGAACAAATCTGAAATTATAAACAGATGATGCATTTTGCTAAAAATAAATAAAAATCAAAGGTCTTTGGCTTTGCTGCTGACTATAACTAAACCAGAGTTTTATTGACAGTCGCTCATCTTCTGTTGTAGGAGCAGGTGGGCGGGGCTTAGTGCCGATAGCTGACAGAAAATATGCAGATTTACAAAAACGTGCAAGAAATACTATGGCTCTGCCTCCGACTCTTCTCCTGTGCCGTGTTGAACCTTCTGTTTTCTTCCATGTAAACCTTGCTTATGTAAAGTCCTGCTCTGCGTTTGGTGGACAGCTTTCTAGCTCTGATCCTGATTGGATTCTGAGCGTTTGCTGCTCCTGCTCTGATTGGTGCAGCATCCCAGTCTCTGGATAATTCCTCTGCTCCACCTGCCACACCTTTATAAGGACACGCCTCCTGCCTTTCCTGACTGCTGGCAATGCCCCTTTGCTCTGTTTCTAGTTACTTTTGTCACTCATTTAACTTTGACATTTGTGCTTTTGATTTCTTAGTTTAGGTGAAGAGCTTCTGTCTGACCATCTTACATCTTGCTTTCTGTGTACATGTATTTTTCAAACATGGGCAAGGGGGCCCTCCAGAAGCTCTCAGCCCCGGGGCCCACTGATGCATTACCTCAGTCCTGGTTTGGATAAAAATTGAGCGCGTATATTTGAGTTAAAAACAAGGAACTGGTCTGAAATGTTGGAAGTGTTGTATTGGAATTTATATAGACAATATAAATATAAACATACCCTTCAGAGTAAGATTTATTCAAGGACAAGGAAACAGTAAAAACAAACAGATAAAAACAGAGTTTAGTTATGTTCTTGTGATTATAAAACCTGTGTAATTTCATTATTACAATAAAACTGAGCAGATACAAGTTTTATCACTGTATGTTCTCTCAGAAACACCTTACATGGAGATTAAACAATAATATATGTAACAGATAAATAGAGACACACCTGTAATGCTCAGCTGCAGTTACCACTTCTCTCCAGCAGATGGAGCTGTTATATTCATTTTACAAGTTTGTTTTTAATACATGACTCCAAAATGTAATTTTTTTTTTTCTGTCTGAAATAAAAAGAAAATAAAGAGAACGTTTTTGTAGCAGTGAGTTAGACCAGGCCAAAAACATTTTAAAACTAAAACAGAATAAAAAATCACATCTGAGGCACTGAGGCAACCCAAAAACTGGGGTCATATCAGTCTTCTCTTGCTGAGCGGGGAAGAAGAGGTGTGGTTTCAGACCGAGGTGTTCCATAGACAGAAGGAGGTGGGGGGGTCTCAGGGCGGGACTCTGCCATGGCCTGGGGGTGTGTCCCAGGGTCAGAGGTCCCAGGGTCAGAGGTCCCAGGGTCAGAAGGTGTCTCTGGGTCCATTTCTCTGATCACCTCGTCCCCGACAACAAAGCACTTTGCCCAGTCGTGTTTATCAATGTGGGTCTTCAGTTTGTTACGAAGTTCCTCTCTGGCTTTTTCCCTCAGTTCGTCAGAAACCAGCTTCTTCTCCTCTTCCCAAACTATTTCGTACCAGTTGCCTCTTCGTGAACTGTCACAACAGTTCTGGACCAGTGATGAGATGAATGCAATAACGAACAAACCCAGGAGTACAGACAGGCCAGTGATCTGGAAAACAAGTTAGAGTTTAGACGTAAGAGCAGTGGTAGTGTACGACAGCAGTGATGGAGATGAGCGTTCAAAACCACTCAGGTTTTACACAGAATTTCAGTTTGCATCTGTTACACTGCAGCCACTTCTACTAAACACACAGCAAACACTGAAGAGTGTAGCTCAGCCTGGAAACAACTTGGTTTTCCCACAAGGAGCTGCAGGAAGTGTCTGGGGAGAGGGAAAGGCTAAAGGACATAAGTGACATTAGGGAATAGCAATTAAAGGAGAACACAAGTTCTAAAGGCTGAAATATCCAGACACAGTTGTTATCCTTATGTGTATAAATAAATAAACATAAACAACTGTGTTCAAAACAACAGCAGTCCAACAACACAACGCAAAACTATCTCTGTTTGTGTGAAAAATATATTTCAAAAACAAATTGCTGTAGGTGTGGTAGAGTAACAGAAAACCAACAGAGCCAACAGAACTGAAATGCTGCCACTAATTCTTTGTACGTGAATAATGAAGTGAAAGTGAAATGTTCAAAATAACATCAGTGTGGCCCTCAGGGGCCCCAGTCAGCTGTGAGAAACCAGCTGTTAAACATCTGTCCCTTATGAAAGGACAAAGGTCGGGACATTGTTCAGAAGAACAGCAGACTGTGATTAAAAAGTTGACTGGAGGCAGGAAAATGATGCTCAGCTAAAAAGATCTTAGTGAATCTAAAATGGGACAAAAACCTGGAAGAAAATGAAAAATCATCATTGGAATGGACCAAAGAAAAGTCTCAGCCAATGATGAGCTCCAGGGAGATTAAAGAAGATCTAAAAACACCTGAGGAACAGTGAGGAGACGCCTGAGGAACAGTGAGGAGACACCTGAGGAACAGTGAGGAGACACCTGAGGAACAGTGAGGAACAGTGAGGAGACACCTGAGGAACAGTGAGGAACAGTGAGGAACAATGAGGAGACACCTGAGGAACAGTGAGGAGACACCTGAGGAACAGTAGGGAGACACCTGAGGAACATTGAGGAGACACCTGAGGAACAGTGAGGAGACACCTGAGGAACAGTGAGGAACAGTGAGGAACAGTGAGGAGACGCCTGAGGAACAGTGAGGAGACACCTGAGGAACATTGAGGAGACACCTGAGGAACAGTGAGGAACAATGAGGAGACACCTGAGGAACAGCGAGGAACAGTGAGGAACAGTGAGGAGACCTCTCTGTGAAGCCAAACTTTCAGCAGAGCCCCATTGTTAAAAAAAGATCTGAGCTGCAGAGGTTAAAGAACTCACTAACTGCTCCAGGGGCCCCCAGGACACTGGGCCCCCAGGACACTGTGAAGACGATGAAGCCTGGTGGAGCATCAGGATATGGAGATGTTTCTCAGACTGTGGGGTGGGATCATCTTCTTCCGCTTATCCGGGGCCGGGTTGCGGGAGCAGCAGTCTAAGCAGAGATGCCCAGACTTCCCTCTCCACAGACACGTCCTCCAGCTCTACTTGGGGGACCCCAAGACGTTCCCAGGCTGAGAGACACAGTCCCTCCAGTGTGTCCCCCTCCGCCCAGTGGGACATGAACACCTCCCCACAGAGGCATCCAGGAGGCTCAGGAACAGATGCCCGAGCCTCAGCTCCTCCTCCCAACGCAGAGGAGCAGCGGCTCTACTCTGAGCTCCTGAGATCACAAAGATCTACAGGTTTAGAATTATTTGAGTTAATAGAAAAACTATAGCAACAACAGAAAGTAAACAATAAACAGTAGGAGTGTTTATCGACTTAAGAAAAGCATTCAACAGCATACATCATAGTCTGTTAGTACCAAAAATATATAACTGTGATCAGGGGTCCAGCACATCAGTGGCCTAAAAGCTCTGTAACAAACCAACAGCAGTTTGTACAAATAAATGGGCAAAATTCTCACTATAAAAATGTCAAATGTGGAGTTCCACAAGGGTCTGTTTTAGGTCCATTACTTTTTATTTTGTTTATTAATGACATCTGCAAGGTAGGGATGTAACGATTCTTTGTAAATCGGCTAAAAATTGATGCAAAAGAAAAACATTTTGAATCGGTTTGGGGGAAAAAATGAATCACGATGTCCCTTTAATCCAGCGCAGGCCTCTGGTGTAACCTGGCTCAGGAGTTTGGTGCTGGACATCATCACCTGGACATTTTACTGAAGAGAAACATGCTTTATATCAAGTTTTAGTTTACAGATCTCGTAAAAATCACTGACCCGTCGTGCCGGGAACGGAAAAAGGCTGTGTAGGAGTGCACTTTCTCTCCTCGGTCTCGCACAGACGGAGGAGCGCACACACAGCGCACAGAGGAACAACACCAAGCCCAGGACAGAGACATCTGAAGGTTTTATTTAGGCTGCTCCTGTTTGCTCCGTTTACCATCGTTCAGAAAGTAGCTTGTTGTTAGCAGCGAGCTAAAGGAAAGCTAAGTGGCTATCAACAGCTAAAGTTTATCTGAAGTTTCAGTGGCCCCTCCCCCGGAGCGTTTCCATGGAGATCAGAGTCTTTACTGAGGATGTGTCTTTCCTCTCTGATATTTTTATAAAACCTGACTTTTATTAGGCTCAGTATAAATCACTGAGGAGAGGATTCATGATGAGCTGCTTCTCTGTGCATTGCTGCTGTAGTGGCTCTGAGTTTGGAGGAGAGTAGAAAGCTGTTAATAAATGTGGCTAACAAATTGTTATATATTTTTGTAATTTTTACATGTCACTGTTTTACTATCTACTTTTCTAATTACATCTTAGTAATTATGAAATGTACAACAATTTAAGTTTGATAAAGAGACACAAATAGGCTCTGTAAAAAATATTTTGGTCATAATGATACTGCAACTAAGTCTGCTCATAAAAATCGGAAAAAAACTCATAACCGTGAACAGAAAATCGTGAATCAAAAATCGAATTGCGACTTCAGTGAATTGTTACATCACTACTGTGAGGTATCCAAAATATTACAATTTCTGTTGTTTGCAGATGATACTTCCATTTTCCACTTTGGGAAAATGCAGAGATAACAGGAAGTACAGGAGAGGAAATGGTTAAAGTGAGGTTTAATGAATGGTTTAATGAAAATAAATTATTCTTAAACTGGGACAAAACAAATTTTTGGTAATCGTAAAAAGAATGAAAATGTGAGATTATCTATAGATGGAGTTAGTGAAGGTAAATTCCTGGGTGTTATTTTGGATGAAAAGGTAAGTTGGAAAGCCCACATAAATTATATAAAGTAAGGTTAGTAAAAAGTATTGGTATTTTATATAAGGTAAAAGATCTGTTTGATTGTAGTTTATTGTACGTGTTATACTGCTCACTTATTCTTTATTTTGGTCACTGCACAGAAGTCTGTATCCCAGTAACACAAAGAATTTGTTTCTGTTTCAGAAAAGAGCAAAAAAAAAAAATCATCAACAAGGAAGGGATTAGAGCGCTCCAGCAGTCTGTTTAAGTCTGGACAGCTTAAGCTGAAGGATCTCGTTCATTTAAAGATTTTACTGGTTGTATGGAAAGCTAAACTGAGAGTTTTACTTTCCCTTGTTTCAGAAGTTGATGGCCATAGACGACAATATCGTTTTAAAACTGCATAAGCACGCACTGCTTTAAAGCAGAGCTGTGTCGCTGTCTGTGGAGTCATATTATGGAATTCTTTGCACACTGAATTTAAATGCTGAACAAGTATTATGAAATTAAAAAAATGTATAAGGACAAAGTATTGGCATGCTGTGTAAAAAGTGAAGACATCTGAATTAAGTTAAAGAAATGTAAGACGTGAGTATATTGTTAAATATGTAAGCAGATGTTTGGTGACCTGGCAGGGTTAGGACAGGGTTGGAATCAACTAAACTTGTTTTGATTTTCTCCTTTTTGTTTAAGAAAAGGAGCAGGTTTAGAAGAGTAATCTTCTTCCTGTTCCTTTTGTCCATAAAAAAACGTTTGAAACGTATATGCACTGTGCAATGTCAAATAAAACAGACATCAACAATAAAGTCAAGTAAAAGTAAAGTTTTACAATGTCCTCTACACTTCTGACAGGACAGTTACAGAGAAACTCACCCGGGATTCATCCTTTATTCCTCTCACGTACTTCTTGTCCTCCTCTGAGCGCTGGGTTTCGTTTAAACATGAGATGTTGTGATGTGAGCGATCGAAGCAGCAGACGGACCAGTCCCCATCGATCAGAACTGAGACAGGCCAGATCACACTGACGAACAAAGCACTGCATAAACGAACAGTCACAAAGCAGCAGCAGCTGCAGTCTCGGCCTCTGTAGCTGCAGCTTCTCTGGCAGAGTTTGTCCATCCACAGCAGAGCAAACAGGATGATAAAAGTTGGTAGAATCATGTACAGACTGCAGTCTCGAGGGATATTCTTGCAGGTGCATGGCAGATCTTTGTCAAACAGAAAGTGGTAGCAGAAGGCGAGGATGATCACCATGTAAAAACTGGCTTGCTCCTTAAAATTTGTGATAAAAAGACTCACAATGTTGGGATATTTCTCCATCTTTGGTCTTCACGCAGACTCAGTCACAGCAGACTGACGGCTGTGGTGGATGTTACCACTGTGTTGTTTCTCTTTTACTGCTACATATGTGGACATGCATAAATACATCTGGGCACATCTGTTTGCAGCCAGTGCATTGATGTCGTTGTCGTTTGTCTGAGCATTTCCAGTCAACTAGAATCATGTCATACAGGAATCCATCAGGTACAGGCTACACAGCAAAACTCTTAACAACATAAACTGCACACACACAATGCATCTTATAAACACAACTAAACTCAACATTTTAGTCATTTATTTGTATTTATTTAGACTGTAACTTTTTTTCATTAAGATGTCTTATTAGAACAAACCCCAACAGCCTTAAAACAACAAGAACATGAAGACTACAGCAGGTAAAAAGCCCAGACGGAAATGCACTCAGAGTGTGCCATGGTAACAGCATGCAATGTGACAGGAAGTGGGCACCTGGCAGTGAGGGTTAGAGGCACAGAAGAGTTACTTTGTTCAAATTTAGATGACCTTTCTCATCATAGAACTTCATTTGTGATCTGGCACATTTCACACACACATACTGTGCATACACAACCACAACCACAGGGTTAGTAGTTTAAAAATGTCCCTTATGATCGTGTTAACCAAATGACAATGAAAACATTAGCACAAACATTGCACGCAAGATAACCACAAAAACAGAACCTTAACCTTTGAGTACAATCATGAGTCAACAAGGTTTAGTTGGAGAAATGAAAACGATCCTGAGGCTGATGCTGAAAACCCTGTATTCCAGTTATCATGTCTTTTAACAAATTGTTTTTTGCTTGATATTAATCTGAAACCCAGACTGAAAAACAGGAACAAAGTCTAACTTGAGGTAACAGAGTTCTGGAGCATTACAGCGACCCACAGAATGAAGAAAATCACTTCTTAAAGAGGACCTTGTGGTTAATGACAGACAGCATTGTAATAAAGGCTGCGCAAATCACTCAGTACTGGTTTCTGTGTGTGTGAAAGAATAAACAGGTGGTTCATTACTTCACCACAGAGTAGAAAACACGTTTATGTGTACAGTGTATGTATAATAAAAGTAAATAAAACCAAAATAAAATAGAGTTCTTTCCCCAAAAAGGTGACTAGACTTCAGTTCCTTCAGTTTGTATAGTTCTAGTTGAAACCATTGCTACCAGGGTCATGTAGTGAGAAATAATAATAAGCAGGAAAAACAAATCCAGGGAGGTTAGTGGAGTGGAGTTTAAACAGAAATGTTTTAGCAGAGAAGTGACCTGTGGTTTCAGCTGAGGGCCTGGACACAGACGGCTCTGCCTCTCATCGTCCACGACCTGGGGGAGGAACGGTGCCCTGGGACACGGAGGAGGAGCGGAGAGTCCAGGACGGTGAGTAAACCTGGAGGAGGTTCGAGAGGTACTGAGGGGCCCGGGACTGAAGGGCCCTGCAGGTGAGGAGGAGATCCAGTGTAGATGTGAGTGTGGGGGTGAGTCTGAGAGGGACACAGGTGGGAGATGTTGCAGAGGTAAAAAGGCCGATTTAGTCAGTGAGTTAGTTTAGATTTTATGTGAAGGTTGGAATCCAGGATGAGAGGCTGTGGACTGATGGTGACTGCAGATGTTGTTGCCATCACGGTAAAACACCAGATCTCCAGGTTCTGAAGCTGTGGTCTGGTGTCTCATCTGTAAACCATCTGACGATGTTCAGATGATCCAGGTTCTGCTGTGAGTGGATGTTTCAGTATCGCTCGCATTCATCATGGGCTCAGCTCACCAACACAACTGAAGATCAACCCAATCCTGGTTTATACAATAACCCTCTCAGCAGGATGTGAGCGCTGGAGCTCACAGTGCGGTGGAGATCTGGTGAAGTCTCTGGATGTTGTGAGTTTTGGTTGAAAAGTCTCTGCAGCATCGCGTGGTGGTCAGGGTCAGTACGTCTGAACTCAGATCAGATTTACCAAATACTAAAGTCGTTTACTCAGGAGTCTGCACATAAGACTCCACAGGAAATCATTCACACTGTACTTTCACTGGTTTTTACACCAGATGCCCTTCCTGACACACATACTGTGTCTGTAGTTTCAGCTGAAGCTCAGTGTTTCTCAGTAATTGTCATTTCTGGCCAAACGAGTTTGTGTGAACAGAAGCCAAAGAGGAATGTTTTCAGATAAAGGTGTGGAAGGGCATCAGGGTCATAGATCTAACCCATATGAAGTACAGAGCTGCTGGAATGCAACACACAAACAAACAGAGAGCGCTGTGTCTGTGTGTTTAGGCGTTAATCCTTCCTCAGACGACTCGGATCCTGTCTCCACTGAGAGTCCACCACATGATGGACATGGACCTGAGTCCTGAGACACTCAAAGACTTTTAACACAAAAATACTGTGAGGAGAACTTAAGTCCTAAAACTGGACCAACTGGAAATGCCCAGCGACAGAAGATAATAATCAGAGCACCAGCTGCGGGTTGCTCTGCCAAAACATCAAATAGTAAATAATAAATAAAGCAGTAAAAGAGAAACAACACAGTGGTAACATCCACCACAGCCGTCAGTCTGCTGTGACTGAGTCTGAGTGAAGACCAAAGATGGAGAAATATCACGACACTGTGAGTCTTTTTATCACAAATTTTAAGGAGCAAGCCAGTTTTTACATGGTGATCATCCTCGCCTTCTGCTACCACTTTCTGTTTGACAAAGATCTGCCGTGCACCTGCAAGAATATCCCTCGAGACTGCAGTCTGTACATGATTCTACCAACTTTTATCATCCTGTTTGCTCTGCTGTGGATGGACAAACTCTGCCAGAGAAGCTGCAGCTGCAGAGGCCGAGACTGCAGCTGCTGCTGCTTTGTGACTGTTCGTTTTTTCAGTGCTTTGTTCGTCAGTGTGATCTGGCCTGTCTCAGTTCTGATCGATGGGGACTGGTCCGTCTGCTGCTTCGATCGCTCACATCACAACATCTCATGTTTAAACGAAACCCAGCGCTCAGAGGAGGACAAGAAGTACGTGAGAGGAATAAAGGATTTGTCTCGGGTGAGTTTCTCTGTAACTGTCCTGTCATGTGGAGTGCTACCTGTTACAACAGGTGTAGTTTTAGTGGTCGACAGTTTTGTTCTCATCCCAGGGACTGGACCAAAGCCCATATTTGGGACTGCAGCTTTACTGGGGCTGTAAATCTACTGGACGCAAGTGAGATATGTAGTACACCAAATGGAAGCTTATCATGCACTCTCACATTCAGTTTGACAGTGTAGAGTTATCCTTCTAAGCACCAAAATTGCAGAATTGTGACAAGCAACGCTGCTGGAAAAAAACAGACCCTACTTCCTATTAAAATGTTACATCTTGTTTCTACTCCCTTCCTCTAGGGTTCACATACCCTGTTCTTAGTTTCTAGTTCAACAGAATCATACACTATAGTTCCAAAAGTATTAGCTCAGCTGCCTTTACACGCACATGAACTTCAGTGCCATCCCATAATAATCCATAGGGTTTAATCTGACGTGGGCCCAAAAGAGTTCTGTCAGGCTGAGGTCAGGACTCTGTGCAGGTTCAGTCCAGTTCTCACTCATCCAGGTCTTTATGGGCCGTGCTTTGTGCTCTGGTGCAGCCATGTTGGAACAGGACGGCAGCCATGTTGGAACAGGACGGCAGCCATGTTGGAACAGGACGGCAGCCATGTTGGAACAGGACGGCAGCCATGTTGGAACAGGACGGCAGCCATGTTGGAACAGGACGGCAGACATGTTGGAACAGGACGGCAGCCATGTTGGAACAGGACGGCAGCCATGTTGGAACAGGACGGCAGCCATGTTGGAACAGGACGGCAGCCATGTTGGAACAGGATGGCAGCCATATTGGAACAGGAAGGGGCCGTCTCCAAACCGTTCCCACAAAGTTGGGAGCATGGAATTGTCCAAAATCTCTTGGTGCTGAAGCTTTCAGAGTTCCTTTCACTGGAACTAAGTTCCTGAGAACAACCCCACACCATAATCATTCATTTATTTGAGTGAGTGAGTGAATACTTTTGGAAATATAGTGTATGTTGTCATTCAAAATTGTCAAAGAAGATGTGCTCAAAGATGAGCGAGTCTCAGTGGGAGTGGCTCTGTGGAGCAACTTCCTCTACAGTTTTGAGAGAGGAAAAGGTGACAGTAGTTAATAAACTGTACAGCACTGATGCAGCAGTAGCTTTGATAACTGCTGACTCTGAGTCTGAGGGAGAACATCTACTTTTGAACCGAGAGAGAGTGAAGAGAGCAGCGGAAGTGAAAGTGCGAGCGAGGAGTGGTTTCCTGGTGGCGCTGCTGGAACAATGCTCACAGTTACTCTGCCCCCTGTAGGTGACAGAGCAGGTCTGCACTTAGTTACTCTGCCCCCTGTAGGTGACAGAGCAGGTCTGCACTTAGTTACTCTGCCCCCTGTAGGTGACAGAGCAGGTCTGCACTTAGTTACTCTGCCCCCTGTAGGTGACAGAGCAGGTCTGCACTTAGTCACTCTGCCCCCTGTAGGTGACAGAGCAGGTCTGCACTTAGTTACACTGCCCCCTGTAGGTGACAGAGCAGGTCTGCACTTAGTCACTCTGCCCCCTGTAGGTGACAGAGCAGGTCTGCACTTAGTTACTCTGCCCCCTGTAGGTGACAGAGCAGGTCTGCACTTAGTTACTCTGCCCCCTGTAGGTGACAGAGCAGGTCTGCACTTAGTTACTCTGCCCCCTGTAGGTGACAGAGCAGGTCTGCACTTAGTCACTCTGCCCCCTGTAGGTGACAGAGCAGGTCTGCACTTAGTTACTCTGCCCCCTGTAGGTGACAGAGCAGGTCTGCACTTAGTTACACTGCCCCCTGTAGGTGACAGAGCAGGTCTGCACTTAGTCACTCTGCCCCCTGTAGGTGACAGAGCAGGTCTGCACTTAGTTACTCTGCCCCCTGTAGGTGACAGAGCAGGTCTGCACTTAGTTACTCTGCCCCCTGTAGGTGACAGAGCAGGTCTGCACTTAGTTACTCTGCCCCCTGTAGGTGACAGAGCAGGTCTGCACTTAGTTACACTGCCCCCTGTAGGTGACAGAGCAGGTGTGTATTTAGTCCCTGTGACCCCGGGAGTGAACGTGAGCTCAGGAATAATGCAGTTGTCAGTGGGAGATGTTGTTCCTGTGACTTTGTCCCACGCAGACTCATCCTCTGCACTGAGAGTGAACTCTGGAACAGTGCAGTTCATCCTCGCCCAGTTTTCCCTGCAGAGGAGGAAGAGGAGGGAGAAGAGAAAGGCGCGGGGAGAGGCAGGTGTTGCTGAGCGCGCGGTGGGAGCAGCGTTGTGAACATAAACAACAGCACTGAGGCTGGTCCTGAGGAGGAAGAGGAGGCAGAGGTTTGATGAGCGGCCAGGCCATGACAGACTCTGCAAAGTGCACATTATTTGTTTACATTCTGCATTTCTATTTCCTCACTTTTTACTTTACAAGCCGCAGCCTTTTGAGTTTTAGATGTCAAAAAACTGTTTAAAAAAAAACAACAGCAAAAAAACTGGCGCCCAAAGGTTTAACACAGAGCGAGTGTCATATCCAGCTGTGGGCAAACAGCAGTGTGTGTATCACAGTGAGAAAATCTGTTAAAAAGAACAGCAGTGTCTGCACTTTTCTTAACAAACTCAAACATTTCCTGTAAAAACTGAAAATACTTTAAGATTCTGTTTCCTGTGGATCTGAACTAATGTTTATTAGAACCATGGTTTCTGAGAACTGCTCTTCATCGGTGAGGAGTCCTCAGCCCAGGACTGTTCCTCTGCATTTCTTGGTTTGGCTCAGAAACAGCACAGGTTTTCTATAGGGTTAAGGTCTGGGGACTGTGGGGCCCCGGGGCCCCTGCATAACATTAATCTGGTTGTTCCTGAACCCAGATGCTGCTGTTCCTGTGAGTTTTGTGTTTTTGTCTCGGTGCAGTTCCTCTTCAGCAGAAGGTAACATGAGTCTGAAGTATTTGGATTTATTTAAACTGATCTGTGATCCCTGTGGGCCATAACCAGGCCCCGCCCCACAGTCTGAGAAACATCCCCATATCCTGATGCTCCACCAGGCTTCACCGTCTTCACAGTGTCCTGGGGGCCCAGTGTCCTGGGGGCCCCTGGAGCAGTCAGTGAGTTCTTTAACCTCTGCAGCTCAGATCTGTTTTTAACAATGGGACTCTGCTGAAAGTTTGGCTTCACAGAGAGGTCTCCTCACTGTTCCTCACTGTTCCTCACTGTTCCTCAGGTGTCTCCTCACTGTTCCTCACTGTTCCTCAGGTGTCTCCTCACTGTTCCTCACTGTTCCTCACTGTTCCTCAGGTGTCTCCTCACTGTTCCTCACTGTTCCCTCACTGTTCCTCAGGTGTCTCCTCACTGTTCCTCACTGTTCCTCACTGTTCCCTCACTGTTCCTCAGGTGTCTCCTCACTGTTCCTCACTGTTCCTCACTGTTCCTCAGGTGTCTCCTCACTGTTCCTCACTGTTCCTCACTGTTCCTCAGGTGTCTCCTCACTGTTCCTCACTGTTCCTCACTGTTCCTCAGGTGTCTCCTCACTGTTCCTCACTGTTCCTCACTGTTCCTCAGGTGTCTCCTCACTGTTCCTCAGGTGTCTCCTCACTGTTCCTCAGGCGTCTCCTCACTGTTCCTCAGGCGTCTCCTCACTGTTCCTCACTGTTCCTCAGGTGTCTCCTCACTGTTCCTCAGGCGTCTCCTCACTGTTCCTCACTGTTCCTCAGGCGTCTCCTCACTGTTCCTCAGGCGTCTCCTCACTGTTCCTCACTGTTCCTCACTGTTCCTCAGGTGTCTCCTCACTGTTCCTCAGGTGTCTCCTCACTGTTCTTCAGGCGTCTCCTCACTGTTCCTCACTGTTCCTCAGGTGTCTCCTCACTGTTCCTCAGGCGTCTCCTCACTGTTCCTCACTGTTCCTCACTGTTCCTCACTGTTCCTCAGGTGTCTCCTCACTGTTCCTCAGGTGTCTCCTCACTGTTCCTCAGGCGTCTCCTCACTGTTCCTCACTGTTCCTCAGGTGTCTCCTCACTGTTCCTCACTGTTCCTCACTGTTCCTCACTGTTCCTCAGGTGTCTCCTCACTGTTCCTCACTGTTCCTCACTGTTCCTCAGGTGTCTCCTCACTGTTCCTCACTGTTCCTCACTGTTCCTCAGGTGTCTCCTCACTGTTCCTCACTGTTCCTCACTGTTCCTCAGGTGTCTCCTCACTGTTCCTCACTGTTCCTCAGGTGTCTCCTCACTGTTCCTCAGGTGTCTCCTCACTGTTCCTCAGGCGTCTTCTCACTGTTCCTCAGGTGTTTTTAGATCTTCTTTAATCTCCCTGGAGCTCATCATTGGCTGAGACTTTTCTTTGGTCCATTACAATGATGATTTTTCATTTTCTTCCAGGTTTTTGTCCCATTTTAAATTCACTAAGATCTTTTTAGCTGAGCATCATTTTCCTGCCTCCAGTCAACTTTTTAATCACAGTCTGCTGTTCTTCTGAACAATGTCCCGACCTTTGTCCTTTCATAAGGGACAGATGTTTAACAGCTGGTTTCTCACAGCTGACTGGGGCCCCTGAGGGCCACACTGCTGTTATTTTGAACATTTCACTTTCACTTCATTATTTACATACAAATAATTAGTGGCAGCATTTCAGTTCTGTTGGCTCTGTTGGTTTTCTGTTACTCTACCACACCTACAGCAATTTGTTTTTGAAATATATTTTTCGCACAAACAGAGATAGTTTTGCGTTGTGTTGTAAGTAAGTAAGTAAGCTTTATTTCTATAGCACCTTTCCCAGACATAGTCACAAAGTGCTTCACAATGAAAGGCATAAAACAACATCATAATAAAATACCAGTGGAATAAATGCATTATAACAAAATACAGTCAATCATAGCAGCCCTAGTCTAATGGCCCTGAAACGCTTGTGTAAAAAAGAAGGTCTTAAGTTGTTTTTTAAAAGTATTTATGCAATGTAATGAGCGTAGGTGCGGTGGCAGTTCATTCCACAATCTGGGTGCAACAGCACGAAAGGATCTGTCTCCTCGAGTCTTGAAATGAGTGCGAGGGACCATTAGAAAGTTCTGTTTTGAGGATCTCAAGCTGCGTGCCGAGCTGTAGGGCTGAATCAAATTACATATATAGGGGGGCGCTTCCCCATGCAGCGCCCTGAACGTCAGGACCAGGATTTTAAAGTTTATGCGGTAAGAGACAGGGAGCCAGTGAAGTGCTTTTAAAACTGGAGTCATGTGCCCTCTTCTGTTTGTCCGCATCAGGATCCTCGCAGCAGAATTTTGTACGAGTTGTAAGCGGGTCAGGTCCTTTTTATTCAGGCAGGTGAACAGACTGTTGCAGTAATCAAGTCGTGAAGAGACAAAAGCATGAATTAGCATTTCAAGTTCGTTATTAGAGACCATTGATCTGAGTTTAGAGATGTTGCGCAGCTGGAAGAAACAGTTCTTTAGCAGTTGGTTGGTGTGGTGCTGTAGAGACATTTCTCCATCGAAGATGACTCCTAAATTTCTCAGTCTAGATTTTGTTGCTTGGCTCAGGTCTCCTAAGTGCTGTTTAATGCCAGGAATGGCACTATCTGGGGCAATGATAAGGGTCTCAGTTTTTCCTGAATTTAGCTGTAAACAGTTTTCACCCAACCATTGTTTTATTTGAGACAGGCAGTTTGAAAGGGAACTCAACTTATGGGCCTCAGAAGTCTTAAAAGAACAAAAGAGCTGAATATCGTCTGCAAACAAATGATATGAAACATCACTGAACTGCTGAATAATCCTGCCGAGGGGGACCACATAGAGCAGGAACAGGATTGGTCCTAGGACCGAGCCCTGGGGTAATCCACATGACAGTTTGGCAGAATCAGACATAATGTGGTTTGCAGATACACTGAAGCTCCTGTCAGTCAAATAAGAAGCAAACCACTTAAGCACAGAACCACCCATCCCAACTACATTCCTCAACCTGTTTATCAGGATGTGGTGGTCGACTGTATCAAAGGCCGAGGACAGGTCTAACAGGACTAAAACAGAACATCTCCCAGAGTCAGCTGACATTAAGATGTCGCTGGACACTTTAAGAAGGGCTGTTTCAGTCGAGTGATGTTTCCGAAAGCCAGATTGATAGGTGTCATAAATGCTGTGTGACTCTAGGAATAGTGTGAGCTGTTTGGCCACCACTTTTTCTAGTAGTTTGGCCATCAAGGGGAGCTTAGATATTGGCCTAAAATTCTTTGGCTCTGATGGGTCAAGGCAGGATTTTTTCAGTTTAGGTTCCACCACGGCATGTTTAAAAGAGCTGGGGAACACACCCAATGAGAGGGACATATTAAATATTTTTGTCACCCATGGTCCTATCACATCAAATGTATTTACAAAGAGCCTAGATGGGAGGACATCCGAAACGCTAAAGGCAGGTTTCACTTTAGTTAACAGGGCTGAGATGTCCTCCAATAACACAGGTTTAAAAGAGAACCAGGTTTGGGAGGCGAGCTCAACATGGGCTGGATTACAGAAGGAAGACGGTGTAATGTTCTCTTTAATGTCTCTGATCTTCTCAATGAAGAAGTGTAAAAAATCATTGCAATCTGCCTTACAGAGCACAGGGGCAACTGGAACAGCAGGAGACACTAAAGAATTTATTGTGTCAAACAACACTTTGGGGTTTTTCTTACTAGACGCTATCAACTGTGCAAAATAGTTAGACCTGGCAACTCTAATCACGTCATTTAAGTTAGCAGTTTGTTCCCTCAGATGAAGTCTGTGGACCTCAAGTTTAGATGACTTCCATAAGCGCTCTGTTTTGCGGCGTAGCCGTCTGAGCTTCAAAATGCTCTCATTTATCCAAGGACAAGGCTTTCTCTGAGAGACAATATTGGACTTGGGGGGAGCCACATGATCTAAAATAGCTGCACAGTGGTTGTCAAAGTTTTTCAAAAGTTCATCAACATCAGCAGCTTCATTTACAGCACTTGAGTTGAACATAGAACAAAACCTCTCAGCAGTACTCTCCGTGATAATGCGCCTTTGTGACTTTGTCTTTAAAATCCGTGGCTCAGGAGAAGTGTGGAGGTCAAACAGAATGCAACAGTGGTCACTCATATGCACATCCTCAATGCGCAAGTTAGCAACCTGCAAGCCAAGTGAGAAGACCAAGTCCAGAGTGTGGCCCTTTATGTGTGTGGGACCAGTCACATGCTGCTTAAAGTTAAAAGCTTCAGTCATTGATAAAAATGCCACTGCTGGGCTGGATGAGTCATTATCAACGTGTAGGTTAAAATCCCCAAGAATTAAGACTTTTTCCAATTTTATTAAAGAAGATAAAAAGTCATTAAAATCATTTAAAAAGACACCCGCAGGGCCAGGGGGACGATAAATCAAAATGCAATAAAAAGTGTTAGATGTGCCAACCTTGATCAGTTGTGACTCAAATGAAGAAAAGTGCTCAGTGTTCATCACTCTGCATGTGTACCTGTCCCGGTGCACAGCAGCAAGGCCTCCGCCCCGACCAGAGGGGCGGGGCGTCCCCACAGCAGAGCAGCCGCCAGGGCAGAGCTCATTTAGATGAATGAACTCGCCATCTCTCTGCCACGTTTCTGTGAGGAACATAATATCCAAATTCTCCCTGGTGAAGAGCTCATTGAGAGAGAAAGATTTATTTGCAATGGACCGTGCATTCAGCAGTCCAATACGACTCGAAGATGACGTCACAGCACCTCTGTCGGCTCGTCGCAATGGGATTGGCCGCAGACACGGCGTGCGGTCACGTGACTTCCAGGTGTACCGGCGGCAGGACAGATGTTGGTCCAGCGATGTAAACAACGGCCAGGGCGACACCGGGGTCCACGGGGCTCGGTCATCGTGGTTCCAGCGTTGCGGGGGCTCCGGGACATCAGATGTTACGACCCGAGGAAGCAGCGGAGAGGGAGCGTTTCCACACGCGCCGTGCTGGAGAAGGACCGGCTGCAGCCATCTGTAGCGTGCTCTGTCCAGGCAGGAGGCGCCCGCTTTCCTGGGCGCTCGTCTGAGCATAGCCTGGACACCGGCTCTGGAGCCTCTTTTCCTCCCCCTCTTTTTTGGATTGCCCGGGTCCCGAAACAGAAGCAAGTATTCAGGTGAGGCGGGCGGGCACATAAATGGTGGAGGAAAAGTTTGTTTGTAGCCCTCCCAGTCATTAAAACAGCGCTCCATTGACTCTTTGATTTGAAAGAGTGAGGCGCGATCGTAGGTCCACACAGCAGAGACATAGTCACAGGAGGTTAGGGCTGATATGATGGCATAAATTGTTACAAGAAGACGAGAGAGTCGGCATACAGGCAGCCGGGCCGCTGTGGGGCCATACACAGGCGCCATCTTGAGTACTAACAGTACTCGATGTAGGACTGCTGTTGTTTTGAACACAGTTGTTTATGTTTATTTATATATACACATAAGGATAACAACTGTGTCTGGATATTTCAGCCTTTAGAACTTGTGTGTTCCTTTAATTGCTATTCCCTAATGTCACTTATGTCCTTTAGCCTTTCCCTCTCCCCAGACACTTCCTGCAGCTCCTTGTGGGAAAACCAAGTTGTTTCCAGGCTGAGCTACACTCTTCAGTGTTTGCTGTGTGTTTAGTAGAAGTGGCTGCAGTGTAACAGATGCAAACTGAAATTCTGTGTAAAACCTGAGTGGTTTTGAACGCTCATCTCCATCACTGCTGTCGTACACTACCACTGCTCTTACGTCTAAACTCTAACTTGTTTTCCAGATCACTGGCCTGTCTGTACTCCTGGGTTTGTTCGTTATTGCATTCATCTCATCACTGGTCCAGAACTGTTGTGACAGTTCACGAAGAGGCAACTGGTACGAAATAGTTTGGGAAGAGGAGAAGAAGCTGGTTTCTGACGAACTGAGGGAAAAAGCCAGAGAGGAACTTCGTAACAAACTGAAGACCCACATTGATAAACACGACTGGGCAAAGTGCTTTGTTGTCGGGGACGAGGTGATCAGAGAAATGGACCCAGAGACACCTTCTGACCCTGGGACCTCTGGGGCTGGGACACGCCCTGAGAGCAGGATGCCCCCCCAGGCCACGGCAGAGTCCCACCCTGAGACCACCCCACCTCAGGAGGACACCCTTTCTGTCTATGGAACACCTCTGTCTGACACCACACCTCTTCTTCGACACTCGGCAAGATAAGACTGATACTGACCCCAGTTTTTGGGTTGCCTCAGTGCCTCAGATGTAATTTTTTATTCTGTTTTAGTTTTAAAATGTTTTTGGCCTGGTCTTGCTTCCTAACTCACTGCTACAAAAACTTTGTCTTTATTATCTTTTTATTTCAGACAGAAAAGAGAGTCATGTATTAAAAACAAACTGTTGTAAAATGATAAAATCCTTGAGAAAGTTGTATACCAACAACTTACTGACTTTCTTCTGCGGAACAACCGCTTTGATGATTTTCAGTCAGGTTTTAGGCCCCATCACAGCACTGAGACTGCTCTTATCAAGGCGACTAATGACATCGCCTGAACACCGACACAGGCAAAGTCTCTGTCTTAGTTCTGCTGGATCTGAGGCTGACCATGTGATCCTGGTACAAAGATAACAGGACTGGGTAGGTTTTTCTGGTAATGCCCTAAAATGGTGTAAATCCTATCTTGAAGACAGGAAGTACTTTGTTGAAATCGGTAACTGTGTTTCAGACCAAATGGCCCTGACCTGTGGGGTGCCCCAGGGGTCCATCCTGGGACCTCTTTTGTTCAATCTTTACATGCTCCCTTTAGGCCAATTAATAAGCAGCAATAACATCTCCTACCACAACTATGCAGATGACTCAGATTTACATCTCACTGACAGCAGGTGAATATGGACCTGAGGATTCACTCTGTCACTGCATCCAACAGATCAATGAGTGGATTCACTCTGTCACTGCATCCAACAGATCAATGAGTGGATTCACTCTGTCACTGCATCCAACAGATCAATGAGTGGATTCACTCTGTCACTGCATCCAACAGATCAATGAGTGGATTCACTCTGTCACTGCATCCAACAGATCAATGAGTGGATGAGAAACAACTTTCTCCAGCTAAACACAGACAAGACTGAAATAATCATCTTTGGCCACAGAAACAAAGACAAGGAGTCTGTAGTCACCTCGAGTCTCTTTCACTAAAACCAAGTCAGGTTAGAAATCTCGGGGTAATCATGGACTCTGACTTGAACTTCAGCAGTCACATTAAATCTATAACATCATCAGCATTTTACCTTCTCAAAAACATTGCCAGAATCAAAGGTTTACTGTCTAAACCAGACCTAGAGAGACTTATTCATGTGTTCATCTCCAGCAGGTTAGACTCCTGTAACACTGCTCACTGGACTCACTAAACCAGCTGTGAGACAGCTGCAGGACGTCCAGAACGCTGCTGCTCGGGTCCTGACCAAAACCAGGAAGTACGACCATATTAGTCCTGTCCTCAGGTCTCTGCACTGGCTTCCTGTTGCTCAGAGAATAGACTTTAAAACATCTCTGCTTGTGTACAAGTCTCTCCATGGCTTAGCACCACAGTACATCTCTGACCTGTTGGTCCCATATGAACCATCTGGGACTCTGAGGACCTCAGGGACAGGTCTCCGCTGGGACTCTGAGGACCTCAGGGACAGGTCTCTGCTGGGACTCTGAGGACCTCAGGGACAGGTCTCCGCTGGGACTCTGAGGACCTCAGGGACAGGTCTCCGCTGGGACTCTGAGGACCTCAGGGACAGGTCTCCGCTGGGACTCTGAGGACCTCAGGGACAGGTCTCCGCTGGGACTCTGAGGACCTCAGGGACAGGTCTCCGCTGGGACTCTGAGGACCTCAGGGACAGGTCTCCGCCGGGACTCTGAGGACCTCAGGGACAGGTCTCTGCTCTGACAATGTTCAAGTCCAGACTTAAAACTGTTCTTTTTAGCTGTGCATATGTGAACTGAAAGTGTTTTATCTGCACTCTTCTCTTTTAATTTAATTTTAAATTGATTCTTAATTATACTCTTTAAATTTGATTTTATTGTTTTAATTGTGTTTTGTACTTTTAAATTTGCCTTTTTTTCTGTAAAGCACTTTGAATTGCTCTGTGTATGAATTGTGCGGTACAAATAAACTTGCCTTGCCTAAAATGAATATAACACCTCCATCTGCTGGAGAAGAGTGGTAACTGCAGCTGAGCAGCACAGATGTGTCTCTGTTATATACAAAGCTCAAAAAAATAAAGGGAACACTAAAATAACACATCCTAGATCTGAATGAATGAAATATTCTTATTAAACTTTGTTCTTTACATAGTTGAATGTGCTGACAACAAAATCACACAAAAATTATCAATGGAAATCAATTTTATTAACCCATGGAGGTCTGGATTTGGAGTCACACTCAAAATACCCCCCTCATGGAGTCTGTTTGTGAGCGTTTGAGCACACACATGCACATCTGTGGCCTGCTGGAGGTCAGGGCTCTGGCAGTGCTCCTCCTGTTCCTCCTTGCACAAAAAAGGAGGAGGTAGCGCTCCTGCTGCTGGGTTGTTGCCCTCCTACCGTGTTTGTCCAGCAGAGGGCGCTGCGGGCCCCGCAAATGCTCTGCACCACACAGAGAGTAAACAGCAGAGGAAGTGAGAGCTCTGTAACTTTCCCACAACTTTAGGATCTGTGGTTTTCTGGAGCCGTTCTCATAAAGTGTTCAGTAAAAGTCAGTCCTGATACAAATATCACTGACACTCACTGACTAAATATGAACGTATGAGACAGAAATATGAACGTATGAGACAGAAATATGAACGTATGAGACAGAAATATGAATGAATGAGACAGAAATATGAACGTATGAGACAGAAATATGAATGAATGAGACAGAAATATGAACGTATGAGACAGAAATATGAACGTATGAGACAGAAATATGAACGTATGAGACAGAAATATGAATGAGACAGAAATATGAACGTATGAGACAGAAATATGAACGTATGAGACAGAAATATGAATGAATGAGACAGAAATATGAACGTATGAGACAGAAATATGAATGAATGAGACAGAAATATGAACGTATGAGACAGAAATATGAACGTATGAGACAGAAATATGAACGTATGAGACAGAAATATGAATGAATGAGACAGAAATATGAACGTATGAGACAGAAATATGAATGAATGAGACAGAAATATGAACGTATGAGACAGAAATATGAACGTATGAGACAGAAATATGAATGAATGAGACAGAAATATGAACGTATGAGACAGAAATATGAACGCATGAGACAGAAACATGAACGTATGAGACAGAAATATGAATGAATGAGACAGAAATATGAACGTATGAGACAGAAATATGAATGAGACAGAAATATGAACGTATGAGACAGAAATATGAATGAGACAGAAATATGAACGTATGAGACAGAAACATGAACGTATGAGACAGAAATATGAATGAATGAGACAGAAATATGAACGTATGAGACAGAAATATGAATGAGACAGAAATATGAACGTATGAGACAGAAACATGAACGTATGAGACAGAAATATGAATGAATGAGACAGAAATATGAACGTATGAGACAGAAATATGAATGAGACAGAAATATGAACGTATGAGACAGAAATATGAACGTATGAGACAGAAATATGAACGTATGAGACAGAAATATGAACGAATGAGACAGAAATATGAACGTATGAGACAGAAATATGAACGTATGAGACAGAAATATGAATGAATGAGACAGAAATATGAACGTATGAGACAGAAATATGAATGAGACAGAAATATGAACGTATGAGACAGAAATATGAACGTATGAGACAGAAATATGAACGTATGAGACAGAAATATGAACGTATGAGACAGAAATATGAATGAATGAGACAGAAATATGAACGTATGAGACAGAAATATGAATGAATGAGACAGAAATATGAACGTATGAGACAGAAATATGAACGAGACAGAAATATGAACGTATGAGACAGAAATATGAATGAATGAGACAGAAATATGAACGTATGAGACAGAAATATGAACGTATGAGACAGAAATATGAATGAATGAGACAGAAATATGAACGTATGCGACAGAAATATGAACGTATGAGACCAATATGAATGAATGAGACAGAAATATGAACGTATGAGACAGAAATATGAACGTATGAGACAGAAATATGAATGAATGAGACAGAAATATGAACGTATGAGACAGAAATATGAATGAATGAGACAGAAATATGAACGTATGAGACAGAAATATGAACGTATGAGACAGAAATATGAATGAATGAGACAGAAATATGAACATATGAGACAGAAATATGAACGTATGAGACAGAAATATGAATGAATGAGACAGAAATATGAACGTATGAGACAGAAATATGAACGTATGAGACAGAAATATGAACGTATGAGACAGAAATATGAACGTATGAGACAGAAATATGAATGAATGAGACAGAAATATGAACGTATGAGACAGAAATATGAACGAGACAGAAATATGAACGTATGAGACAGAAATATGAATGAATGAGACAGAAATATGAACGTATGAGACAGAAATATGAACGTATGAGACAGAAATATGAACGAATGAGACAGAAATATGAACGTATGAGACAGAAATATGAACGTATGAGACAGAAATATGAATGAATGAGACAGAAATATGAACGTATGAGACAGAAATATGAACGTATGAGACAGAAATATGAATGAGACAGAAATATGAACGTATGAGACAGAAATATGAATGAATGAGACAGAAATATGAACGTATGAGACAGAAATATGAACGTATGAGACAGAAATATGAATGAGACAGAAATATGAACGTATGAGACAGAAATATGAATGAGACAGAAATATGAACGTATGAGACAGAAATATGAATGAATGAGACAGAAATATGAACGTATGAGACAGAAATATGAACGTATGAGACAGAAATATGAACGTATGAGACAGAAATATGAACGTATGAGACAGAAATATGAACGTATGAGACAGAAATATGAACGTATGAGACAGAAATATGAACGTATGAGACAGAAATATGAATGAATGAGACAGAAATATGAACGTATGAGACAGAAATATGAACGTATGAGACAGAAATATGAATGAGACAGAAATATGAACGTATGAGACAGAAATATGAATGAATGAGACAGAAATATGAACGTATGAGACAGAAATATGAACGTATGAGACAGAAATATGAATGAGACAGAAATATGAACGTATGAGACAGAAATATGAATGAGACAGAAATATGAACGTATGAGACAGAAATATGAATGAATGAGACAGAAATATGAACGTATGAGACAGAAATATGAACGTATGAGACAGAAATATGAACGTATGAGACAGAAATATGAATGAATGAGACAGAAATATGAACGTATGAGACAGAAATATGAACGTATGAGACAGAAATATGAATGAATGAGACAGAAATATGAACGTATGAGACAGAAATATGAATGAGACAGAAATATGAACGTATGAGACAGAAATATGAATGAATGAGACAGAAATATGAACGTATGAGACAGAAACATGAACGTATGAGACAGAAATATGAATGAATGAGACAGAAATATGAACGTATGAGACAGAAATATGAATGAATGAGACAGAAATATGAACGTATGAGGTATAAAAGCCTTGTAGTTTGTGATTGTGGGTCAGCTGACATACGGCGAGCAGACAGCCAATCACAGTTCAGATTGGGGCTGTTGCGTTATTGTTTTCAGTGAGGACGGTGTTTCCACAGTTTACAGAGAGCGGAGCGGCTCCGAGCGGCTCCTGCTGTGAGATCAAAACACCTCTAGCGTTTTCAAACCTTTGCGGTCTTCATGTAAACAAAAAGCCAAACCACAATCAAACCTTTGCGGATTCAGCAAAACGCGTTGTCGTCTAAACCTCAACCTCACCAAGAACCCTGGCTTCAGAGTCCAGCGGCAGAGATGGGAGCTCGATCTCACACAGCAGCGGTCGGCTTTTATAGTTTTTAAAGGCGGGACACAGCGGAGCGATCTTCAGCCGTTGGGCAGGGTCAGTGACGTGAGTCTGTTTGGTGAGCTCTGCACCATCAGATGTAGTCGGAGACAGTTGGACGTAGTTCTGGCCCGATGCCGTCGTGCTCAGCTCTGATTGGCTGTGTCCTGCTCACAAACCGAGCTCCAGTTTAACATCAAAATATAAGGAACTTTCTGTTCTACATCTACTTCATTATGTTTCCATATCTGTGACGCTAATGTTAGCAGTTAGCTTACCTTAGCTTTAGCCTCGTGCTAATGTTAGCAGTTAGCTTACCTTAGCTTTAGGCTTGTGTTAATGTTAGCAGTTAGCTTAGCTTTAGCCTTGTGCTAATGTTAGCAGTTAGCTTACCTTAGCTTTAGCCTCGTGCAGATAAAAATATAATCCTCCTCTGAGACAAACAGCTGCAATAATCCAGTCCCTTTTATTCCTGACTGTGATCAGAGTTTAATCTAGTGCCTATAATTATTATTGACTGATAAATACTTGAGTTAAACTCTTGTGTGGCGGAGTTTTATTTACTAGAGTTTAAATAACTGCAGAGTTTAGTGACTAGCGCCGCCTGCTGTTGTAAATAGTTATTACGTTTTGCACATGCGCACTGCTCGGTCGTGGGTCTGAGTCGCTCCGGTGTCTGCAGCGACAGAGGAGACAGGTGAATGTGTGAACAGGTGAACGTGTGAACAGGTGAACGTGTGAACAGTTGCCTCTGCCTGTGTGTCCCAGGCTTTAGACCTCACCATGACAGGATCCTGGTCCAGGTTTAGATCAGAGTTCAGTCCAGACTCTGGAGCAGGGGTCGTCAGCTTCATTTGTCCAAGGACCACAGTTTTTTTTTGGCAGACGCTGAGAGGGCCAGACGCTGTCATCATATAAAACTATTTATTTTCTGTTCTAAGTATAATATTATTTCATTTATTCATTTTCTGCTCGCACATAAGCCCCATGTCTAAAAACTGAGGCCTGACACTTTTTTTTCCCATTTGTGTTTATTTGCTGTGAGCAAGGCTTCATCTACGCTTTGCTGAGAGACACAATGTCCAATATGATTAGCTTTATTAAACATTAAACAAATTAATTTATCTATTTGTTCTGTAAAGCTTATTAAACCAAAGCAGAGAGTGAGACTGTGACAGTTAACTCCGTAGAACCCAGACATAGAAATATTTGTTGCAAAAAAATCATCCGTGCTAAATTTTCAGTGGGGATGGGTAAGAACAAAAATTTGTCAATATTTTTGGTAAGCAGTATTCATGAATTAGTTAATTAGTTACTTTTTTGCCATGACCTTTGAATTATATGCTGCATATTTGCAACAGAGGGTGCTACAGGGTTAAAGATGAGCTGAGTCCATCTCAGTCAGACTCTGTGCAGGTGGAGCTTGGGGAGAGTTTGTTCTCCGAGCTTCTGTTCCAGAGAAATCACAACAATCTCTTTCTTCAGGCTGAGATACAGAGATTGTGGATGTTTCCTATGAACTGCAGAGTAAGGGCCCAAACTGGGGTCCTTCAGTCACACGGAGCCTGACCAAAATTTGTCCGATGTCTAAAGAATCAGCCTGATATATCGTCCGACTTCTACTCTGCGGGCCAGATGAAGAGCTCAGATGAAGAGCTCAGATGAAGAGCTCAGATGAAGAGCTCAGATGAAGAGCTGTGGTGGGCCTGATGTGGCCCCTGCGCCTCAGTTCTGTGTTTGTGCTTTGGGGCCTGTACGGTGAACGCCTTCCTGCCTCTGAATGTGGTGCGACTTCAGCTCTGCAGACACCTGGTTCAGATCGAGCCCTGGCAAGTGTCTAATGTAATCTAATCATGGTGGCAGAGTGGTTAGCACTCCTGCCTCACAGCAAGAAGGTCCCAGGTTCGACTCCTGAACTGTGTGGTTTGCTCTGGTTTCCCCAGCACGAAAACAGGTACACCCCCACTGGGCCAGGACTCCCCTGAAAAAGAGATTCTGTGAAAAGCTCCCTCCACTGCCAGAGATACCAGAGATGGAGGCCTCGGGACCAGGTATTGGCCTCAGTGGAGACTCGACTTGGACTTGGGCTTGAGTATTATGGACTGGCCTTGGACTTGGACGTCTATGCCTCTTCACAGGAGCAGAGCGCTCTGTAAATCTACAGAAAATATGAACTTTTCCCAGAGTCTTTGTTGTTGGAGGCTAAATCCTGTCAGGTTCAAGTGACTGGAGGTAACAGTAGGGGGCGCTGTGTAACACTCAGGTAAAATGATCTGTTATCTGTGTTTTATGGCTGTTTTTAAAAGAGCTGCAGAAACAAAGCCTGAGCTCGACCTTGAACCCATCTGTGGTCAAACCTCTCACCTCGTTCCTCGCCTCAGGCTTTGGTTTCTGTTCTGCATAAACAGCAGCGCTCGGTTCTGAGGCCGGATGTTGATCTTTGTCTTCACTTCCTGTCTTTGCTGTGTTAGATTCTCAGAACTAACCCAGAACTGACCCAGAACTGACCCAGAACTGACCCAGAACTAACCCCGAACTGACCCAGAACTAACCCCGAACTGACCCCGAACTAACCCAGAACTAACCCAGAACTGACCCAGAACTAACCCAGAACTGACCCAGAACTAACCCAGAACTAACCCAGAACTGACCCCAAACTGAACCAGAACTGACCCAGAACTGACCCAGAACTAACCCAGAACTGACCCAGAACTAACCCAGAACTAACCCAGAACTAACCCAGAACTGACCCCAAACTGAACCAGAACTGAACCAGAACTGACCCAGAACTGACCCCGAACTGAACCAGAACTGAACCAGAACTAACCCAGAACTGACCCCGAACTGACCCAGAACTGAACCAGAACTGACCCCAAACTGAACCAGAATTGACCCAGAACTGAACCAGAATTGACCCAGAACTGAACCAGAACTGACCCAGAACTGAACCAGAATTGACCCAGAATTGAACCAGAATTGACCCCGAACTGAACCAGAACTGACCCAGAACTGACCCAGAACTGAACCAGAACTGAATCAGAATTGACCCAGAACTGAACCAGAACTGACCCAGAACTGAACCAGAATTGACCCAGAATTGACCCAGAACTGAACCAGAATTGACCCAGAACTGAATCAGAATTGACCCAGAACTGAACCAGAATTGACCCAGAACTGAACCAGAACTGACCCAGAACTGACCCAGAACTGAACCAGAATTGACCCAGAACTGAATCAGAACTGATCCAGAACTGACCCAGAACTAACCCAGAACTGAACCAGAACTGAACCAGAACTGACCCAGAACTGAACCAGATGTGACCCAGAACTGAACCAGAATTGACCCAGAACTGAACCAGAACTGACCCAGAACTAACCCAGAACTGACCCAGAACTAACCCAGAACTAACCCAGAACTGACCCCAAACTGAACCAGAACTGACCCAGAATTGACCCAGAACTGAACCAGAATTGACCCAGAATTGACCCAGAACTGAACCAGAATTGACCCAGAACTGAATCAGAATTGACCCAGTACTGAACCAGAATTGACCCAGAACTGAACCAGAACTGACCCAGAACTGACCCAGAACTGAACCAGAATTGACCCAGAACTGAATCAGAACTGATCCAGAACTGACCCAGAACTAACCCAGAACTGAACCAGAACTGAACCAGAACTGACCCAGAACTGAACCAGATGTGACCCAGAACTGAACCAGAATTGACCCAGAACTGAATCAGAACTGATCCAGAACTGACCCAGAACTAACCCAGAACTGAACCAGAACTGACCCAGAACTGACCCCAAACTGAACCAGAACTGAACCAGAATTGACCCAGAATTGACCCAGAACTGAACCAGAATTGACCCAGAACTGAACCAGAACTGACCCAGAACTGACCCAGAACTGAACCAGAATTGACCCAGAACTGAATCAGAACTGATCCAGAACTAACCCAGAACTGACCCAGAACAGACCCAGAACTGAACCAGAATTGACCCAGAACTGAATCAGAACTGACCCAGAACTGAACCAGGAGCTGTGTCAGGTTTTAGCTGCACTGCAATGAAACAATATCAGCATTAGTTAAAATTACTTGAATTCAGATTTTCATAATTTTTTGCTAATTTTCACTAGATTGGATTTATTTACCTAATAGGTTACTTATTACTGGATTATTTGACTTTCTTTCAAGTAATTTCTTTCCAGTTTCAAGCTAGTTTTACTTATCTTTCCGATCATTTTGCTAAGTAACCTATTAAGTAAATAAACCCAATCTAGTAAAAAATTCTCAAATCAAGATTAAGAATCTAAGCTCAGGTTATTTTAACTCGTGTTGATATTGATTTCTGCAGCGTTAGAGCCACAGCTGAAGGTGAAGGACTGCAGCTAAACGGATGTGGTTTGTGGTTTCTGCTTCCTGTTCTGACAAAAGAATGAGAAACAGTATGAAGTATTAAAAAAAATAAAAACAAGCAGAAGAAACAACAGAGGTGCAGAGTTGTTCGGAGGAGCAGACAGGAGCAGTGATGTCTGTGACAGTCATGAGTCCAGAGAAAACTCCAGAGCTAATGTCAGACTTTTACAGTGTTTTTATCAATATTAAACGTCAACATTTTAGTGATTCAAACTAACATATTTGCTTTTATTAGGAAGGGCATCTGGCGTAAAAACCATGAGTAAAAGGGAGAAGCTGAAAGAAAGAAAAAAAATACTGTTACTTTTGTTCATTCTGACTTTGTTGTAATTTGTAATATTTTAAAGTAAAGCTAAATAAACTAAAATAGACTATGGTTTGGTCCTGGTTTAGCACTGGTTTAGTCCTGGTTTAGTCCTGGTTTAGACCTGGTTTAGACCTGGTTTAGCCCTTGTTTAGCACTGGTTTAGCCCTTGTTTAGCACTGGTTTAGCCCTTGTTTAGACCTGGTTTAGACCTGGTTTAGCCCTTGTTTAGCACTGGTTTAGCCCTTGTTTAGCACTGGTTTAGTCCTTGTTTAGACCTGGTTTAGACCTGGTTTAGACCTGGTTTAGCACTGGTTTAGTCCTTGTTTAGACCTGGTTTAGACCTGGTTTAGACCTGGTTTAGACCTGGTTTAGACCTGGGTTCTGACTGAACATAATAATAACTTTAGCACAGGTGATGTTAGTTATAGAAGGTGGAATGAGACTGAGTTAGGAATCTGAGCTCTTCAGAAGTACAAGAGAACAGGTTTAGAAATCATGTCCTGCCTCTGTGCTGTGAGGTGCAGAGGAGGTGCAGATGTGGTGCAGAGGAGGTGCAGAGGAGGTGCAGATGTGGTGCAGATGTGGTGCAGAGGAGGTGCAGAGGTGGTGCAGAGGTGGTGCAGATGTGGTGCAGAGGAGGTGCAGATGTGGTGCAGAGGAGGTGCAGAGGTGGTGCAGAGGTGACAGTGACAGGAAGAGCTCAGTGCAGACTCTGAGCTCTGAAGATGGAGTTGTTAAAAAGCACTCTGAAGAAAGTTTTCACCCAGTTCAACAACAACGTGGGCCTGTACACCACCATCATCGTGACTCTGTGCTACCACCTGCTCTTCGAGAGGGACTTCGCCTGCGCCTGCAAACCCCGGGACCAGCGCGCCGCCTGCTCCCTGCACCTCCTGCTGCCCGTGGCGCTGCTGTGGATCCTGCTGCTGCTCCTCGACAAAGGTCTGCAGCGCGTGTGCTTCCAGCTGCGCTGCTCGGACGACGGCGCCGCCCCCGGGTGTTGCCGGCGCAGACGGTGGGGCCCCCGGGCGTCCGCGTGCCTGGTGGCGGGCCGGCTCGTGCACGCCGCCTGCGTCAGCACGATCTGGGTGGCCTCGGTGTTCCTGGACGGAGACTGGTGGCTCTGCTGCTGGAACGACGGCACCGAGGCCCAGGCTCAGGTCGCCTGCAAGCCCCGCGATCTCCGCACTCCAGACGAACGCTCCATCGCCGCTGATATTAAGAGTCAGTCCAGGGTGAGTGCCTCCTTTACTGAACCGCTCATACACTGGGTTAGACCTGGCTTTGGACTAGATTTGAGCTGGTTCAGACCCGGTTTAGGCCTGGGTCTAGACCTGGATTAGGGCTTGTTCATAAAAATGAGATTCTCTCCATCTCTGATCATCACAATTACAGTCCAAAGCCAAACATCTCTGCACATGCTCTGTTTGGACTGGAGCTGTTTCAGACCGGGGTTAGACCTGGTTTAGGCCTGGGTTAGACCTGGGTTAGTCCAGGTTTAGACCTGGGTTAGATCTGGGTTAGATCTGGTTTAGACCTGGGTTAGACCTGGTTTAGATCCTGGGTTATACCATGGTTTAGACCTGGGTTAGACCTGGGTTAGACCTGGGTTATTCCTGGTAAAGACTTTGGTGTTCCCCTGGAGTGCACAGTAAAATTTCAAGAGTAAATGTGACTCTGTCAGAGCATATTTACTCCTGATCTGTACAGAGTTGAGTTTACTTTCTCTTCAGAGCCAGAGTTGGTTGGGATCAGATCCATGAGAGACATGAAACCTGGGGAAGCAGTCATTTGTTAGAAATAGAAATACAAGTTTTATTTCTCACTGTGTAGTTTCTGTGATTGGAGGAACTGATGGCATCTTTTCAGAAAAATATGTTTATGTAAAAAAAACTAGTGGTGGCACTCGATTAAAAAAAAAATAATCTAATTAATTACAGGCTTTGTAATTAATTAATCGCATTTTTATCAAATAGCAATATTTATATGTCAGAAATAAAATATAGGAGCTTATTTGTTTGTTCTGACATAGTTTAACTTTATTTCAAACTAACACCGCAGTCAAATTGAGCAGGATTCAGCGTTTGTGCATCGACCTCCACCTCCCGTGCAGCAGTAACACGCGGCAGCGCCTCTCTCTCCTCTCTCCTCCTGTGTCTGCGTGGACCTGTCCTCTGTCGTTCGCGTCTGAACCAAACAGACGCTGTCTCCTGTGTCGTCAGTCAGCTGAGAACGATCGGAGACGATGAGCGCCGACTTGAAGCAGCGCGTTTGAAAGTGAAAGAAAAGTGACGCCGTGCGCTGGTTGCGCGGAGGCGACCTCTGCCCCACAGTTCCCTGTGGTGCAGTCTGTGGCACAGTATCCAACTGTTCACAGCTGAAATCCACTCCCATTTGGTGTTTGGTCGTGTAGACGTCCAGCCCTGGTTACTGTGCGCCAGAAACTAGGTCACTGAGAAAAGTTCTGTGTTGTCATAGACAAGTGCAATTAATTGTGTTAATTTTTTTTTACGCGTTAATTCTCTGTAATTAATTAATCATGATTAATGCGTTAAAGTCCCAGCCCTAAAAAAAACTAAATAAAAAACTATTATTTTAGACAAAAACATTAGAATCTTTAAAGAAATGTGTGTTCAGTTGGCTGCAGGAGTCGCTGTTCCTCTGAGTCAGGGTTGGACCATGACTCATGTAAGACTGAGGGTTATCTGTGGCGTTTTGAGTACAACTGAAAATTTCTACAAAATTTATTTTCAGGAACACAATGTTTTTAATTCATCTTTAAATTAATCTTTATTTTTACTGAATAATAAGCTTTTGTGACAGCAGTAGTGCAAAGTTCTCATGAGTGACGTTCAAGAAATACCAAAGTTTTCAAACACTGCACATTCAGAGCTGGGAATGACTGAATGAAAAGATGCTCCTCTGCGTCAGGTCATGTGTGGCACTGTTCCCCAGAGGCACTTACTTTTTATTTTTATTTTTTTTATACGATAAGATTTTTAATTTTTAGTTTATATGACTATAAACAAATCTGTAAAGCTTTTAAATTATGCTTTTTTATTCCATATGAAAATAAACGACTTTAGATGATGTTAAGAATTTTGATTTTTAGTTTACATGATCATAAACGACTCTAAGTCCGTGAAATTATGCTTTTTATTTGTTTATTTATTCATGTATTTATTTCATTGGGATTTGTGATAAACTGAAGTGATATATGTGACCAAAATAAACCAAATAAACCAATTTATTTTTCATACAATCATAAACGGCTAAGTTTTGAAACTGCCTTTTGTTTTAGATCTATCTTTGAGAGCGAGTGTGTGTCTTATTTTATTTGCTCTGCTGTTGTTATTTTGAATTTAAGTTGAGGATCCCCAAGAAAATGAGACGGTTCATCTCAAGCGGCTGTTCCTAATAATAATAATAATAATAATAAAGAATTTCAAACTTACATTTTACACAAAGGAGAGAGTCCCTTTAACACTGTGTGGACCAAATACACTCGGGGATAGAGTACAATTTACTTTTGCAAATTGACTGTGTACATCCTGGGTTAGACCTGGGTTAGACCTGGGTCAGACCTGGGTTAGACCTGGGATCAGACCTGGGTTAGACCTGGGTCAGACCTGGGTTAGACCTGGGTCAGACCTGGGTTAGACCTGGGTCAGACCTGGGTTAGACCTGGGTCAGACCTGGGTCAGACCTGGGTTAGACCTGGGTCAGACCTGGGTTAGACCTGGGTCAGACCTGGGTCAGACCTGGGTTAGACCTGGGTCAGACCTGGGTTAGACCTGGGTCAGACCTGGGTTAGACCTGGGTTAGACCTGGGTTAGACCTGGGTTAGACCTGGGTCAGACCCGGGTTAGACCTGGGTTAGACCTGGGTTAGACCTGGGTTAGACCTGGTTTAGACCTGGGTTAGACCCGGGTCAGACCTGGGTTAGACCTGGTTTAGACCTGGGTCAGACCTGGGTTAGACCTGGGTTAGACCTGGTTTAGACCTGGGTTAGACCCGGGTCAGACCTGGGTTAGACCTGGTTTAGACCTGGGTCAGACCTGGGTTAGACCTGGGTCAGACCTGGGTCAGACCTGGGTTAGACCTGGGTTAGACCTGGTTTAGACCTGGGTTAGACCCGGGTCAGACCTGGGTTAGACCTGGGTTAGTCCTGGTTTAGACCTGGGTCAGACCTGGGTTAGACCTGGGTTAGACCTGGTTTAGACCTGGTTTAGACCTGGGTCAGACCTGGGTTAGACCTGGGTTAGACCTGGGTCAGACCTGGGTCAGACCTGGGTCAGACCTGGGTTAGACCTGGGTTAGACCTGGTTTAGACCTGGGTTAGACCCGGGTCAGACCTGGGTTAGACCTGGTTTAGACCTGGGTCAGACCTGGGTTAGACCTGGGTTAGACCTGGGTTAGACCTGGTTTAGACCTGGGTTAGACCCGGGTCAGACCTGGGTTAGACCCGGGTCAGACCTGGGTTAGACCCGGGTCAGACCTGGGCTAGACCTGGGTTAGACCCGGGTCAGACCTGGGTTAGACCCGGGTCAGACCCGGGTTAGACCTGGGTTAGACCTGGGTTAGACCTGGTTTAGACCTGGGTCAGACCTGGGTCAGACCTGGGTTAGACCTGGGTCAGACCTGGGTTAGACCTGGGTTAGACCCGGGTTAGACCTGGGTTAGACCTGGTTTAGACCTGGGTCAGACCTGGGTCAGACCTGGGTTAGACCTGGGTCAGACCTGGGTTAGACCTGGGTCAGACCTGGGTTAGACCTGGGTTAGACCCGGGTTAGACCTGGGTCAGACCTGGGTTAGACCTGGGTCAGACCTGGGTTAGACCTGGGTTAGACCCGGGTTAGACCTGGGTTAGACCCGGGTTAGACCTGGGTTAGACCTGGTTTAGACCTGGGTCAGACCTGGGTTAGACCTGGGTTAGACCTGGGTCAGACCTGGGTTAGACCTGGGTTAGACCTGGTTTAGACCTGGGTCAGACCTGGGTCAGACCTGGGTCAGACCTGGGTCAGACCTGGGTTAGACCCGGGTTAGACCTGGGTTAGACCTGGGTTAGACCTGGGTCAGACCTGGGCTAGACCTGGGTTAGACCCGGGTCAGACCCGGGTTAGACCTGGGTTAGACCTGGGTTAGACCTGGTTTAGACCTGGGTCAGACCTGGGTCAGACCTGGGTTAGACCTGGGTCAGACCTGGGTTAGACCTGGGTCAGACCTGGGTTAGACCTGGGTCAGACCCGGGTTAGACCTGGGTTAGACCTGGTTTAGACCTGGGTCAGACCTGGGTTAGACCTGGGTCAGACCTGGGTTAGACCTGGGTTAGACCCGGGTTAGACCTGGGTTAGACCTGGGTCAGACCTGGGTTAGACCTGGGTTAGACCTGGTTTAGACCTGGGTCAGACCTGGGTCAGACCTGGGTCAGACCTGGGTTAGACCTGGGTTAGACCTGGGTCAGACCTGGGTTAGACCTGGGTCAGACCTGGGTTAGACCTGGGTCAGACCTGGGTTAGACCTGGGTCAGACCTGGGTTAGACCTGGGTTAGACCCGGGTTAGACCTGGGTTAGACCTGGTTTAGACCTGGGTCAGACCTGGGTTAGACCTGGGTCAGACCTGGGTCAGACCTGGGTTAGACCTGGTTTAGACCTGGTTTAGACCTGGGTCAGACCTGGGTTAGACCTGGGTTAGACCTGGGTCAGACCTGGGTCAGACCTGGGTTAGACCTGGGTTAGACCTGGTTTAGACCTTGGTTAGACCCGGGTCAGACCTGGGTCAGACCTGGGTCAGACCTGGGTTAGACCTGGGTTAGACCTGGGTCAGACCTGGGTTAGACCCGGGTCAGACCTGGGCTAGACCTGGGTTAGACCCGGGTCAGACCTGGGTTAGACCCGGGTCAGACCCGGGTTAGACCTGGGTTAGACCTGGGTTAGACCTGGTTTAGACCTGGGTCAGACCTGGGTCAGACCTGGGTTAGACCTGGGTCAGACCTGGGTTAGACCTGGGTCAGACCTGGGTTAGACCTGGTTTAGACCTGGGTCAGACCTGGGTTAGACCTGGGTCAGACCTGGGCTAGACCTGGGTTAGACCCGGGTCAGACCCGGGTTAGACCTGGGTTAGACCTGGTTTAGACCTGGGTCAGACCTGGGTCAGACCTGGGTTAGACCTGGGTCAGACCTGGGTTAGACCTGGGTCAGACCTGGGTTAGACCTGGGTTAGACCCGGGTTAGACCTGGTTTAGACCTGGGTCAGACCTGGGTTAGACCTGGGTTAGACCTGGGTCAGACCTGGGTTAGACCTGGGTTAGACCTGGTTTAGACCTGGGTCAGACCTGGGTCAGACCTGGGTCAGACCTGGGTTAGACCTGGGTCAGACCTGGGTTAGACCTGGGTCAGACCTGGGTCAGACCTGGGTTAGACCTGGGTTAGACCCGGGTTAGACCTGGGTTAGACCCGGGTTAGACCTGGGTTAGACCTGGTTTAGACCTGGGTCAGACCTGGGTTAGACCTGGTTTAGACCTGGGTCAGACCTGGGTCAGACCTGGGTCAGACCTGGGTCAGACCCGGGTTAGACCTGGGTTAGACCTGGGTTAGACCTGGGTCAGACCTGGGCTAGACCTGGGTTAGACCCGGGTCAGACCCGGGTTAGACCTGGGTCAGACCTGGGTTAGACCTGGGTCAGACCTGGGTTAGACCTGGGTTAGACCCGGGTTAGACCTGGGTTAGACCTGGTTTAGACCTGGGTCAGACCTGGGTTAGACCTGGGTTAGACCTGGGTCAGACCTGGGTCAGACCTGGGTCAGACCTGGGTCAGACCTGGGTTAGACCTGGGTTAGACCTGGTTTAGACCTGGGTCAGACCTGGGTCAGACCTGGGTTAGACCTGGGTCAGACCTGGGTTAGACCTGGGTCAGACCTGGGTTAGACCTGGTTTAGACCTGGGTCAGACCTGGGTTAGACCTGGGTCAGACCTGGGCTAGACCTGGGTTAGACCCGGGTCAGACCCGGGTTAGACCTGGGTTAGACCTGGTTTAGACCTGGGTCAGACCTGGGTCAGACCTGGGTTAGACCTGGGTCAGACCTGGGTTAGACCTGGGTCAGACCTGGGTTAGACCTGGGTTAGACCCGGGTTAGACCTGGTTTAGACCTGGGTCAGACCTGGGTTAGACCTGGGTTAGACCTGGGTCAGACCTGGGTTAGACCTGGGTTAGACCTGGTTTAGACCTGGGTCAGACCTGGGTCAGACCTGGGTCAGACCTGGGTTAGACCTGGGTCAGACCTGGGTTAGACCTGGGTCAGACCTGGGTCAGACCTGGGTTAGACCTGGGTTAGACCCGGGTTAGACCTGGGTTAGACCCGGGTTAGACCTGGGTTAGACCTGGTTTAGACCTGGGTCAGACCTGGGTTAGACCTGGTTTAGACCTGGGTCAGACCTGGGTCAGACCTGGGTCAGACCTGGGTCAGACCCGGGTTAGACCTGGGTTAGACCTGGGTTAGACCTGGGTCAGACCTGGGCTAGACCTGGGTTAGACCCGGGTCAGACCCGGGTTAGACCTGGGTCAGACCTGGGTTAGACCTGGGTCAGACCTGGGTTAGACCTGGGTTAGACCCGGGTTAGACCTGGGTTAGACCTGGTTTAGACCTGGGTCAGACCTGGGTTAGACCTGGGTTAGACCTGGGTCAGACCTGGGTCAGACCTGGGTCAGACCTGGGTTATACCTGGGTCAGACCTGGGTCAGACCTGGGTTAGACCTGGGTTAGACCTGGGTCAGACCTGGGTTAGACCTGGGTCAGACCTGGGTCAGACCTGGTTTAGACCTGGGTTAGACCTGGGTTAGACCTGGGTCAGACCTGGGTTAGACCTGGGTCAGACCTGGGTCAGACCTGGTTTAGACCTGGGTTAGACCTGGGTTAGACCTGGGTCAGACCTGGGTTAGACCTGGGTCAGACCTGGGTCAGACCTGGGTTAGACCTGGGTCAGACCCGGGTTAGACCTGGGTTAGACCTGGTCTAGGCTTGGTTTGTGTTTGTTGAGGCGCTGTGTGGACAGAGATCGTTGGTTTATGAAACGTCCGTCCACATGAGACCTGTTCCTCTGCCTGGTTCCTGCTGGAGGAAACCTGCTGAGAGCCACTTCCTGTGTGTTTTCCAGAACTTCGGGCTGGTGGTGCTCCTGGCGGCGGCGGCCTCGGCGCTGCTCGTGTCGTTCGTGCGTCCCTGCTGCAAGCGACGCCACGGCGAACTCACCGAGGTCATTCTAGAAGAAGGACAACACCTGGTCTTCAACCTGCTGCAGAAGGCCGCCCTGCAGCGTCTGAGTGAGAACGTGCAGGCCCACCTCAGCGCGGGGCGGTGGACCGAGTGCTCCGAGGCCGTGGAGGAGCTCATTCACAAGATCACCACAGACGCAGACCCACACGAGGCCGAGGCCGAAGCCGTGCCCCTGAGACCGCGCTCATCGGTTTGTTGGTTCTACCACACAAACATAACTGAACCATTCTAGAACCTTTAAAGGAACAGGCCACCGTTATTCCAGACTAAACTCTGTTGTTCCCTGATCTTAGCTGAGTGGATGCTACCTCTCTGTGCCCTGTGGGAGCCACGCTAATTTGTTAGCATTTAGCTTTGCCAAGCTTATCCCTATGGAACCAAACCCGGCTCAAGTTAGAAGCAACCAAGCTCTTCCACGTTTTCTCGATTTAAATACAGTTACGTGAGTGGTTACATGACCCAAGTACAGTTACACAAAAATGAAAAGTGGCGATTTTCTAAGCGGATAAAAATGGGTGCTATAATGTAAGGCGTAATAACACTTTAGGAGCACATCGGCGTTGGCGCAGTGATGTAGTCACTCCTAAACATTCCCATTTTTATCCGCTTAGAAAATTGCCACTTTTCATTTTTGTGTAACTGTACTTGGGTCATGTAACTGTATTTAACCTCGTAGAACCCAGACATAGAAATATTTGTTGGAAAAAAATCATCCGTGCTAAATTTTAGTGAACGGGGATGGGTAAGAACAAAAATTTGTCAATATTTTTGGTAAGCAGCATTCATGAATTAGTTAATACATTTAAAAAAAAAGACTCCTACTTTTTTTCCATGAGCTTTGAATTATATGCTGCATATTTGCAACAGAGGGTGCTACAGGGTTAAATCGAGAAAATGTGGAAGAGCTTGAGGATGGAGGTGATGTGTTTTTGGTGGAGCTGCAGAGTTCTGGACTCACTGTGAGCGGGTTCCAGGGTAAAGAGCGCTAACAGTCGTCCAGATGTGACGAAACAAAACCCTGCATGCCTTTTCCAAAACGTTAAAAAGATAAAACTAACCCCAGTGTCCTCTCTGCTGTGTGTTTGTTATCTTTCAGAATCTGGAGGGAGACGGTGCAGATGAAGGAGCAGCGCAGGCTTCAGCCACACAGCTCTGATCCCGCTCTTACTCTGTGTTTCTGTCTTTCAGCTGTTCACTTTATTTTGTCTCTGCTCACAGACAGTGCTTCTGTTGCTCTGTATGTTCACGTTTTCTGTTTTATATTTACATAACATCAGCATTTTAGCCGCTAATGTTTTAATCATGTTTTAGTTTGCCATAAACTGCTGTGTTTCCACTGCGCTGTCGTGTAACTGTGTTGCTCCAAAATAATCCTCTCTTGCTGCCTCTCTCTTTTGCAGTACCTAAAACATTAGGTAAAACTTTTATATTTGTATACAATCAGTAATACATGCATGTGTGTACAACAGTTACAAGGTAACTAATTTAGTTTTTAACTGACCAGCTAGAGATGGTTGCTGAATTCATCTCTGGGAGCTGGATGGTTGTTTTCTCCATAACCACTGCATTATTTCAAATAACTTGGCGGATATGGCAGTAAGCTTTTGTGATGAGGCTCCGTCACTCTCTTCTGACTCCCGCTACTCTCCGGGGCCCAGGATACTCAACACACAGTCTGACAAAAAGTGCCTCACAAACCCGATTACAGTCAGGCCACTGTGCAGGGCTCTTGCCTGATGCAAAAGATCTAAATGGTAATAAACATGGTACAAATTAAAATAGCGTTAAGTATGATTTCATAATTACAAGTTTGAAAACGTATACCGTTTGGTGCTCTCCACCCCAGGAGCAACATTCTTTTTTGTGGCTCTGAATCTTTTTTTTAGACAGACTTTCTTGATGGCGTGAGTGGTATTTTGTTTTTGCCTTATCAAAATCAGATAAGTGCTCCCACAGGACGACAATGTGGGCTGACTCCTCCCTTGACAAGGCCAGGCTGTGGTGTCTTAGACTAAACAAGTAATCTGCCAAGTCTTGGACTGCTCTGAATCCCTCCACATTATCAGGTCCCTCAGAGTCCTACAAAACACATGAACATATGCACATATTGTCTGTGAAGACTCTCACTCGTCCAGGGTAAATGCATCGCAACAAAAGTTAAAAAAATTTCAAACCTGTTAATACTCTCAGACAAAAACTGGTTCACCCCAAGGACAAAATTCCCAGTTACAAACAGAGCAATGTTGTGTTCTCCATCCACTGCAGTGAGAACTGTAATGAACAGTACAGAGAGAAACCAAACAACCTCTGCACAAGCGGTTATACCAACACCGCAGGGTTATACCGACACCGCAGGGTTATACCGACACCACAGGGTTATACCAACACCGCAGGGTTATACCAACACCGCAGGGTTATACCAACACCGCAGGGTTATACCAACACCGCAGGGTTATACCAACACCGCAGGGTTATACCAACACCGCAGGGCCAACTCCAGTGGACCAGAATCTGCAGTACACCTCCACCTGAAGGCCACAAACCACTGCTTTGAGGACAGTGAGGTCCGAATCTTAGCCAGAGAGAAAGGACGTCTGAGCGAGGAGTGAAAGAAGCAATCTTTGTCAAAAAAGATAAACCTTCTTTAAAGAGAAATGGTGGTCTCAGATCCAACCTTCCTTCTGTCTACAACAGTCTCCTGAAACCCAAACAAAACAAACCAGTTTCACTCAGGTCATTTACATCTGAAGGAGCTGAGGCTGGGGAGGGTTAACCACTCTGCCACTCACTCCAGCTGAGGACAGAGGACTCCTAATGACCCGAAACCACTCAGGCTCTTCATGGTCACATTGACCAATAGAATTTAGTTTCAGGTCTAAACTCCTCCTTCCTAGAAGAATATAAACCAGCTCTCACCAGTTCATTTCAGAACTGAGAAAGCCTCTTGGATCAGAGGTGAAACGTCTTCAACTTGAAAAACCTAATCCAGATGACTGCTTTTTTAACTTTTGTTGCGATATGCACATATTATGACAATATTTACACTTGAAAATCTGTGTTAAGTGTAAAAAGTTGTTGAAGTAGTAAATAAATTTTTTATGTATGTAGTATATATGTTTGAAAATAAATTGTGACTGCTTTATTGTGGAGAAAATATTAATGCTTACTGGTACCTTTTACTTTGCCTGGAAAATCCAGACTCACATGTCTCTGTATTATTCTACAGAGAAATATCAGTCTGGTCACGTCGCCGTCCGCAGTGGTACCGTGCATTTTGATTTGCTTATTTAAGTCACGTGTTCTTCGCGAGCAGCGTCCGCAACAACAAC
Source organism: Bostrychus sinensis (assembly GCA_020698575.1). NCBI lineage: Eukaryota > Metazoa > Chordata > Actinopteri > Gobiiformes > Eleotridae > Bostrychus > Bostrychus sinensis. The sequence goes on along the minus strand of CM036250.1, from coordinate 729,968 downwards.
AATCAAGGTGACGCACTGAGGAGCCGAGTTTGTTTCATTCAGCGGTAAATTCTGTTTTAAATGACCAAAAACATATTGAGTCATTAAAAGCTTGCAGCACTGAAAGCCTTTATTTAAAAAACTTTTTTTTTTCGTGTTGCTTACTTTCTTGTCGCTTTGTTAACGTCACGTCCGCCATTTTCTGATTGGCTAACTCCACTGCCCGTTTGCTCCGCGCTAGAAATCGAACTGATTCTATGGCGACCAGACTCATCCACTGGTACAGCGGTGAGTCTGGAATTTCCAGGCAACCTTTTACTATTAAAATTATAATAAATATTTTCACAAGAGGTTGATGTATTTTTTGTGCGTGTCGCTTTGTAAAATAAATAAATAAATAAAAAACAATTACATCACGACTGGGGTGCCCAGATGTTGATGGAGACAGAAGTGCACAGGGTCCCAATGGTGGATGGGCCAGTGAAGAAGAGGCTAGGGCAGAGGAGCCTGGTGGTGGAAGGACAACAGCAGAGGAGGCTGATGCAGAGACGAGGCCTGGTGGTGGATTAACTAAGGCACAGGAGGTTGGTGCAGAGGAGGGCCATATTGTGTCAGGAGATGGAAAAGTTGGATCCTCAATTACACATGGCTCCAATGGAGTCTCCTCTTCTGCAACAGCAATGTCCTGTTCCTCTAGCAAAGATGCTGCTGTTTAATAATCCTCCATTACCATGTTATTCTGACTATACAGGTATTCAATCAATACCTATTAGCTCTCCTAAAAAACAAGGGGCATCAGTTACTAACAGGGGTAAACCACATGCAATAAGTGACATATACTGTACAGTGTTGGGTAGCACATTACTGTAATTTGATTAATTTCTTTTAATAGTATACAGTTACACGTCCTGGTAATTAAGCGTCCTTCTAGTTATTGCTATTGCCTGTAGAAAGTAATTGTAGTAATGTAGTCAGCAAATTAATGTGAGGTTAGAAACCAACTGAGCATTTCACTTTCAGTTACTTGAAAGTTGGCTTATATAGTAAGAATCAACTAGCTTTGAGGAATACCTTTTACTTTTGAGATAAAGTAATCACCAAGTAATCTGCACAACACTAATAATGTATGTGTACCTGTATATTTGCGTGGAGCAGTGTAGTCCACAAGCTTCTTTCCCAGGACTTGCTCTGACAGCTGATTGACTGCATGCCTCAGGAGACCACTGTAGCAGTGTGGCCTCTCAGTCCCCTCAGCAGTGTTGGTCCTGTCCTCATTCCATCTGGCCAGGCCATCAACCAGGTAGGCCTGAAAAAAGGTGTCACTCGCCAGGGTGCCTGCAAAACATTTAAGTAGTGTCATGTCTCGTGTCTTTGTCAAGTTTTCTGTATTTGTTTCCCTTGTTTTATTTTGTATTCCCTGTCTGTTTCCTTGTTTTCCCAGTTTTCTTCCTGCCTCTTGTGTTTCCCGCGTTTGATTGCCTGCCCCGCCTTGATGTTTTTCACCTGTGTCTCATTCCCTTGTGTATTTATGTCCTGTGTCCTCCCCAGGTTTTTGTGGTTTCATTTAGTGTGTTTGGTACGTTTAGTTTGGTCGTATCTGGTCGTGTTTTCTCGTGTTTTCTCGTGTACCCCTGTAAGTTTTATTAAATTACTTTTGTCCGCATTTTTGGGTCCATCCCTCCTGTCTTCCGCTAACCGTAACAGAATGAAACCACCAAACAAGGACCCAGCGGACGGCATCCAGTCCCCACTGCTTTTGTTTGTCGAGCTGTGGGGCCGAGGACTGTCCCCGGTGGCTGCCCTGCAGCAGGCCCAGGAGCAGGCCTGTTTGCAGGCAGCCACCACGGGAGCTTTTGGTGGTGGACGCGGGGCTGGTGCGCGGCGGCGGCGCTCTAGACCCAGCGCCTCTCTGCGGGATCCTCAACCTGCTCCCCGGATTCCGCTCGTGCCTTCACCTTCTCCCCGGACTCCACCCGTGCCTGCGGCATTTCCCCGGGCTCCGCCCGTGCCTGCAGCTTCTCCCCGGACTCTGCCAGTTCCTGTCTCGGAACCTCCGCCGGACACAGCTCTCCGTCCGGGGCGGTCTCCGCCTGTTCCTGTCTCGGGACCTCCGCCGGACACGGCTCTCCGTCCGGGGTGGTCTCTGCCAGTCCCTGCTCCTCGTCTCGTGCCGCTGCCGAGGACGCTGCCAGTTCCCGCTCTCCGACTGGGGCCACCGCTGCCGCCAGTTCCAGTGTCTCCTGACTCTTCTCCGGGGCCCTCGCCGCCGCCGGAGCCTCCAGTGTCTCCTGACTCTTCTCCAGGGCCCTCGTCGCCGCCGGAGCCTCCAGTGTCTCCTGACTCTTCGCCGGGGCCCTCGCCGCCACCGGAGCCTCCAGTGTCCCCTCCAGGGCCCTCGCCGCTGCCGGAGCCTCCAGTGTCTCCTCCGGGGCCCTCACCGCCGCAGGAGCCTCCAGACTCTCCTCCGGGGCCCTCGCCGCCGCCGGAGCCTCCAGACTCTCCTCCGGGGCCCTCGCCACCGCCGGAGCCTCCAGAACTTTCTCCGGGGCCCTGTTTTTTTCCTAAGACTTTGGTTTTGCCCCCGGACATTTTCATTTAGACTTTTTTCAAAGTCCCGGTCTGGGTGTACAGCGACACCTGGTGGATCTTGAAGGCAAGGAATGTGTTTCCGCTGTGCCTTCCAGATCTCCTTCATCCTGGCACACTGTTAGAAAAGAAGGTCAATATTTGTACCCCTAGGGGTCTAATGGCTTGTCACTGGGGCAGTGCCCTCAAAGGTCCACACTTTGTACCCTGATATAGGAAACAATTATGTTCCTCATGTTTTGTACCTTATAGAGACCACTTTTGTACCTTTTAGTGGCAATTCTGTACCTTAATAAAATAACATAATCATTAGCATAAAAACTTACCTTTTAAAAAAGGTACAATATTGTTCTTTTAAAGAACTATTTATATTAGTTCTAAATACATACATAACATTGGTTTAAAGATTCCCAAGACAAAGGTATTCAATTATAATCTTTAATAATGTTTTCATAATAACATATACACATCACCTGATACAGCATTGTTTCCTTGCCCATGGACTTATCACTGAGTACAGAGACTATGACAGTCAATGGCAGTTTACCAACAGAGTTAACAGAGACAGTTTACCTTCACAGGAACAGCAGAGAGTTCCTGAGACGTTCTGTGTTTAACGTTGAGACATTTCTCTGCTTTCATGGTCTGTAGTACGATGCCATCCTCTTTGACTACATCTGGAGTTGTGTTGGTGAAGCCATGCAGTTGAGCTGTTGGGTTGTGTTCACAGGATCACACTGTAAAAAAATAAAAATACACAGAAAAAAGCAAATTAATTTCAAACCTCAAAGATTTCAAGCTACATTGTGTAAAATAATACACTCTTCTATTTGGCACTGCCCTGCAGTGATAAATGTCTTTTAAACATCACTACTGTGGCAATTAAACAGTTTTACCTCAGACCTACTGTCAGTGGAACAAAGTAGTCCATGTTTTCCTTGAAGATGGTTGGCAAAATGATATCTGCCACTACAACACTATATTACAATCCATCCTTTTAATGATTTGGCGTTTCCTGTGACATAAGCTGCAGTTTCCTCGTTACCTGGTCCATGCTCCATGAGAGCTTCTCCTCTTCATCACCATGTTGTAATGGAACACTGGCCTCTTCATCACCATGTTGTAATGGAACACTGGCCTCTTCATCACCATGTTGTAATGGAACACTGGTGTCTTCATCACCATGTTGTAATGGAACACTGGCCTCTTCCAGTTTGCCAGATGCAGCACTTTTGCACTGAGAAAATAAGGAAAAACAAAATAAGTGTCAAAATATATTTATACAGCAACAATTCCTGTGCATTTATATTGGATTCCAAACATTAATATTTGTGCTTGTTATGTCATATTGTTTGTTCATTGTATTTCAGAACTACTTAACTATTTCACCTCAAGTCCCCAGAGGAAAAGGATCTGACATCAACATCTTCACAGCTTGCTCTGAATCTGTGGGACAACTAAAACAATAGAATATGAATTTTCAGTGTTAATGGGATGTTATGTGATCTAGAATTAAATGAACTGTCAACACAGGCTTTTTAACTTTAAATTTTAAAATACAAACCTAAAAACTGTGAAAGATGTTTGGTCTGTAGATGTCTGGAAAACTGTGGAATGACATCTGTAGACAGTGTTGCACAAGCTCAGGAGCTGCCAATGAACAAAAAATTTAAACTGTTAAAGCAATACAAGTGGCATAGACTTAGAGAGTAGAGAGCGTAAAGTAACATAACACTCCAACCTGCAGAGGTTACTGTATTTTCTAATGAGTTAGACAAAATTATGAGGCCAAAAATCTCATGGATGGTCTCTAACATTTAACTCTTCTCTTAACGACACAAATACAATGAAGACATACCTTAATGTTTCTGAAGAGACTCCTGCCTTACTTCTGGAGTCACATTTTTCAAGGTCAGAACAATCATCACATCTGTGAGGCCACATCATCACTGCATCTGGGTAAAAAGCAAATTAGGATAGGAAAATTATTTTAGTGATTCTAACTTGCTTTATAAACCTGCAGGTCTTCTGAGTCCCGGGTGTAGCCAGTGGGCTAACGGTGGGCGGCTACAACAAAAGTTTAATACTCAGTCGTGTTATAACTTTACACCATTTTTTTCCTAACATAAAAAAACAACAATACTGCATACACAAACAGCAGTATCCCAAAGTTGTTCAACTGTTAAACTTAAGTTAGTCCCTGCAGTTTACTGCTATAACACACACAAAACACACTGAAGCCTACATAAAATTAAATCAGTGGTTCTCAGCTGCTCTGGCTTTGGGACCCACCATTACCCTCTAATGTCCCCAACAAAAAAAACTAAAAAAAAAATATATATATATATTATATATATATATATATATATATATATATATATATATATATATATATATATATATATATATATATATATTATTATTATTATTTTTTTTTTTTTATATTTTTCAAGTTAGCAAATGAATTAATAAAACATTCAGAAGTTTAACCCTGAGGCAGAATACTATCAGATTATTACAGTCTGCCTTTTTAACCCTGAACAGTGCTGTCATGCACAAACTACTGAGAAGTAGTTTCAAAGACTCAACACAATGTTTGTAGCTTCAGCTTAAGACAGAAAAATGTTCTATTAAAACAAGTCACTTATTGGAGCACTGAAGGCATCAGTCTTCAGAATAATGTCCTGAGTCCAGCAGAAGTTAAATCACTGTCCCATACCTGCTGCTGGCGTAACCATAGCAACGGTAGGTGCACAGGCTCGCGCTGAAAGCCCGGGCGCGCCTAGATCCACCTGCCGCCCTCCGCACTCCTCAGCCCGGCTATGGCTCCGCCGAGAGACCGCAGCCCTCACCGCGGCTCTCGCCGCAGCTCTCACCGCGGCTCTGGCCGCGCTCCTCAGGATTCAGTTGACGCCGAACGGCGGGACGCAGACGCCCGAGGACCCCGCGGTTTACAGAAAGAAGCCCCGGACTTAAACTGAGCCCAGTTCTGTAACAGGAGACCGCACGCCCCTCGCTCCACGCTGGGCTCAGAGAGCATCGGTCCTCGGGGACAACCCCCAGCACAGTCCGCTTCTTTTACCCCGACCCAAAACGGTCCGCCGACCCACAGTTGAGAATCACTGATTTAGATCAACCAGCCACTAATGAAAGAAGTAAATAATACTTGATAAGGAATATGTGATAAATACTACTTTTTCAAAATTAGGATTTTGCGGGTAGCTAGCGCTAATTTGCTAATCCCGCCTAGCAGCAGAGCTAAAATACTGCCTTTTTTAAACGGTTTAATGAAGAAAGGGGCCCAGTTTAAAGCATCAGAAATAACCTACCATCTGCAGCCTCTTGAGTATTATTCCCTGAAAAGCAAGATAATTTCAAGTTAATAAAACTAGTTAGAAAATATTTCCCATCCATTTTAAAGAAGTAGCTAACTAGCAAGCTAACATTTGTGATCTTATTTAATTTCCTCTGCACAAGCCTTCTAATTGTCCACTTTACATTTTTATGTATCAAACGTCTAATGAATTTATTTAACTTACTCATTAACATAGCTCTACATAGTTTTTGCAAAGCTAATTTATGTAAAAATTGGCAGGCCACCTAACATTTCAAAATTTAAAGTGAAATATAAAGTTTATATAAACTTACCCTGCTGGGTGTCCTTCACTGTTTCACTGCTTCATCTTCATGAATGTAGTTAGTTTCAGTAAAAGTCCATCTGATGAAAAATCTCCACTCCATTGTTAAGCAGCGCAGGTGAATTTCCCGCTGCTGCAGACAGACCTGTGATCCGGCACTGTGTCCTTCCACTGGGACTTTTCACACAGTATCAATGCGCCTTCCATAACTTAGACACAGTTTGTACCCTACATGAGAGAAAAATGGTACAAATATGAACCTTTCCACCATTTGGAACATATTTGTACCATCTCAGCCTAGAAAAGGGACACATCAGTATCTTATGGCTCAACTATGACCCACTGAGGGTACAACACCAGAAGTTGTACCTTAGAGAACAGATATGTACCCAACCATACCCTGTTTTCTGACAGTGCAGAGTGGATAAGTGGCACACCCAGACTATTGTAGCCCCTCTCTTGATCATAGGCTTCAATGAGCTTCTGCACCATTTGCTCCATCTCTGCTGCGTCCAGTTTTTCGTACAATTTTTTTGGTAGAGTCAATTTTAATGACTCGGCCAAAAAGAGATGTTATGGAGGCCTTGACTTCCTCCTGCCTGCTGAGCACATCCTGAGCATAGACCTGCATGAGCCAGCGGTGTTTTGGCACTGGAGGCATAGCTGGCATGTCACCCAACAGGACAGGTGAAATCAGGCTGGAAGAAACAGCACGGGCAACTGATTTGAACTCAGTCAGAAACTGTATCTGTTTCTCCTGCCAGTTTTCTGCATGTTGCTCCTCCAGTGTTTTTTGCAGGTGGCTGCTGCTATTCCCTAATCCTCTTTGGCGCATTAGGCGCACAACTTGCATGTCACATCCAAGCTTCTGTGTCAGCAGACACGGGAACTGGATGCGGTGGCCGATGTCTAGCTGCGACACAATACTGTGGCTCCAGCTGATGCTTCTTCTTTTGCAGCTCTTACATGCAAGGGCTTCAGATGCCAAGAAGTAAGAGCTGCTGACACCAACCACATGTCTCAGCCTCTGATGGATTCCAGCAGAGGTCAGCTCCGTATCACTACACTCTGGGTGTGGACACACTAGCCGCACGCGCCAGAGCCTTTGAGGCATCCACAGGAGCAGTGGGTTCCCAAAAAACTGCTCCAACACTGGGATGGCACTGCTTCTCAGTGATGGCCGAGGAGGGTAATACCACATTCTGTCCACCTTTGAGGGATCCAGCTCGGCCTGGTTGTTCTTGGACCACCTGAAGAGTGCATTGGAAATCCAACGCTGATCAACCTCGGGCAGAGCTGGTATCCAGCCTGCTGGTAGGCAGATAGTTCTCTCTGTTGACCAGAAAAGACAATAAATAAAAGCAGAAAAATGCATATGTACAAAGCTACAATTGAGTGACATTATATGTAACAGTTTGCAAATATTAGTTATAAATGTGTTGTTAGAGGATGCTATTCCTAAGCTCCAGGACTGCTTCCACCACAGAATCTGGGATAGAGTTTAAGTACAGGGCACGCTTGTACGTGAATCTGTGGATGACTATGTCAGAACTGTTTTAAACTACATCAGTTTCTGTCCCTGCTTTTGATACACTCTGTACATGTTGTAGTCACTGTTACTGTTCTTACATCTGACTACTGTATATTTAGGCCCGAGCCCCAAGGATGGCGTAGGGCCTACTGTAACTGAAGAGCAGTGCGCGAAGCGCTCACCATTAATCAAACAATAATAGCCACACTCATGAGGTCATGCCGGATCCGGTGATATAGGTGTGTGCCGCGAATGCGGCATATTTGTAATTGTTGGGACAAAATTTCGGCAATGGGCACACGTCCTTCGATGAGGTAAAATATGGTACTATAATGTAAGGCGTAATAACACTTTAGGAGCACATCAGCATTGGCGCAGTGATATCTTCACTCCTAAAAAATTCCCATTTTTATCTTCTTAGAAAATGGAAATCCTTTAATTTTTGTGTAACTGTACTTGGGTCATGTGACTACTCACGTAACCTCTGGGTCCTGTGATCTTTTAGGACCTGCTTTTCTCTGCTCTTGTTATGAATCCAATCCACTTTATTCCTCCAGCACATTTTAGAAACAAGGTCAGTTTCCAGAGCCCTGCACACAGAACTTTACAAAACAAGAAATAATTATTCCTCTGTTTAGCTTCAACAGCCCCCAAAGCAATACAAAAACAATAAAATAAATATAGACAAATCCATAAAAACCACAGGCCACAGCTCACGTCGAGTTTGGGGCTGACCACAGAGAAGGCCCCAAGAGCTTTAAAAACAAACAATAAAATCCTAAAATCAATTCTGAAACACACCGAAAGCCGGAGCAGGAGCAGAGGATGGAGGTGATGTGTTTTTGGTGGAGCTGCAGAGTTCTGGACTCACTGTGAGCGGGTTCCAGGGTAAAGAGCGCAACAGTCGTCCAGATGTGACGAAACAAAACCCTGCATGCCTTTTCCAAAATGTTAAAAAGATAAAACTAACCCCAGTGTCCTCTCTGCTGTGTGTTTGTTATCTTTCAGAATCTGGAGGGAGACGGTGCAGATGAAGGAGCAGCGCAGGCTTCAGCCACACAGCTCTGATCCCGCTCTTACTCTGTGTTTCTGTCTTTCAGCTGTTCACTTTATTTTGTCTCTGCTCACAGACAGTGCTTCTGTTGCTCTGTATGTTCACGTTTTCTGTTTTATATTTACATAACATCAGCATTTTAGCCGCTAATGTTTTAATCATGTTTTAGTTTGCCATAAACTGCTGTGTTTCTGCTGTGAAACGCTGTCGTGTAACTGTGTTCTGTAACCTGGGAGGAAGTTTCATTAAAAGACAAAAGGAGGTGTTGTTCTGATAATTCTGTTGTAGTGAGGTCAACAGTTCAGAACATCTGTAACATCTGTAACATCTGTAACAGCTGTAACATCTGTAACATCTGAAACATCTGTAACATCTGAAACATCTGTAACATCTGAAACATCTGTAACATCTGTAACATCTGAAACATCTGTAACATCTGTAACATCTGAAACATCTGTAACATCTGAAACATCTGTAACATCTGTAACATCTGAAACATCTGTAACATCTGTAACATCTGTAACATCTGAAACATCTGTAACATCTGTAACATCTGAAACATCTAACATCTGAAACATCTGTAACATCTGTAACATCTGTAACATCTGAAACATCTGTAACATCTGTAACATCTGAAACATCTGTAACATCTGTAACATCTGTAACATCTGAAACATCTGTAACATCTGTAACATCTGAAACATCTGTAACATCTGTAACATCTGAAACATCTGAAACATCTGTAACATCTGTAACATCTGAAACATCTGTAACATCTGAAACATCTGTAACATCTGTAACATCTGTAACATCTGAAACATCTGTAACATCTGTAACATCTGTAACATCTGAAACATCTGAAACATCTGTAACATCTGTAACATCTGTAACATCTGTAACATCTGAAACATCTGTAACATCTGAAACATCTGTAACATCTGTAACATCTGAAACATCTGTAACATCTGTAACATCTGAAACATCTGTAACATCTGTAACATCTGAAACATCTGTAACATCTGTAACATCTGAAACATCTGTAACATCTGTAACATCTGAAACATCTGTAACATCTGAAACATCTGTAACATCTGTAACATCTGAAACATCTGTAACATCTGAAACATCTGAAACATCTGAAACATCTGTAACATCTGAAACATCTGAAACATCTGTAACATCTGAAACATCTGTAACATCTGTAACATCTGAAACATCTGTAACATCTGAAACATCTGTAACATCTGTAACAGCTGTAACATCTCTAACATCTGTAACATCTGAAACATCTGTAACATCTGAAACATCTGAAACATCTCTAACATCTGTAACATCTGAAACATCTGTAACAGCTGTAACATCTGAAACATCTGAAACATCTGTAACATCTGTAACATCTGTAACATCTGAAACATCTGAAACATCTGAAACATCTGTAACATCTGAAACATCTGAAACATCTGTAACATCTGAAACATCTGAAACATCTGAAACATCTGTAACATCTGAAACATCTGAAACATCTGAAACATCTGAAACATCTGTAACATCTGAAACATCTGAAACATCTGTAACATCTGTAACATCTGTAACATCTGAAACATCTGTAACATCTGAAACATCTGTAACATCTGTAACATCTGTAACAGCTGTAACATCTGTAACATCTGAAACATCTGTAACATCTGAAACATCTGTAACATCTGAAACATCTGTAACATCTGTAACATCTGAAACATCTGTAACATCTGTAACATCTGAAACATCTGTAACATCTGAAACATCTGTAACATCTGTAACATCTGAAACATCTGTAACATCTGTAACATCTGTAACATCTGAAACATCTGTAACATCTGTAACATCTGAAACATCTAACATCTGAAACATCTGTAACATCTGTAACATCTGTAACATCTGAAACATCTGTAACATCTGTAACATCTGAAACATCTGTAACATCTGTAACATCTGTAACATCTGAAACATCTGTAACATCTGTAACATCTGAAACATCTGTAACATCTGTAACATCTGAAACATCTGAAACATCTGTAACATCTGTAACATCTGAAACATCTGTAACATCTGAAACATCTGTAACATCTGTAACATCTGTAACATCTGAAACATCTGTAACATCTGTAACATCTGAAACATCTGAAACATCTGTAACATCTGTAACATCTGTAACATCTGTAACATCTGTAACATCTGAAACATCTGTAACATCTGAAACATCTGTAACATCTGTAACATCTGAAACATCTGTAACATCTGTAACATCTGAAACATCTGTAACATCTGTAACATCTGAAACATCTGTAACATCTGTAACATCTGAAACATCTGTAACATCTGTAACATCTGAAACATCTGTAACATCTGTAACATCTGAAACATCTGTAACATCTGAAACATCTGTAACATCTGTAACATCTGAAACATCTGTAACATCTGAAACATCTGAAACATCTGAAACATCTGTAACATCTGAAACATCTGAAACATCTGTAACATCTGAAACATCTGTAACATCTGTAACATCTGAAACATCTGTAACATCTGAAACATCTGTAACATCTGTAACAGCTGTAACATCTCTAACATCTGTAACATCTGAAACATCTGTAACATCTGAAACATCTGTAACATCTGAAACATCTGTAACATCTGTAACATCTGTAACATCTGTAACATCTGAAACATCTGTAACATCTGAAACATCTGTAACATCTGAAACATCTGAAACATCTCTAACATCTGTAACATCTGAAACATCTGTAACATCTGAAACATCTGTAACATCTGAAACATCTGAAACATCTGTAACATCTGTAACATCTGTAACATCTGAAACATCTGAAACATCTGAAACATCTGTAACATCTGAAACATCTGAAACATCTGTAACATCTGAAACATCTGAAACATCTGAAACATCTGTAACATCTGAAACATCTGTAACATCTGAAACATCTGTAACATCTGTAACATCTGTAACAGCTGTAACAGCTGTAACAGCTGTAACATCTGTAACAGCTGTAACAGCTGTAACAGCTGTAACATCTGTAACAGCTGTAACATCTGAAACATCTGAAACATCTGTAACAGCTGTATGGGAGGGAGAGACCTGAGGTTTGTCTAAATGAGCTTTACCCTCCCTCAGTGACTCTGTTTGTGGCATCTCCCTCCCATACAGATGTTCCAGATGTTCCAGATATTCCAGATGTCCCAGATGTTACAGCTGTTCCAGATGTTCTGAACTGTGACCCATGTACAGAAACATCTGCAGCAGATGTTGGAGGTGTTTGGAGGAGATCTGTGGGTCGTCTTTAACCTGTTCTCACCGTTCCTTACCTCTGTCTCTCTGCCACATCTGGCCTTAACATCTGCCTGTGTCCTTCCACTTCCTCATTACCACCTTAAATACCTTTTCTCTTGATTACCACCTTAAATACCTTTCCTCATTATTGACTGCAGCTGTCCAAGGCCTACCTCACTAATTTAACAAGTTTGTGTTGCAGTAATCCATTTTGAGAAGTTAGATGCATTCAAATCAGCAAAACTTATAAAGCTGCCCAAACTTCTGCACAGACCATGTTTTCATATTTCATTTAATTCCATTCTAACTCTGCAATACAAAACTCTTTTGAACTCTTTTGAAGTAATTTTACCACCTGTGAAATACTCTACTTACACCTTATTTAATCCTACCTGCACCTTTGTATTTTTATTGTATCTTTTTTTATTATGTGTTATTTTAGCAAATATTTCTTACCATGTACTATTATTGTATGCTATTAGTACTTCCTCTTAGGAGTCAAATGGTTCTCATGACCCTAAGCATTTCATTGCACTGTTGACCCTGTGTTGAACTTGCATTATGACAAATAAACAATCTTGATGTAAACACTGCTGCACTCAAAACTGTTGTTAGGAAAACTCCCCAGAACTCAGATGTCAGTAGAAAAAAATGACAGACCTCTTTTTTTGTGCAGAGTAAATTATTATGGAAACTCACTGCCCTCACTGCGTATGACTGTATAAAATAATGAATTTATAAATACTGATCTTTATTTCATAAAAAAAAGTTTCATGTAAGGGCATGTAGAGCAGGGCATAAAAAGCCAGTCGGGAGCAGCTTTAGCTTCTTTTTCATTTCTCTTTTCTCTGCAGACCATGTTTTCCTGTCCCATCACTTTCTAGATCCTCACTGAGCTTTTTTCTTCCTTTTTCTGCACTTTACTTTTGTAGAAATATAAGCGTTTTATTCTTGGACTGTCCATATTTAGGAGACACTGTATTATTCATTTAACAGCAGCAAACCTTTGCTAAGTCTGGCCCTCAGTTCCCTAAAACTTTGTAAGCCACATGACGATAGAGCTTTGACTCTGACCTCAGCTCTTGTGCTGAAAACATTGAAGTGAACTGGAGAAGGAAGTCCATTCTCCTCTGACCTCTGACCTCTGACCTGGAAAAGGCTTCTCTTTGTGTTCTCAGTTACCTCAGGGTCTTCTTGTTATGAATGGGATCAAATAAAATTTCATAACAGATTTGCTCTTTCACTTTTCAACAGTTCATGACCAGTTACAGGAGCGTTTTTGTTCTCCATCCTCAGTGCTGCTGTAAAGTCGTTTAGAGATTCACCTCAGCGTTTGGAAAGTCATTAATCCAGAATTAAAACCCATTCTTCTGTCGCTGTTTGTGACTTGGAAAAACCGCACAGTCATTCAATTCAACCAGTTCTAATTTACACTGACATGACCCTGAGGGCCCCTAGTGTAATGTCCCTGACCCTGAGGGGCCCTAGTGTAATGTACATGACCCTGAGGGCCCCTAGTGTAATGTACATGACCCTGAGGGCCCCTAGTGTAATGTACATGACCCTGAGGGGCCCTAGTGTAATGTACATGACCCTGAGGGGCCCTAGTGTAATGTACATGACCCTGAGGGGTCCTAGTGTAATATACATGACCCTGAGGGGCCCTAGTGTAATGTCCCTGACCCTGAGGGGCCCTAGTGTAATGTCCCTGACCCTGAGGGGCCCTAGTGTAATGTACATGACCCTGAGGGGCCCTAGTGTAATGTCCCTGACCCTGAGGGGCCCTAGTGTAATGTCCCTGACCCTGAGGGGCCCTAGTGTAATGTACATGACCCTGAGGGGTCCTAGTGTAATATACATGACCCTGAGGGGCCCTAGTGTAATGTCCCTGACCCTGAGGGGCCCTAGTGTAATGTACATGACCCTGAGGGGCCCTAGTGTAATGTCCCTGACCCTGAGGGGCCCTAGTGTAATGTCCCTGACCCTGAGGGGCCCTAGTGTAATGTACATGACCCTGAGGGGCCCTAGTGTAATGTCCCTGACCCTGAGGGGCCCTAGTGTAATGTCCCTGACCCTGAGGGGCCCTAGTGTAATGTACATGACCCTGAGGGGTCCTAGTGTAATATACATGACCCTGAGGGGCCCTAGTGTAATGTCCCTGACCCTGAGGGGCCCTAGTGTAATGTCCCTGACCCTGAGGGGTCCTAGTGTAATATACATGACCCTGAGGGGCCCTAGTGTAATGTCCCTGACCCTGAGGGGAGAGCAGCTGCAGTATTGTATCAGGCCACATAACATTGGACTGGGCAATATACAACGCCGTAGGACTAACTTCAGCCAAATGGTGGCGTCTGTTAGAGGAACAAAGTCATGGAATGCACTGCCAGCTAATGTTAGAAACTGTAATAACTATCTAACACTCAAGAAAACCCTAAAACATTGGTTAAAAACAAGCCAATCATGTACTGATGTATAATCTACACTGTTTTCTGATCACAAGTTGATTTTATTGTGTTTATTGTAACTGGTCTTTGTGGTTCATTGTATGTCTACACTTGATATTATGTTTGTATCTGTATACTGTGTACTGTTTTATGGATCCTGCCTTAGGACAGCGGATGGAATTTAGCTATTGTGCTAATTCTGGCGTATTTACATTGATGCTTACCTGCTGATATGTTGATTAATATGCATTGTCCTAATTCTATAAATAAATACATTTCATATTGGAGATCATGCCAATAATAATTTCATGTGTACCTACAAATCATAACATTTTGCAGCTACGTTACGTTCCGACACCACTAAGTTACACAGGAGCCAGCTACAGAACTGGTAAGAAACGTACAGCATGTAAGAAATAAAAACACTCTAAACATTGTGTCTGCTGCATCAGTTTTATATTGCAGAGGTTAAATACCAGACAAAAGAATCACTGACTGATGAAA
Organism: Bostrychus sinensis; assembly: GCA_020698575.1. Classification (NCBI taxonomy): domain Eukaryota; kingdom Metazoa; phylum Chordata; class Actinopteri; order Gobiiformes; family Eleotridae; genus Bostrychus; species Bostrychus sinensis. The sequence continues at coordinate 714,907 of CM036250.1, read as the reverse complement.
GCACCAAAACAAACGCTCATGAAAGTTTCTTTTGAACAGAAAATGTTTATCACCAGCGTTGGGAGTAACGCCTCTGCTCCTCCTAACGTGCACCGCTGTGTGTGTGTGTGTGAGTGTGTAAACTGCCAGTGCTGTGAGGACAACGGGGCCCTAACAACAACTGCATTTTAGCCTAAATGTGGTGAAACAGAACTCTGTCCACAGGAGCTCTTTCTTGTGTGATAAAGCATCAACGCTGCACAGAAACAGAGACAAGTGAACTTACAGGGAGTCAGGCCGCTCTGCTCATATGAAGGCAGCTGAAACTCTGCTTGAACATCTGTATCAAGAGAGAAATCAATAAATAAATACATAAAATAATAATAATAATAATAATGGTCAGTTACCTCTAGTTAGAATTGGGTCCATTTATATCTCCCTTGCTGGGAAGTAATCCAAAAGTAAAGTAACTAAGTTACTTTCATGAGTGAGTAACTAAGTAAAGTAATATATGACTTTTTTATAGAGTAACGAGTAATCTGTGTCACAATCAAAGCTTGAAAAATGGGAAAGTGACAAGGATGGGAGACCACACCGAGAGCAACAGTTTAGGTTTACATTTATTAAAATAAAAGAAATGTAAAGGAAACAAAAGAAAGGTCAGCAGGCCGCCAGGGGAAGTGGAGCAGAGCAAAATCCCGAGCCCAAGGGACACCCCAACTGCCTCTTATCAGGCCTTCTAATTAGACTCCACCCACTGATTCCTGGAAGAGAGGAACAGAGGAACAGACCAGAGCAGGCTTCAAATAAAAGGCCCCCAGGCCGTGACACTCCCCCCAGAAGAACAGGGTACTACCCTGTAAACTGGTACACTTAACTCCGGGAAAGGGTAGAGGACACCCGGCCCTAAAGAGTCTCCACCACCATCCTTCAGGTTCCCCAAGAATGTCTAGACCTTGTGGAACCCATTTCCGAAGCAGTACCTCATCCTGCAGAAAATACCCAGATACTGAACTCCTTGCTTCCTGAGTGGATTGGACCCGGTCAAACAATTCCCTCAAGGACGCATCTGCTCTTTGCTCAGTGACCAACTCCCGCTGAGAGACAGAAAGAGACTCAGGTAAACAAAAGTCAATTTTCATGTCACATCCATCATCCTCAGTAGAAATGTCTGAAGTAGCCTGTGTCATAGCCCTAGTGACAGCACAGGCCATAAAAACTTCTGGAAACTTCTGCTCACAGTCATCTGGTTCCTTTACTTGAGCTGAAACTTCAACAGGACACCCAGTAGCCCAGACATGATCCCCAGCTAAGTCATTGCCCAAAATTACATCTATGCCCTCTATAGGTAGAGCTGGCCGAACTGCCATGTGTACATCTCCTTCTACCAGACCACAAGACAGAAAAAGTCTATGCAGAGGCACACTCAGTGGAACTAAACTGACCCCTCTCACCATCACACAATCACCAGTATCAGTCTTCTTTGAAAACTGTAACACCGAAGCTCGAATGAATGAATCTCTTGCTGCTGTATCCCTTAAAATTTTCACAGGCACTCTACAGTCACTGCCAATAAGAGACACAAATCCATCTGTAACAAAAGCTTCAAAACCAGAGTATTTTTTTAACTCGGGCTTAACTGCATTAGAGACTAAAGATGATCGGTTTCCAACTGGAGCCGTAAATGTAACGGCTGTTCTTACCACTAAAATGGTTGCCTTTGTTTTATAAAGCTGGACATTCTACCTTCCAGTGACCATTTTCATGACAGTAATTACAAAGTTGATCAGAATTCAAGGACTTAGAAAACTGACCAGACCTAGCGGATTCAAACCTAGTATATTTTGCTGTGTGGGGTACAGCTCTAGCAGTACAAAATCTGAACCATTTCTTTTTCCTTTGTGTGCCAAAACGTAATCATCTGCCATGGTAGATGCCTCTGAAACAGTTTTTACACCCCGCTCAGTGATATGAGTAACAACTTCAGGTGGAACACAATTCTTAAACTGCTCTAATACTATCAGGTCACAGAGTTTATCATAGGATGACACCTCTAAAGCAGAACACCACCTGTTGAAATGTTTAGCCAGATCCCTGGCAAATTCAACATGTGACTGCTTATCAGACTTCCTCCATGACCTGAACCTCTGTCTATAGGCCTCTGGGACTAACTCATAAGCCTTTAACACAGTCTCTTTAACAATTATATAGTTCTGACTATCACGTTCACTGAGGGCTGAATATGCTGCTTGAGCCTTCCCTGTAAAGACCTCTCGAATTAGCTACCCGCTCAAAAAGGGAAAAAAATGTATCGGGATCACCCTCATCAAACCTTGGAACAAGGCGTAAATTGGCCACCAAATCAAACCTTCTTGGGCTAGGATCATCCAGAACATGACCACCACCAAGACCATCCTCTCTGGCTAACCGCAACCTTTCCTGCTCCAACTGAAGCTTCTCCCTCTCCGGTGTATTCCTCATACGTTCCCGCTCCATGGCCAACTTCTCCGTCTCCATTTCTAACAAAAGCAATTCTTTTTTCTGCTCAAATGTTAAAGTACAAAAAGTAGTTTCAACTAAATCAGTTTCAGGTTAACTTTTACCTGGCAAGATACTTTCATGCACTAAAACAGACCTCAAACACAGTTTAATTTCATCCTTTAACTTCCTGTCTCCAATATCAACGCCATAATATTCCACTAGCTGTAAAAGCTGGTCCTTAGTACAACTATTTAACAGCTCTTCTGATGGCGACTGAGTAAAACTTTCCACTGAAGCCACAGTGACAAGAAAAATTAAAAAGTAGCACTATGAACTGAGGCTTCCTCTCTATCTACCTAACCAGTGTTGTATGTGTTTTGAACATGATCAAGTATATGAAATGGGGTTTCAATTTGAGGAAATGTATCTGGACAAATTGTGTAAACAGGACCTGACCCAGACTCCAGACGCCGCAGGAAGTGCAAGAGAACAATGTGAGAGTCTGAAATGTGTCCTTCATGGGAGCAGAAGTGATAACAGCTCCTCCTTTACAACTCCCACTGCTCTGCCTGAGAACTGGTTCAGATCCTGGACTATGCCCATATCTGGAGTGGGTGGTATGAAGTTGAGCCTGGGATATATTCAGTGTGATAGGGACGGTCGTTGTTGGACGCCCAGCGTAAGCCCTGAGTAAGACGTAGGCGGCAGGGACAGATCCAACCCAGAGCTCTGTAATGTGGCTTCTGCAAATAAAAAGACAAAAAGACAAAAAAACTGATTGGAGTCTTTATTAACAAGAAAAAGAACACGTCACCAGAAACTGACTAAGCTCAACCCTAGTCTTCGTGCAGTTACTGACAGTGGGTTTTTATGCACTATAAACCGTTGGGCCGGAAAAGGCAACTGCTACACAGCGACCCCCCGTTCCCAAGGACGTGCTCCTGAGACAACCGCTCCAGCCGCTTTCACGGCCACACTAAAAAAATAAAAATAAAAAAAATTTCAGAACAAGTCCCAAAGGGGGAAACGCTCCTTCAGCCTACCAGAGGAAACCCCATTTCTAACAAGTGCTTAGAAAAATTCTCAAAAAACAAAGGTTTCAAAAATCAAACAAAAACTATGATGTCTGCCACAAAATCTGCTCCAACCCATGGCTAAACCAAGCTGACCAAAACTAAAATACAAACTATACAACCAAAATACAACTAACATTACTGCAACTTATTTACCCCAGTGTTACCTGAAAACTGTGTGGTCTCCCCAAACCTGAGACTGCTTACATTTTAAACCAAAATACACTAAAACCAGCAACTTTTCCTGTAAGCTGGTATAAAACTTAACAAAACCTACCCCAAAACAGGAATTAGCCTGGGACGAGCCCCCATTTGTCACAATCCAAGCTCGAAAAATGGGAAAGTGACAAGGATGGGAGACCACACCGAGAGCAACAGTTTAGGTTTACATTTATTAAAATAAAAGAAATGTAAAGGAAACAAAAGAAAGGTCAGCAGGCCGCCAGGGGAAGTGGAGCAGAGCAAAATCCCGAGCCCAAGGGACACCCCAACTGCCTCTTATCAGGCCTTCTAATTAGACTCCACCCACTGATTCCTGGAAGAGAGGAACAGAGGAACAGACCAGAGCAGGCTTCAAATAAAAGGCCCCCAGGCCGTGACATCTGTAACTAGTTTACACCAATTTGCCTGCGTTGCGTTCCCTGAACTTCTTTCAGTTTTACATTTGGGACTTTCAGACGCTCCAGATAAATTTTAAATGATTATTTTTAAAAACCAGTTTGGAGCAGCTTTGGCTTCAGTTTCATTTCCCAGTTCTCTGCAGACAACGACTCGTCACTTTCTCGACCCTCACTGACGTGTTTTGTTCTTCACATGTCCATATTTAGGAGACACTGTATTATTCATTTAACAGCAGCAAACCTTTGCTAAGTCTGGCCCTCAGTTCCCTCAAACATTGTAAGCCACATGATGATAGAGCTTTGACTCTGACATCAGCTCTCGTGCTGAAAACATCGAAGTGAAATGAGGTGAACACAGAGAGAAGGACATCCCTCCCACTTCTGTAAGTTTTCTCTCAGAATGGGCACAGCCCCAGCTCTGCCACGCCTCGGTCGGTTTGGACGCTGCACAGATGTGAGACAGAAACAGCAAGAGCTCACTGTAGACGCTGGAACTGAAGATGCAGGCTTTAAAAAAAGCACTACTTACTGTTTTTAATCAACTGCGTCACAATAAAGGCATCTACGGGACAAGTCATTGTGTCTGTTTCCTACCATCTCATCTATGAAGAAGCTTTCACCTGCCACTGTGAAGATGAGTTTGTTTGAGCAGCTGCCTTGTGCACATGATCCTGCCCTGCGTAATCATTTGGATCCTTCTGCTGTGGATGGATAATATCTTTCAAAGAGCCTGCCGCAGGCGTAATCTCATTTGCATTGCAGTGGTTCGTTTCATCCATGCCGGCTGTACCAGTGCCATTTGGATGGTGGTAGTGTTCCTGGATGGAGATTGGTGGCTCTGCTGTAGCCCAGGCTCCTGCCCAAGAAACTCTACCACCACTACACCTGTCACCTCATATCATAAACATCATTCTCGGGTGAGTAGCTTTGTCTGATTTTACCAATACTGAAGTAATAACCAGAGGCTAGGATATTAGTCTGTGGCTACACACAACTTTATGGAAATGTAGTGTTTTACAGAAAAAAATATGCTCAACATAATTATAATTTACCACATTGCCTTTTTTTTTTTACGCCAACACCATCAGTCTTTCCTCTGCAAAGTCTGCTCCTGGACCTGATTCTCCAGCTCCACAGTTTTATCTCCATAGTTGCGATAAATCAAACAGCGACTGCTAAAACTTTACATTTACATTTCTCCACCTTGAATTTTGTGTTTTCTGGTAAAATGCTTGGTTTTTCATATTCATTGAGTCACATTTGTTTCACTCAGGCAGAGGCTGACCTCAGCTGTGCCTGGATTTGTTTTACTTTTACCTCGTCTTAGTCGCTGAGCGCACAGCAAACCTTTGATAAATCTGGCCCTTAGCTTCTTGTCCATGTGGCTTTCATTGCCTTTTTACCCCTGGTTTAGTCCTGACTAAATCCTGTTGTATGCTATAAAAGTCATTGAAAAGAAAGAATTTCCAGTAATGTGAAACTCTCTTGATCCATTCCAAGAATAATGTTAATGAGAAGAACTTCAGTGAGCAGTATGAAGCTCCAAATTACATCAGACTTTCCCTGAAGGTGCTCTCCAGTTTGGGCAGATGTACAGACTCATGATTTTAGTTTACATTTTAGTTTTAGAGAGAAAACCCAGAGGTTCCTCCATGAGCTGCTTTTGGCAGAAACCTGGAGCAAAGAAAAAGATTGATTTTGATACACGACTCAGCCACAGATTCTTCTATGTAGTTCTAAATGTAGTAACGAGTTACAGTCACAGGTTTATGTCCTGAATCTCAGTTGCAGTAAAACATAAATTGTGCCCATATTTCTGCTCCAAAATCATAGCTGAGTTCTTCTAAAATGCACCAGAAAACAGAAAACTACAGATGTTTTGTTCTAAGTTTCCTGGGGGAGGACCAGACCCCCTCCCATAAAGTCCCACTCAACTTTTAAATCTCTCTTATTATAAATGCTCAGTACGGGTGTATTATGGGATGCCCAGTCTGATATAATCTCAGTATCTAACCTGGAGAACCGACCTGGTGAGTTGCTCAGGACATGAGCAGTCCTCATGGATTTTTGCCTCCATGAAACTTTTGGAAACAAGTTTTCATCTCTGTGCTTGTTTTGAAGTTTGAGCCTCTGCCCCCAGCAGCTCTGAACTGAACCAGAGCAGAAGAAATTACTCTGGGCCAATAGTTCCCAATTAAACTCCGGACTCAGGAGTGTGATGTTTTTTTTTTTTTTTTTTTTACAGTAACAGGACTGAAGCCATGCTTCAGAGGAGCGGACTCCAGAGGGCACCTGTCCCTACAGCACAGACACAGAGGAGACAGAAATCTCCTGTTCCAGACATAGAGCTCGCTAATAACCACATACACAGAATAAAATATGAAGAAGCTTGTTTTATAAAAGAGGAAACAAATGAAGATTTAAAGATTGATCAAAGCACAGTAAGGAAACATGTTTCTCTGTACAATGAAAACACCTGATGCTTAACATTTATTCTTAGTTTAAAGCTGTAGGAACAAGTGTGCTATTATTACAAGATTATTATTACAGGTAATTAACTAATTATCTGATGTTTCTAACCTGCTCAGAACAACTCTGTTTACTGTTTTCCAGGGTTGGGGTTTGTGGGCGCTCCTGGCTGTGGTGGTTGTTGCAGCCTTGGCGTCTTGCTTTCAGGCGTGGTATTATAAAGTGGATGTGGAACTCATTTTGGAAGAAGGACAAAATCTGATGAACAGCTTGATGAAAAATAAAACTGAAGAGAAACTGAAGGCAGATGTGCAGAAGTACTTTGACAGTGAGGAATGGACCGAGTACTCCACAGCAGCTGTAGAGTTAATCATACCGCAGAAGCCACGTCCACCGCAAAACACTTCCACAGAGGCTACAACCAATAGGAGCTCTTCACATCCGTTTCCGGCTGTCCAGGACAATGAAACTTGTTTGCAGATGGAAATAATTCCATCACCTAGAGGTGAGTTTTTCTGACAGGTGTCTGGTGTGACATTCCATGTCCCCAGAGCTAGTTTCTGTGTCCATGGATTGGGCCGTCAAGGCATCCGCCTCCGACTGCCGCCCAAATCACAAGAAAGGAGAGGAGAATTCGCCCGATAGTCGAACCTCGGATTCAGGAGGAACAATGCAGTTTTCGTCCCGGTCGTGGAACAGTGGACCAGCTCTATACCCTCCATAGGGTGCTTGAGGGTTCGTGGGAGTTCGCCCAACCTGTCCATATGTGTTTTGTGGATTTGGAGAAGGCGTTCGACCGTGTCCCTCGTGGCGTCCTGTGGGGGGTGCTCTGGGAGTATGGGGTCCGAGGCCCTTTGCTAGGGGCTGTCCGGTCTCTGTACAACCGGAGCAGGAGCTTGGTCTGCATTGCCGGTTGTAAGTCGGACCTGTTCCCGGTGCATGTTGGACTCCGGCAGGGCTGCCCTTTGTCACCGGTTCTGTTCATAATTTTTATGGACAGAATTTCTAGGTGCAGCCAGGGGCCGGAGGGAGGTTTGGGAACCACAGGATTTCATCTCTGCTTTTTGCAGATGATGTTGTCCTGTTGGCTTCATCAGGCCAAGACCTTCAGCATGTGCTGGGGAGTTTGCAGCCGAGTGTGAAGCGGCTGGGATGAGAATCAGCACCTCCAAGTCCGAGGCCATGGTTCTCGACCGGAAAAGGGTGGTTTGCCCTCTCCAGGTTGGGGGAGAGCTCCTGCCTCAAGTGGAGGAGTTTAAGTATCTTGGCGTCTTGTTCATGAGTGAGGGAAGGATGGAGCTGAGTCTGACAGGAGGATCAGTGCAGCGTCTGCAGTAATGCGGTCGTTGTATCGGTCTGTTGTGGTGAAGAAGGAGCTGAGCCGAAAGGCGAAGCTCTCGATTTATCGGTCGATCTACGTTCCTACTCTCACCTATGTTCCTACTCTCACCTATGTTCCTACTCTCACCTATGGTCATGAGCTTTGGGTCATGACCGAAAGGACAAGATCCCGGATACAAGCGGCCGAAATGAGTTTCCTCCGCAGGGTGGCTGGGCGCTCCCTTAGAGATAGAGTGAGGAGCTCTGTCACCCGGGAGGAGCTCAGAGTAGAGCCGCTGCTTCTCCACATCGAGAGGAGCCAGCTGAGGAGGCTCGAGCATCTGTTCCGGATGCCTCCTGGACGCCTCCCTGGGGAGGTGTTCCGGGCATGTCCCACCGGGAGGAGGCCCCGGGGAAGACCTAGGACACGCTGGAGGGACTACGTCTCTCGGCCTGGGAACGCCTTGGGGTCCCCCCGGTAGAGCTGGAGGAAGTGTCTGTGGAGAGGGAAGTCTGGGCATCTCTGCTTAGACTGCTGCCCCCGCGACCCGGCCCCGGATAAAGCGGAAGAAGATGGATGCATGGATGGTGTCTGGTGTGATGGGGTCAGGAGAATGCTGCATAATAATAAATACATTTAATACACTTAAAATATAATTACAGCTGCAAACCTCCAAATATATTAAAGCTCCCTATTCTCTCTGTCCTGCCCCCCTCTCTGCAGTAGTATTATATAGTAGTAGTAGTATTCTGTCTGAGTAATCCTGTACGCTGAGGCGCTGTCCTTCTCCAGAGCTGAAAACGCTGGGTCTCAGGGTGAAATCAGGAAGTGAGTGTTTCTAAAGCCCAGACACCGTCACCGGACTCGTTCTGATCATTTCAGCCTTAAACCTCCGTCAGTACCAAGCATCAGCTCACAAATCTATCTGTTAGCATCAAGTCGCTAACAGCTGTGCTAAATAGACATTTTATACTCTGTCCAGTGCCCAGCATTGCCAGCAGGGGGCGACAGACTCCTAATCCAAGTAACAGCTCTTTCCACAGATACTTTAGTTTAAATCCCACTGAAAATCTGTGGTGGTATTTAAAGATGGCAGCAGCAGCACAGAGGCCATCAAACATCACTGAGCTGAGGCTTCTGCAGGAGAAGAACGAGCTCAGACTCCAGAGAGGAGTCAGGAGCTCGTTCTTCTCCTGCAGAAACCCAAACGTTTGTTAGCAGAGATAAAGGAGACAGGACGGTCCACAGAGTCCTGAGGCTCAGGGCGGAGTTAGAGAGAGCTCAGAGTTCAGAATAACTCAGCAGAGTTCTGTGGAACTTTCTGGTCACAGCTGCAGATCTTTAACTTGGTCTCTGTGGTTCTCCTGCTGTGGTCCCTCACTGATCTTCACCTTTACCTCTGTCCTGAGCTTCACAAACACTGACAGTGATAGGATCATGTGGTTTCTGTGTTTTTCTGATGTTCCTACAGCTCCAGTGTGATGGAGAGTCTGGTTCGGAGTCGTACACAGGAGCAGAACAGTACCATCCCAAGCTTATCCTCTCTGTGTCCACCACAGAGATGTCCAGGACGTCCTGTACATCTCTGTGTCCACCAAATATTAATTCTTTATATTAAATTTCTTAATTTTATATGGAAAATATTATGTTCATTGTAAACAGACAAATGTATGTATGTTGTAATATTCACAAATTCAAAGATATCTTAATTCTTATTTCAAAACATTAGAACCTCCCCAATAAAAGCCAAATATATGTTATCTATCTACAATGAAAAATCTACAATGAAAAATTAAAATCCTCTAAATCTGTGTATAACCCTTCTTTTGGTGTTTTCTGTGATAACATGACCTGAGCTCAGACTCAGCTCTGTCAGCGTCAGAACCACAGACCACGCCAGGGTCACACGGCAAGATCTGAGAATCATCAGAAGATTTTCCAAACCTGAGACACACGGAGATAAAAAACAAAGCTGTCCCAGGTTTGGTCCTGCAGTCCTAACCCTAACCACACACAGCAGATTATCTTTAATGCCATTACGATAATCAGGGCGACCTTTAGGTTGTCAGAAGGAGAATGAGGTCGTATCTCGCCGTGAGAACCAGGCTCAAAAACCACACCCAGATGTCAGGAGTCCAGCAGAACTGGAGAACAATCTGCAGAACGTCAGACACAGAAGGCAAAGAGAACCATGAGCTAACAGCAAAACAAACTGTACACGATATCTGAACATATTTTATTCTTTTGTATTGTTTTAATTATTCTTGACATCTCCTGTTTTAACTGCATCAGTGCTACCTTTAATTAAAAGTGTCTAAGACTGTGGGTGTGTTTTTTTTTTAACTCTGCTGCCAATCCAAATCCAGATATAAAAGTTAAATTTAATTTAATTTTAGATTTGTCAGGAAATCTCTGTCCACCCGTGCAGCTAAAATGTTTGTGCCCTCAGTGAGCTGCTGCAGTCACAAACTGGTCCCAGGACGACCACCGTCCTCTGAAACCACTGCAGGCCTTACACAAGCGTCACACTTCAGGTTTTAGACAAAACTAATCATTTTCACCAAAGTACTGTGGTTATCATCTGGTGGTGTGTTTTAATTTCGCGGTTCCCTGAATGCAACACCTGTGCGTTCGTGCACACCTGCTGTACTGCTTCATAGGAAACCCTCTGATGTTTGGTTTGTTGGTTCTTGTTTAGTTCCCCCATTTAGTTTTTTTTAGAGCAACCCAGCCCTTGGTGCACATTCCAGGCCTTTTCCCCTGTGTTCCAGTAACATTCTGTCTAAATACAGTCTGTTTATTGTTTATTGTTTATTGTTTATTTATTTGGATCCCCATCAGCTGTGCCCTAGAGCCAGCTGTTCTCCCTGGGGTCCATTAAAAACACCTAACCCTAACTCATATAAAAAATAAATAAAAATAAATAAAAATACATTGCAAAATTAAAAAAGTCTTGAAAATGACATCTTTAAAATATCAACATCACAAAATGTTTCCTGTTACATAAAATCTCATTAGCCACTAACCCAGCATCATACAAATGAAAGATATACAAAAATATAGGACAAAGCGCCGTTTACATTTCATATTGTATCTTAGTAAAATGAGAGAAAATGACCATTCGTCCCCAGTCTGCTGAGCTGGGAAAACCTGATCCGAGACAAACATCTGCCTGATAAAACCTGACACAGCATGGCTCCGCCTCCTCTCAGTGGCCTTAGCTCCAACACAAGAGGAGCTTCTCTGTCGGGACGTCCAGGGAATGGAACAACATCCCAACAACAGTCAGAGAAATCACTTCTTATCATTTATTTTACTGAAAAACTGGCTCCAGGTGATGAGACCTGAACCCTGCTGCTGCCATCTTGTGGTGAGCTTTGTCTTTACTTGTGCTGCTGTCTTTTCACACATGCTTCTGTTTTGTCATTTGTGTTTTACTAAGCTATCAATAAATTGTCTTTAATGCATGTTTTTTAATCTTCTCTGATGATGAACAGTGTGTGTTCTTTCTGCTACAGGCCTGTGCCACTTCACTGCTTTGTATGAACATTTTTCTCCTCAGTTGTATGAATGTATTTTACTAACTTGATGGTATTTCTGCTGCTGCTCATGTGATGTTTGTGATTCTATTGTTATGTGCTTAAATGATTTATTTTTTCCCAGGATGCCTTCTGGCCATGGACTACATTTTTATGTTAAAGCTATATTTTATACAGATTTCATGGCTGCAGCCTCCATGGCTTTTGTATCCTTGGCTTTATTTAATGTTTGTCACTCACAGAGGGATGAACAAACGGCGGGGAAGCTACAGAGGATTTGCAGCTGGAGATAAAGAATGTTTTTGTGAATGAGCGCTCAGTCTGACAGATTTGTTGCGGGGTTGGTTAACACCGTGAGGTTCAGAGTCTCACCACAGACACCGAAAAACTCACACACCCTTCACTTTTGGATTACGATCGCTGCACAGTAAACCTTTTGTTGGGCTCTTACTCTGCAGTTCATAGGAAACATCCAACATCTCTGTATCTCAGCCTGAATAAAAAGATTGTTGTCATTTCTCTGGAACAGAAGCTCGGAGAACAAACTCTCCCCAAGCTCTACCTGTATGGCGTATTATTTGTGCCAATATTATAGAGAAGAATATAATCATTTGAGCAGACAGAACTGTTTTGTGCATGCGTTTCCTGTTTTTCCTCGTTCGACGCGTCTGTGCTGCGCTCTCAGAATGTTCTTTTCCTCACTCAGCAGTCTCCTCTCTGCTCTCAAAACTCACGATTTCCTCGCTTAAAACACAAAACGTCTTTTCCATGACAACCAATGGCAACAAATGTCTAATTTTCTGACTGGCTCAGACCCAGGGAATAAGTATAGAATTTTCTGCTTGGCTACGGTGGCACTGTTGAGAGAGGAAAAGAACATTCTGAGAGCTCAAATGATTATATTCTTCTCTATAATATTGGCACAAATAATACGCCATATCCCTGCACAGAGTCGGACTGAGATGGACTGAACTCAGCTTTAACTCTTCTCTCTGTCACAGTCTAACTCTTTGCTTTGGTTTAATAAGCTTTACTAAAACTAATGGCTATATTAAATTCAGTTCTTTCATTAAATATAGAAAATCGTCAGTGTTTATCGGCCATCGGCTGCTCTGAATTTTAAAAATCGTCATCTTTTGCTGAGGCCGGTCTGCCCTCCAGGAGCCAGGGTTTGTGCCAGGCCCATGCCGTGTGCGTTTGTGGTGGAAGGAATGGGTAAGTGTTTGTGTTTCTGTGGCAGGTTCTCACTGCAGCTGGTTCTGTGGTTGGACCGCTCACTGTTTTAATCCAGATGTGTGTGAGGCGGCGACGATGCACAGGTACAGTGTTTTAAACAGCTCAGGTTTTTAGAGTAACCGGGTTAAAGCTGTGTGAATGACATGAAGTGGGTTTGTATTTTTGTTTTTTGCAGTGATCTGCTCCATTGTCGACTGCTGTCCTTGTTTTCTTTGAACTTGAGTTGGATTTTTCTTTTCTATTAGTTCTCTGCCTGACAGTCAGTCCCCAGAACTTAACCCTGTACAACCCTGGTTTAGACCTGGTTTAGTCCTGGTTTAGACCTGGTTTAGTCCTGGTTTAGACCTGGTTTAGACCTGGTTTAGTCCTGGTTTAGTCCTGGTTTAGTCCTGTTTAGTCCTGGTTTAGACCTGGTTTAGTCCTGGTTTAGTCCTGGTTTAGTCCTGTTTAGTCCTGGTTTAGACCTGGTTTAGTCCTGGTTTAGTCCTGGTTTAGACCTGGTTTAGACCTGGTTTAGACCTGGTTTAGTCCTGGTTCAGACCTGGTTTAGACCTGGTTTAGTCCTGGTTTAGTCCTGGTTTAGACCTGGTTTAGTCCTGGTTTAGACCTGGTTTAGTCCTGGTTTAGTCCTGGTTTAGACCTGGTTTAGTCCTGGTTTAGACCTGGTTTAGTCCTGGTTTAGTCCTGGTTTAGTCCTGGTTTAGTCCTGGTTTAGACCTGGTTTAGACCTGGTTTAGACCTGGTTTAGTCCTGGTTTAGACCTGGTTTAGTCCTGGTTTAGACCTGGTTTAGTCCTGGTTTAGTCCTGGTTTAGACCTGGTTTAGTCCTGGTTTAGAACTGGTTTAGTCCTGGTTTAGACCTGGTTTAGACCTGGTTTAGTCGTGGTTTAGACCTGGTTTAGTCCTGGTTTAGACCTGGTTTAGTCCTGGTTTAGTCCTGGTTTAGTCCTGTTTAGTCCTGGTTTAGACCTGGTTTAGTCCTGGTTTAGTCCTGGTTTAGACCTGGGTTAGACCTGGTTTAGTCCTGGTTCAGACCTGGTTTAGACCTAGTTTAGTCCTGGTTTAGACCTGGTTTAGTCCTGGTTTAGTCCTGGTTTAGTCCTGGTTTAGACCTGGTTTAGACCTGGTTTACTCCTGGTTTAGTCCTGGTTTAGTCCTGGTTTAGACCTGGTTTAGACCTGGTTTAGACCTGGTTTAGTCCTGGTTCAGACCTGGTTTAGACCTAGTTTAGTCCTGGTTTAGTCCTGGTTTAGACCTGGTTTAGTCCTGGTTTAGTCCTGGTTTAGACCTGGTTTAGTCCTGGTATAGACCTGGTTTAGTCCTGGTTTAGTCTTGGTTTAGTCCTGGTTTAGTCCTGGTTTAGACCTGGTATAGACCTGGTTTAGTCCTGGTTTAGTCTTGGTTTAGTCCTGGTTTAGTCCTGGTTTAGACCTGGTTTAGCCCTGGTTTAGTCTTGGTTTAGACCTGGTTTAGTCCTGGTTTAGTCTTGGTTTAGTCCTGGTTTAGTCCTGGTTTAGTCCTGGTTTAGTCCTGGTTTAGACGTGGTATAGACCTGATTTAGTCCTGGTTTAGTCTTGGTTTAGTCCTGGTTTAGACCTGGTTTAGTCCTGGTTTAGTCCTGGTTTAGTCCTGGTTTAGTCCTGGTTTAGTCCTGGTTTAGACCTGGTTTAGTCCTGGTTTAGTCCTGGTTTAGTCCTGGTTTAGACCTGGTTTAGTCCTGGTTTAGTCCTGGTTTAGACCTGGTTTAGACCTGGTTTAGTCCTGGTTTAGACCTGGTTTAGTCCTGGTTTAGTCCTGGTTTAGACCTGGTTTAGTCCTGGTTTAGTCCTGGTTTAGACCTGGTTCAGTCCTGGTTTAGACCTGGTTTAGTCCTGGTTTAGTCCTGGTTTAGACCTGGTTTAGTCCTGGTTTAGACCTGGTTTAGACCTGGTTTAATCCTGGTTTAGTCCTGGTTTAGTCCTGTTTAGTCCTGGTTTAGACCTGGTTTAGACCTAGTTTAGTCCTGGTTTAGACCTGGTTTAGTCCTGGTTTAGTCCTGGTTTAGTCCTGTTTAGTCCTGGTTTAGACCTGGTATAGTCCTGGTTTAGACCTGGTTTAGACCTGGTTTAGACCTGGTTTAGACCTAGTTTAGTCCTGGTTTAGACCTGGTTTAGTCCTGGTTTAGTCCTGGTTTAGTCCTTTTTAGTCCTGGTTTAGTCCTGGTTTAGTCCTGGTTTAGTCCTGGTTTAGACCTGGTTTAGTCCTGGTTTAGACCTGGTTTAGTCCTGGTTTAGTCCTGGTTTAGTCCTGTTTAGTCCTGGTTTAGACCTGGTTTAGTCCTGGTTTAGTCCTGGTTTAGTCCTGGTTTAGACCTGGTTTAGTCCTGGTTTAGTCCTGGTTTAGACCTGGTTTAGTCCTGGTTTAGTCCTGGTTTAGTCCTGGTTTAGTCCTGGTTTAGACCTGGTTTAGTCCTGGTTTAGTCCTGGTTTAGACCTGGTTTAGTCCTGGATTAGTCCTGGTTTAGACCTGGTTTAGTCCTGGTTTAGTCCTGGTTTAGACCTGGTTTAGTCCTGGTTTAGACCTGGTTTAGTGCTGGTTTAGTCCTGGTTTAGACCTGGTTTAGTCCTGGTTTAGACCTGGTTTAGTCCTGGTTTAGTCCTGGTTTAGTCCTGGTTTAGACCTGGTTTAGTCCTGGTTTAGACCTGGTTTAGACCTGGTTTAGACCTGGTTTAGTCCTGGTTTAGACCTGGTTTAGACCTGGTTTAGCCCTGGTTTAGTCCTGGTTTAGTCCTGGTTTAGACCTGGTTTAGTCCTGGTTTAGACCTGGTTTAGTCCTGGTTTAGTCCTGGTTTAGACCTGGTTTAGTCCTGGTTTAGACCTGGTTTAGTCCTGGTTTAGACCTGGTTTAGACCTGGTTTAGTCCTGGTTTAGACCTGGTTTAGTCCTGGTTTAGTCCTGTTTAGTCCTGGTTTAGTCCTGGTTTAGTCCTGGTTTAGTCCTGGTTTAGACCTGGTTTAGTCCTGGTTTAGTCCTGGTTTAGACCTGGTTCAGTCCTGGTTTAGACCTGGTTTAGTCCTGGTTTTATCCTGGTTTAGACCTGGTTTAGTCCTGGTTTAGACCTGGTTTAGACCTGGTTTAATCCTGGTTTAGTCCTGGTTTAGTCCTGTTTAGTCCTGGTTTAGACCTGGTTTAGACCTAGTTTAGTCCTGGTTTAGTCCTGGTTTAGTCCTGGTTTAGTCCTGTTTAGTCCTGGTTTAGACCTGGTTTAGTCCTGGTTTAGACCTGGTTTAGACCTGGTTTAGTCCTGGTTTAGTCCTGGTTTAGTCCTGGTTTAGACCTGGTTTAGTCCTGGTTTAGTCCTGTTTAGTCCTGGTTTAGTCCTGGTTTAGTCCTGGTTTAGACCTGGTTTAGTCCTGGTTTAGTCCTGGTTTAGACCTGGTTCAGTCCTGGTTTAGACCTGGTTTAGTCCTGGTTTTATCCTGGTTTAGACCTGGTTTAGTCCTGGTTTAGACCTGGTTTAGACCTGGTTTAATCCTGGTTTAGTCCTGGTTTAGTCCTGTTTAGTCCTGGTTTAGACCTGGTTTAGACCTAGTTTAGTCCTGGTTTAGTCCTGGTTTAGTCCTGGTTTAGTCCTGTTTAGTCCTGGTTTAGACCTGGTTTAGTCCTGGTTTAGACCTGGTTTAGACCTGGTTTAGTCCTGGTTTAGACCTGGTTTAGACCTGGTTTAGTCCTGGTTTAGTCCTGGTTTAGTCCTTTTTAGTCCTGGTTTAGACCTGGTTTAGTCCTGGTTTAGTCCTGGTTTAGTCCTGGTTTAGTCCTGTTTAGTCCTGGTTTAGACCTGGTTTAGTCCTGGTTTAGACCTGGTTTAGTCCTGGTTTAGTCCTGGTTTAGTCCTGGTTTAGTCCTGGTTTAGACCTGGTTTAGTCCTGGTTTAGTCCTGGTTTAGTCCTGTTTAGTCCTGGTTTAGACCTGGTTTAGTCCTGGTTTAGACCTGGTTTAGACCTGGTTTAGTCCTGGTTTAGTCCTGGTTTAGTCCTTTTTAGACCTGGTTTAGTCCTGGTTTAGACCTGGTTTAGACCTGGTTTAGTCCTGGTTTAGTCCTGGTTTAGACCTGGTTTAGTCCTGGTTTAGACGTGGTTTAGTCCTGGTTTAGACCTGGTTCAGACCTGGTTTAGTCCTGGTTTAGACCTGGTTTAGTCCTGGTTTAGTCCTGGTTTAGTCCTGTTTAGTCCTGGTTTAGTCCTGGTTTAGACCTGGTTTAGTCCTGGTTTAGACCTGGTTTAGTCCTGGTTTAGTCCTGGTTTAGACCTGGTTCAGTCCTGGTTTAGACCTGGTTTAGTCCTGGTTTAGTCCTGGTTTAGACCTGGTTTAGTCCTGGTTTAGACCTGGTTTAGACCTGGTTTAATCCTGGTTTAGTCCTGGTTTAGTCCTGTTTAGTCCTGGTTTAGACCTGGTTTAGACCTAGTTTAGTCCTGGTTTAGAACTGGTTTAGTCCTGGTTTAGTCCTGGTTTAGTCCTGTTTAGTCCTGGTTTAGACCTGGTTTAGTCCTGGTTTAGACCTGGTTTAGACCTGGTTTAGTCCTGGTTTAGTCCTGGTTTAGTCCTTTTTAGTCCTGGTTTAGACCTGGTTTAGTCCTGGTTTAGTCCTGGTTTAGACCTGGTTTAGTCCTGGTTTAGACCTGGTTTAGTCCTGGTTTAGACCTGGTTTAGACCTGGTTTAGTCCTGGTTTAGACCTGGTTTAGTCCTGGTTTAGTCCTGTTTAGTCCTGGTTTAGTCCTGGTTTAGTCCTGGTTTAGTCCTGGTTTAGACCTGGTTTAGTCCTGGTTTAGTCCTGGTTTAGACCTGGTTCAGTCCTGGTTTAGACCTGGTTTAGTCCTGGTTTTATCCTGGTTTAGACCTGGTTTAGTCCTGGTTTAGACCTGGTTTAGACCTGGTTTAATCCTGGTTTAGTCCTGGTTTAGTCCTGTTTAGTCCTGGTTTAGACCTGGTTTAGTCCTGGTTTAGACCTGGTTTAGACCTGGTTTAGTCCTGGTTTAGTCCTGGTTTAGACCTGGTTTAGTCCTGGTTTAGACCTGGTTTAGTCCTGGTTTAGACCTGGTTCAGACCTGGTTTAGTCCTGGTTTAGACCTGGTTTAGTCCTGGTTTAGTCCTGGTTTAGTCCTGTTTAGTCCTGGTTTAGTCCTGGTTTAGACCTGGTTTAGTCCTGGTTTAGTCCTGGTTTAGACCTGGTTCAGTCCTGGTTTAGACCTGGTTTAGTCCTGGTTTAGTCCTGGTTTAGACCTGGTTTAGTCCTGGTTTAGACCTGGTTTAGACCTGGTTTAATCCTGGTTTAGTCCTGGTTTAGTCCTGTTTAGTCCTGGTTTAGACCTGGTTTAGACCTAGTTTAGTCCTGGTTTAGACCTGGTTTAGTCCTGGTTTAGTCCTGTTTAGTCCTGGTTTAGACCTGGTTTAGTCCTGGTTTAGACCTGGTTTAGACCTGGTTTAGTCCTGGTTTAGTCCTGGTTTAGTCCTTTTTAGTCCTGGTTTAGACCTGGTTTAGTCCTGGTTTAGTCCTGGTTTAGTCCTGGTTTAGACCTGGTTTAGTCCTGGTTTAGACCTGGTTTAGTCCTGGTTTAGTCCTGGTTTAGTCCTGTTTAGTCCTGGTTTAGACCTGGTTTAGTCCTGGTTTAGTCCTGGTTTAGTCCTGGTTTAGACCTGGTTTAGTCCTGGTTTAGTCCTGGTTTAGACCTGGTTTAGTCCTGGTTTAGTCCTGGTTTAGTCCTGGTTTAGTCCTGGTTTAGTCCTGGTTTAGACCTGGTTTAGTCCTGGTTTAGACCTGGTTTAGTCCTGGATTAGTCCTGGTTTAGACCTGGTTTAGTCCTGGTTTAGTCCTGGTTTAGACCTGGTTTAGTCCTGGTTTAGACCTGGTTTAGTGCTGGTTTAGTCCTGGTTTAGACCTGGTTTAGTCCCGGTTTAGACCTGGTTTAGTCCTGGTTTAGTCCTGGTTTAGTCCTGGTTTAGACCTGGTTTAGTCCTGGTTTAGACCTGGTTTAGACCTGGTTTAGACCTGGTTTAGACCTGGTTTAGCCCTGGTTTAGTCCTGGTTTAGTCCTGGTTTAGACCTGGTTTAGTCCTGGTTTAGTCCTGGTTTAGTCCTGGTTTAGACCTGGTTTAGACCTGGTTTAGTCCTGGTTTAGTCCTGGTTTAGACCTGGTTTAGTCCTGGTTTAGTCCTGGTTTAGTCCTGGT
Organism: Bostrychus sinensis; assembly: GCA_020698575.1. NCBI lineage: Eukaryota > Metazoa > Chordata > Actinopteri > Gobiiformes > Eleotridae > Bostrychus > Bostrychus sinensis. Next base: position 695,982 of record CM036250.1, on the reverse strand, counting down.
TTAGACCTGGTTTAGTCCTGGTTTAGTCCTGGTTTAGTCCTGTTTAGTCCTGGTTTAGTCCTGGTTTAGTCCTGGTTTAGACCTGGTTTAGTCCTGGTTTAGTCCTGGTTTAGTCCTGGTTTAGACCTGGTTTAGTCCTGGTTTAGCCCTGGTTTAGTCCTGGTTTAGTCCTGGTTTAGACCTGGTTTAGTCCTGGTTTAGTCCTGGTTTAGTCCTGGTTTAGACCTGGTTTAGTCCTGGTTTAGTCCTGGTTTAGTCCTGGTTTAGTCCTGGTTTAGACCTGGTTCAGTCCTGGTTTAGACCTGGTTTAGTCCTGGTTTTATCCTGGTTTAGACCTGGTTTAGTCCTGGTTTAGACCTGGTTTAGACCTGGTTTAATCCTGGTTTAGTCCTGGTTTAGTCCTGTTTAGTCCTGGTTTAGACCTGGTTTAGTCCTGGTTTAGACCTGGTTTAGACCTGGTTTAGTCCTGGTTTAGTCCTGGTTTAGACCTGGTTTAGTCCTGGTTTAGACCTGGTTTAGTCCTGGTTTAGACCTGGTTTAGTCCTGGTTTAGACCTGGTTCAGACCTGGTTTAGTCCTGGTTTAGACCTGGTTTAGTCCTGGTTTAGTCCTGGTTTAGTCCTGTTTAGTCCTGGTTTAGTCCTGGTTTAGACCTGGTTTAGTCCTGGTTTAGACCTGGTTTAGTCCTGGTTTAGTCCTGGTTTAGACCTGGTTCAGTCCTGGTTTAGACCTGGTTTAGTCCTGGTTTAGTCCTGGTTTAGACCTGGTTTAGTCCTGGTTTAGACCTGGTTTAGACCTGGTTTAATCCTGGTTTAGTCCTGGTTTAGTCCTGTTTAGTCCTGGTTTAGACCTGGTTTAGACCTAGTTTAGTCCTGGTTTAGACCTGGTTTAGTCCTGGTTTAGTCCTGTTTAGTCCTGGTTTAGACCTGGTTTAGTCCTGGTTTAGACCTGGTTTAGACCTGGTTTAGTCCTGGTTTAGTCCTGGTTTAGTCCTTTTTAGTCCTGGTTTAGACCTGGTTTAGTCCTGGTTTAGTCCTGGTTTAGTCCTGGTTTAGTCCTGGTTTAGACCTGGTTTAGTCCTGGTTTAGACCTGGTTTAGTCCTGGTTTAGTCCTGGTTTAGTCCTGTTTAGTCCTGGTTTAGACCTGGTTTAGTCCTGGTTTAGTCCTGGTTTAGTCCTGGTTTAGACCTGGTTTAGTCCTGGTTTAGTCCTGGTTTAGACCTGGTTTAGTCCTGGTTTAGTCCTGGTTTAGTCCTGGTTTAGTCCTGGTTTAGACCTGGTTTAGTCCTGGTTTAGTCCTGGTTTAGACCTGGTTTAGTCCTGGTTTAGACCTGGTTTAGTCCTGGATTAGTCCTGGTTTAGACCTGGTTTAGTCCTGGTTTAGTCCTGGTTTAGACCTGGTTTAGTCCTGGTTTAGACCTGGTTTAGTGCTGGTTTAGTCCTGGTTTAGACCTGGTTTAGTCCTGGTTTAGACCTGGTTTAGTCCTGGTTTAGTCCTGGTTTAGTCCTGGTTTAGACCTGGTTTAGTCCTGGTTTAGACCTGGTTTAGACCTGGTTTAGACCTGGTTTAGACCTGGTTTAGCCCTGGTTTAGTCCTGGTTTAGTCCTGGTTTAGACCTGGTTTAGTCCTGGTTTAGTCCTGGTTTAGTCCTGGTTTAGACCTGGTTTAGTCCTGGTTTAGTCCTGGTTTAGTCCTGTTTAGTCCTGGTTTAGACCTGGTTTAGTCCTGGTTTAGACCTGGTTTAGACCTGGTTTAGTCCTGGTTTAGTCCTGGTTTAGTCCTTTTTAGACCTGGTTTAGTCCTGGTTTAGACCTGGTTTAGACCTGGTTTAGTCCTGGTTTAGTCCTGGTTTAGACCTGGTTTAGTCCTGGTTTAGACCTGGTTTAGTCCTGGTTTAGACCTGGTTCAGACCTGGTTTAGTCCTGGTTTAGACCTGGTTTAGTCCTGGTTTAGTCCTGGTTTAGTCCTGTTTAGTCCTGGTTTAGTCCTGGTTTAGACCTGGTTTAGTCCTGGTTTAGACCTGGTTTAGTCCTGGTTTAGTCCTGGTTTAGACCTGGTTCAGTCCTGGTTTAGACCTGGTTTAGTCCTGGTTTAGTCCTGGTTTAGACCTGGTTTAGTCCTGGTTTAGACCTGGTTTAGACCTGGTTTAATCCTGGTTTAGTCCTGGTTTAGTCCTGTTTAGTCCTGGTTTAGACCTGGTTTAGACCTGGTTTAGACCTGGTTTAGACCTGGTTTAGTCCTGGTTTAGACCTGGTTTAGACCTGGTTTAGTCCTGGTTTAGACCTGGTTTAGTCCAGGTTTAGTCCAGGTTTAGTCCTGGTTTAGTCCTGGTTTAGACCTGGTTTAGTCCTGGTTTAGTCCTGGTTTAGTCCTGTTTAGTCCTGGTTTAGACCTGGTTTAGTCCTGGTTTAGACCTGGTTTAGACCTGGTTTAGTCCTGGTTTAGTCCTGGTTTAGTCCTTTTTAGTCCTGGTTTAGACCTGGTTTAGTCCTGGTTTAGTCCTGGTTTAGACCTGGTTTAGTCCTGGTTTAGACCTGGTTTAGTCCTGGTTTAGACCTGGTTTAGACCTGGTTTAGTCCTGGTTTAGACCTGGTTTAGTCCTGGTTTAGTCCTGTTTAGTCCTGGTTTAGTCCTGGTTTAGTCCTGGTTTAGTCCTGGTTTAGACCTGGTTTAGTCCTGGTTTAGTCCTGGTTTAGACCTGGTTCAGTCCTGGTTTAGACCTGGTTTAGTCCTGGTTTTATCCTGGTTTAGACCTGGTTTAGTCCTGGTTTAGACCTGGTTTAGACCTGGTTTAATCCTGGTTTAGTCCTGGTTTAGTCCTGTTTAGTCCTGGTTTAGACCTGGTTTAGTCCTGGTTTAGACCTGGTTTAGACCTGGTTTAGTCCTGGTTTAGTCCTGGTTTAGACCTGGTTTAGTCCTGGTTTAGACCTGGTTTAGTCCTGGTTTAGACCTGGTTCAGACCTGGTTTAGTCCTGGTTTAGACCTGGTTTAGTCCTGGTTTAGTCCTGGTTTAGTCCTGTTTAGTCCTGGTTTAGTCCTGGTTTAGACCTGGTTTAGTCCTGGTTTAGTCCTGTTTAGTCCTGGTTTAGTCCTGGTTTAGACCTGGTTCAGTCCTGGTTTAGACCTGGTTTAGTCCTGGTTTAGTCCTGGTTTAGACCTGGTTTAGTCCTGGTTTAGACCTGGTTTAGACCTGGTTTAATCCTGGTTTAGTCCTGGTTTAGTCCTGTTTAGTCCTGGTTTAGACCTGGTTTAGACCTAGTTTAGTCCTGGTTTAGACCTGGTTTAGTCCTGGTTTAGTCCTGTTTAGTCCTGGTTTAGACCTGGTTTAGTCCTGGTTTAGACCTGGTTTAGACCTGGTTTAGTCCTGGTTTAGTCCTGGTTTAGTCCTTTTTAGTCCTGGTTTAGACCTGGTTTAGTCCTGGTTTAGTCCTGGTTTAGTCCTGGTTTAGTCCTGGTTTAGACCTGGTTTAGTCCTGGTTTAGACCTGGTTTAGTCCTGGTTTAGACCTGGTTTAGACCTGGTTTAGTCCTGGTTTAGTCCTGGTTTAGACCTGGTTTAGTCCTGGTTTAGACCTGGTTTAGTCCTGGTTTAGACCTGGTTCAGACCTGGTTTAGTCCTGGTTTAGTCCTGGTTTAGACCTGGTTTAGTCCTGGTTTAGACCTGGTTTAGTCCTGGTTTAGACCTGGTTTAGACCTGGTTTAGTCCTGGTTTAGTCCTGGTTTAGTCCTTTTTAGTCCTGGTTTAGACCTGGTTTAGTCCTGGTTTAGTCCTGGTTTAGTCCTGGTTTAGTCCTGGTTTAGACCTGGTTTAGTCCTGGTTTAGACCTGGTTTAGTCCTGGTTTAGACCTGGTTTAGACCTGGTTTAGTCCTGGTTTAGTCCTGGTTTAGACCTGGTTTAGTCCTGGTTTAGACCTGGTTTAGTCCTGGTTTAGACCTGGTTCAGACCTGGTTTAGTCCTGGTTTAGTCCTGGTTTAGACCTGGTTTAGTCCTGGTTTAGACCTGGTTTAGACCTGGTTTAGTCCTGGTTTAGTCCTGGTTTAGACCTGGTTTAGTCCTGGTTTAGACCTGGTTTAGTCCTGGTTTAGACCTGGTTCAGACCTGGTTTAGTCCTGGTTTAGACCTGGTTTAGTCCTGGTTTAGTCCTGGTTTAGTCCTGTTTAGTCCTGGTTTAGTCCTGGTTTAGACCTGGTTTAGTCCTGGTTTAGACCTGGTTTAGTCCTGGTTTAGTCCTGGTTTAGACCTGGTTCAGTCCTGGTTTAGACCTGGTTTAGTCCTGGTTTAGTCCTGGTTTAGACCTGGTTTAGTCCTGGTTTAGACCTGGTTTAGACCTGGTTTAATCCTGGTTTAGTCCTGGTTTAGTCCTGTTTAGTCCTGGTTTAGACCTGGTTTAGACCTAGTTTAGTCCTGGTTTAGACCTGGTTTAGTCCTGGTTTAGTCCTGTTTAGTCCTGGTTTAGACCTGGTTTAGTCCTGGTTTAGACCTGGTTTAGACCTGGTTTAGTCCTGGTTTAGTCCTGGTTTAGTCCTTTTTAGTCCTGGTTTAGACCTGGTTTAGTCCTGGTTTAGTCCTGGTTTAGTCCTGGTTTAGTCCTGGTTTAGACCTGGTTTAGTCCTGGTTTAGACCTGGTTTAGTCCTGGTTTAGTCCTGGTTTAGTCCTGTTTAGTCCTGGTTTAGACCTGGTTTAGTCCTTTTTAGTCCTGGTTTAGACCTGGTTTAGTCCTGGTTTAGTCCTGGTTTAGTCCTGGTTTAGTCCTGGTTTAGTCCTTTTTAGTCCTGGTTTAGACCTGGTTTAGTCCTGGTTTAGTCCTGGTTTAGTCCTGGTTTAGTCCTGGTTTAGACCTGGTTTAGTCCTGGTTTAGACCTGGTTTAGTCCTGGTTTAGTCCTGGTTTAGTCCTGTTTAGTCCTGGTTTAGACCTGGTTTAGTCCTGGTTTAGTCCTGGTTTAGTCCTGGTTTAGACCTGGTTTAGTCCTGGTTTAGTCCTGGTTTAGACCTGGTTTAGTCCTGGTTTAGTCCTGGTTTAGTCCTGGTTTAGTCCTGGTTTAGACCTGGTTTAGTCCTGGTTTAGTCCTGGTTTAGACCTGGTTTAGTCCTGGTTTAGACCTGGTTTAGTCCTGGATTAGTCCTGGTTTAGACCTGGTTTAGTCCTGGTTTAGTCCTGGTTTAGACCTGGTTTAGTCCTGGTTTAGACCTGGTTTAGTGCTGGTTTAGTCCTGGTTTAGACCTGGTTTAGTCCTGGTTTAGACCTGGTTTAGTCCTGGTTTAGTCCTGGTTTAGTCCTGGTTTAGACCTGGTTTAGTCCTGGTTTAGACCTGGTTTAGACCTGGTTTAGACCTGGTTTAGACCTGGTTTAGCCCTGGTTTAGTCCTGGTTTAGTCCTGGTTTAGACCTGGTTTAGTCCTGGTTTAGTCCTGGTTTAGTCCTGGTTTAGACCTGGTTTAGTCCTGGTTTAGTCCTGGTTTAGTCCTGTTTAGTCCTGGTTTAGACCTGGTTTAGTCCTGGTTTAGACCTGGTTTAGACCTGGTTTAGTCCTGGTTTAGTCCTGGTTTAGTCCTTTTTAGACCTGGTTTAGTCCTGGTTTAGACCTGGTTTAGACCTGGTTTAGTCCTGGTTTAGTCCTGGTTTAGACCTGGTTTAGTCCTGGTTTAGACCTGGTTTAGTCCTGGTTTAGACCTGGTTCAGACCTGGTTTAGTCCTGGTTTAGACCTGGTTTAGTCCTGGTTTAGTCCTGGTTTAGTCCTGTTTAGTCCTGGTTTAGTCCTGGTTTAGACCTGGTTTAGTCCTGGTTTAGACCTGGTTTAGTCCTGGTTTAGTCCTGGTTTAGACCTGGTTCAGTCCTGGTTTAGACCTGGTTTAGTCCTGGTTTAGTCCTGGTTTAGACCTGGTTTAGTCCTGGTTTAGACCTGGTTTAGACCTGGTTTAATCCTGGTTTAGTCCTGGTTTAGTCCTGTTTAGTCCTGGTTTAGACCTGGTTTAGACCTGGTTTAGACCTGGTTTAGACCTGGTTTAGTCCTGGTTTAGACCTGGTTTAGACCTGGTTTAGTCCTGGTTTAGACCTGGTTTAGTCCAGGTTTAGTCCAGGTTTAGTCCTGGTTTAGTCCTGGTTTAGACCTGGTTTAGTCCTGGTTTAGTCCTGGTTTAGTCCTGTTTAGTCCTGGTTTAGACCTGGTTTAGTCCTGGTTTAGACCTGGTTTAGACCTGGTTTAGTCCTGGTTTAGTCCTGGTTTAGTCCTTTTTAGTCCTGGTTTAGACCTGGTTTAGTCCTGGTTTAGTCCTGGTTTAGACCTGGTTTAGTCCTGGTTTAGACCTGGTTTAGTCCTGGTTTAGACCTGGTTTAGACCTGGTTTAGTCCTGGTTTAGACCTGGTTTAGTCCTGGTTTAGTCCTGTTTAGTCCTGGTTTAGTCCTGGTTTAGTCCTGGTTTAGTCCTGGTTTAGACCTGGTTTAGTCCTGGTTTAGTCCTGGTTTAGACCTGGTTCAGTCCTGGTTTAGACCTGGTTTAGTCCTGGTTTTATCCTGGTTTAGACCTGGTTTAGTCCTGGTTTAGACCTGGTTTAGACCTGGTTTAATCCTGGTTTAGTCCTGGTTTAGTCCTGTTTAGTCCTGGTTTAGACCTGGTTTAGTCCTGGTTTAGACCTGGTTTAGACCTGGTTTAGTCCTGGTTTAGTCCTGGTTTAGACCTGGTTTAGTCCTGGTTTAGACCTGGTTTAGTCCTGGTTTAGACCTGGTTCAGACCTGGTTTAGTCCTGGTTTAGACCTGGTTTAGTCCTGGTTTAGTCCTGGTTTAGTCCTGTTTAGTCCTGGTTTAGTCCTGGTTTAGACCTGGTTTAGTCCTGGTTTAGTCCTGTTTAGTCCTGGTTTAGTCCTGGTTTAGACCTGGTTCAGTCCTGGTTTAGACCTGGTTTAGTCCTGGTTTAGTCCTGGTTTAGACCTGGTTTAGTCCTGGTTTAGACCTGGTTTAGACCTGGTTTAATCCTGGTTTAGTCCTGGTTTAGTCCTGTTTAGTCCTGGTTTAGACCTGGTTTAGACCTAGTTTAGTCCTGGTTTAGACCTGGTTTAGTCCTGGTTAGTCCTGTTTAGTCCTGGTTTAGACCTGGTTTAGTCCTGGTTTAGACCTGGTTTAGACCTGGTTTAGTCCTGGTTTAGTCCTGGTTTAGTCCTTTTTAGTCCTGGTTTAGACCTGGTTTAGTCCTGGTTTAGTCCTGGTTTAGTCCTGGTTTAGTCCTGGTTTAGACCTGGTTTAGTCCTGGTTTAGACCTGGTTTAGTCCTGGTTTAGACCTGGTTTAGACCTGGTTTAGTCCTGGTTTAGTCCTGGTTTAGACCTGGTTTAGTCCTGGTTTAGACCTGGTTTAGTCCTGGTTTAGACCTGGTTCAGACCTGGTTTAGTCCTGGTTTAGTCCTGGTTTAGACCTGGTTTAGTCCTGGTTTAGACCTGGTTTAGTCCTGGTTTAGACCTGGTTTAGACCTGGTTTAGTCCTGGTTTAGTCCTGGTTTAGTCCTGTTTAGTCCTGGTTTAGACCTGGTTTAGTCCTGGTTTAGTCCTGGTTTAGTCCTGGTTTAGTCCTGGTTTAGACCTGGTTTAGTCCTGGTTTAGACCTGGTTTAGTCCTGGTTTAGACCTGGTTTAGACCTGGTTTAGTCCTGGTTTAGTCCTGGTTTAGACCTGGTTTAGTCCTGGTTTAGACCTGGTTTAGTCCTGGTTTAGACCTGGTTCAGACCTGGTTTAGTCCTGGTTTAGTCCTGGTTTAGACCTGGTTTAGTCCTGGTTTAGACCTGGTTTAGACCTGGTTTAGTCCTGGTTTAGTCCTGGTTTAGACCTGGTTTAGTCCTGGTTTAGACCTGGTTTAGTCCTGGTTTAGACCTGGTTCAGACCTGGTTTAGTCCTGGTTTAGACCTGGTTTAGTCCTGGTTTAGTCCTGGTTTAGTCCTGTTTAGTCCTGGTTTAGTCCTGGTTTAGACCTGGTTTAGTCCTGGTTTAGACCTGGTTTAGTCCTGGTTTAGTCCTGGTTTAGACCTGGTTCAGTCCTGGTTTAGACCTGGTTTAGTCCTGGTTTAGTCCTGGTTTAGACCTGGTTTAGTCCTGGTTTAGACCTGGTTTAGACCTGGTTTAATCCTGGTTTAGTCCTGGTTTAGTCCTGTTTAGTCCTGGTTTAGACCTGGTTTAGACCTAGTTTAGTCCTGGTTTAGACCTGGTTTAGTCCTGGTTTAGTCCTGTTTAGTCCTGGTTTAGACCTGGTTTAGTCCTGGTTTAGACCTGGTTTAGACCTGGTTTAGTCCTGGTTTAGTCCTGGTTTAGTCCTTTTTAGTCCTGGTTTAGACCTGGTTTAGTCCTGGTTTAGTCCTGGTTTAGTCCTGGTTTAGTCCTGGTTTAGACCTGGTTTAGTCCTGGTTTAGACCTGGTTTAGTCCTGGTTTAGTCCTGGTTTAGTCCTGTTTAGTCCTGGTTTAGACCTGGTTTAGTCCTGGTTTAGTCCTGGTTTAGTCCTGGTTTAGTCCTGGTTTAGTCCTGGTTTAGACCTGGTTTAGTCCTGGTTTAGTCCTGGTTTAGTCCTGGTTTAGTCCTGGTTTAGACCTGGTTTAGTCCTGGTTTAGTCCTGGTTTAGACCTGGTTTAGTCCTGGTTTAGACCTGGTTTAGTCCTGGATTAGTCCTGGTTTAGACCTGGTTTAGTCCTGGTTTAGTCCTGGTTTAGACCTGGTTTAGTCCTGGTTTAGACCTGGTTTAGTGCTGGTTTAGTCCTGGTTTAGACCTGGTTTAGTCCTGGTTTAGACCTGGTTTAGTCCTGGTTTAGTCCTGGTTTAGTCCTGGTTTAGACCTGGTTTAGTCCTGGTTTAGACCTGGTTTAGACCTGGTTTAGACCTGGTTTAGACCTGGTTTAGACCTGGTTTAGTCCTGGTTTAGTCCTGGTTTAGACCTGGTTTAGTCCTGGTTTAGTCCTGGTTTAGACCTGGTTTAGTCCTGGTTTAGACCTGGTTTAGTCCTGGTTTAGACCTGGTTTAGACCTGGTTTAGTCCTGGTTTAGACCTGGTTTAGTCCTGGTTTAGTCCTGGTTTAGTCCTGGTTTAGACCTGGTTTAGTCCTGGTTTAGTCCTGGTTTAGACCTGGTTTAGTCCTGGTTTAGTCCTGGTTTAGACCTGGTTTAGTCCTGGTTTAGTCCTGGTTTAGTCCTGGTTTAGTCCTGGTTTAGTCCTGGTTTAGTCCTGGTTTAGACCTGGTTTAGTCCTGGTTTAGTCCTGGTTTAGACCTGGTTTAGACCTGGTTTAGTCCTGGTTTAGTCCTGGTTTAGACCTGGTTTAGAACTGGTTTAGTCCTGGTTCAGACCTGGTTTAGACCTGGTTCAGACCTGGTTTAGTCCTGGTTTAGTCCTGGTTTAGACCTGGTTTAGTCCTGGTTTAGTCCTGGTTTAGACCTGGTTTAGACCTGTTTTAGACCTGGTTTAGACCTGGTTCAGACCTGGTTTAGTCCTGGTTTAGACCTGGTTTAGACCTGGTTCAGACCTGGTTCAGACCTGGTTTAGCCCTGGTTTAGACCTGGTTTAGACCTCGTTTAGTCCTGGTTTAGTCCTGGTTTAGACCTGGTTTAGACCTGGTTTAGACCTGGTTTAGTCCTGGTTTAGACCTGGTTTAGACCTGGTTTAGGCCTGGTTTAGACCTGGTTTAGTCCTGGTTTAGTCCTGGTTTAGACCTGGTTTAGACCTGGTTTAGACCTGGTTTAGTCCTGGTTTAGACCTGGTTTAGACCTGGTTTAGACCTGGTTTAGTCCTGGTTTAGTCCTGGTTTAGACCTGGTTTAGTCCTGGTTTAGTCCTGGTTTAGACCTGGTTTAGACCTGGTTTAGACCTGGTTTAGTCCTGGTTTAGTCCTGGTTTAGACCTGGTTTAGTCCTGGTTTAGTCCTGGTTTAGACCTGGTTTAGTCCTGGTTTAGACCTGGTTTAGTCCTGGTTTAGTCCTGGTTTAGACCTGGTTTAGTCCTGGTTTAGACCTGGTTTAGACCTGGTTTAGACCTGGTTTAGACTCCGTTCACTTGAGACGATGCAGACGATGAAAGCAGACATTTTCTTTCTTTCTTTTTTTTTTGAAAAGATGACCATAAACTTAAAGAATTTAAAATATTTTATTTTTTGATAAATCACAGAGAGTGTTTGTTTATTGCAGGTAAAGTTGGTCCACATTAAAAACATTTTTCAGTCATGAAGCACAAACTGAGTTATAATTACATACAATGTCTCCTTCTGCTGGAGGAAAGTGGTAACTACAGCAGTTCAAATCTGACTTAAAAAAGAAACAAACGCAGGATAAAACTAAATTAAAAACTGATTTACTTCATCAAAAAAGCAGATGGTTTTCATATCCACTGCACCGACATAAAAGAAATAATTCCACTCATTTAAAGATTTGCTTCCTCAAAATAATAATTAAAGCAAATATTAATGAAAGCTGAAGTTGAATCTTTTTTGGTAAAATGGAGACAGGGAGGACGTGGGACAGAGACACAGCTAAAGGTTTAAAAAGAAGTGGTCTGGACTCGGCCGGGCCAGGTTCTGTCAGGTCCAGGTCCAGGTCCAGGTCCAGGTCCAGGTCCAGGTCTGGTCTCAGTGGGTTTGAGTTTGATTTCCAGGATCAGATTGATTTCACCTGGAGAGACGTTTATTTACCGTAATCCTGACCCTCAGCCTCAGCGTTGGTCAGAGAGCTCATGAGGACTGAGGTCTGGACCTGGGTCTGGGTCTGGGTCTGGGTCTGGACCTGGACCTGGTCTAAGAGCAGGTCTCTCTCGGGGCCGTCCCAGTCCGCGCCGCTCTGGTCCAGTTTGGTCCAGAGCTGGTCCCGAGCCGCCGTCCTGATTCGCTGAGGCACCACGAGCTCCGCCTCCTCCAGCACCGCCCCCGGCCAATCGCAGGCGGCCGAGCTGCACCAGCGTCCCCACGGCAACCAGGACAAGATGGCCGCCGCCAGGAAGACTACGAACACCAGCAGGAGTCCGATCACCTGGGAGACAAGACGGGACAGAGACGTGAGTGGGACGGAGGCTGAGGTCCTGGTCCTGGTCCTGGACCTGGTCCTGGTCCTGGTCCTGGGCCTGGGCCTGGTCCTGGGCCTGGGCCTGGTCCTGGACCTGGTCCTGGTCCTGGTCCTGGGCCTGGACCTGGTCCTGGGCCTGGACCTGGGCCTGGTCCTGGGCCTGGTCCTGGGCCTGGTCCTGGGCCTGGTCCTGGTCCTGGGCCTGGTCCTGGGACTGGACCTGGTCCTGGGCCTGGTCCTGGGCCTGGTCCTGGTCCAGTCCTGACCTCCAGACGCAGAGCTCAACAGCGCCCCCCCTGGTTCCAGAAGTAAATTTCCCATTCCTTTTCTCCGTTTGCGTTTCAGAAATGCGTACATTGAGAGTTTAAAGCTCAGCTCTGGGCGAACTCAGGACGATAACTCGGTTCTTTTCTGTCAAAAAGATGAACGAAAACTTCAGAGACGAGTTTAGAGTGAAATGATTGTTTTTATGTCCCACTGCTAACTCACAGTCAAACACTGCCCCCTGTGGTCGTCACTGGAACAGGATTTGTTTTGGGACAAATGTGTCACAAAGATCTGAATGTGCACAACTGATGAATGCATGAATGGAACTATTCACATGAAAACTGCAGATTTATCAATGACAAACATGATTTAATTGTAATATATTTGAAAATTTGAATTTATTTGCAAAAATTGTTGCATCTAAGTCACAAAGAGATTTTGAATAAATGATTGTACTTGTGTCAATTTATTGTTGCCTCAGTTCATTTTATTTTTGCATCGATTAATTTCACTGAGACAGTTCCAGCTCCATGTGCGGCTGTAGAGCTTAACATACGCAGTTTTTAAAGTCAGTGGGGAAAATGAATGGGAACTTTACTTCCAGAACCAAGGGGGGCGCTGTTGAGCTCCTGGGTAAGGTGGGACACTTTTGAAAATGCAGTTTCTGTGTTATTTGTGTTTTAAGTCCACTGCATAAACAGAAGCTTTAAACTCAGTTTTAAACTCAGCTCTGAACAGAACTGAACACAAACCGAGTGTAAACAGGTTTTTTAGAGGCAGTGTTGGTAAAGTGGACACTGAAACAAATCAAATATTTAGTAGGAAAACACTCAAATATAAACAACAATTATACTTTTTAAATAGGCTGAAAAAAAACCCATTAAGAAACACAAAATCTAATTTAATAGAATTACAATATGAATAAACTGAAATATCACAGCTCATGGTGACCTACACATTTAAAACCTCACTGAAAAACTTGAAAAAAGTAAATTCTAATTTAAAAACTACAGATAAATTGCTCATATTTGAAGGAACTTTGTAAAGAAACACCAGTACTTTAGGTTAAACGGCTGAAAAGTTAGTTTTAAGAAAAGTGCCCTGTCCCACTTTAACACTGTCACAATCACAAAGTAAGTTTGTATTCATAAATATATAAACATTTTACCAAAAACTAATAGTGTTCTAGTTTTTAATATTTATAATCTTACAGTGGTTCATCCTAATCTGCTGTGCTGTAGATTAGGATTGGCCACGCCCAGGAAGTGATGTCATACCCACAGAAGCGCAGGGTTTTTAATCCTGCAGCGTCTCATCATCAGCTCAGGTAAATTAAAGACAAACGTAAAGACAATCATTAATAAACTTTACCCATATTCACTCTACATTACTCTAAGTCAGCGGCTCCCAAAGTGGGGTCCGGGGCCCCCTGGTGGGCCACAAAGGTACTGCAGGGGAGGTTGTCTACATTAAGTACATAAAAATAAATTGAGTTTGTAAACAAATTACAGTTAAGTACAGTTACAGAGTTGTTTAAAATACTACTTTGAACTTTAGAAAAACTATGAAGCAGTTATGAAGAATTAATAAACTTGTAATTAACAATAAATAAACACTTTTTAGATCCTGAATTACCACAGATGTTTATAATCTTACACTGACTTACATGAGCTTATTACTAAAGAATTAAACAATAATGATGTTTTTAACTCTAAACTGAAGTAATGTTTGGTAAATACTAAGAAATAATAATACTAAAAATAAAGAATAATAAGTGTTACTGTTTTTTAAATGTTTTTATTAGAAATCTATGGGAAAGAGCCTGACATCGTCTTTTGCACAGAGTGAAATTTTATTGTTGGGGGTCCGCGTGGGATTTTCTGTTTTTCAGGGGCCACAGGTCGCTCTTGGCTTTGGGACAAACATCAAACCTGAGCCACTGCTGCAGAGGAGTCCTGCGCTGTTTCAGGAACAACTTTAACCTTTAACCTTTTTACTCTTCAGGCCAAACCCTCAGCCTGAGTCCTCGGCAGGCGCTGCAGGTTCCTCTCCGAGCCTCCGTCCTGGCGACACTTCCTGTTGCTTGCGTCGCTGTAAACTCCAGAGTTACCGCAGCACCTGAACTCACCACAGGGGCCGGGGCGGGGGCCGCTTTCAGGCCTTGTGAAAGAAACAGCGCTGAGGTTTACCTAAGGTCGCTCTGTAAACTCTGGAACACAGAGGAGGAGGAAGAAGCCAACATGGCCGCCACAGCACGGCCTCGTCTCTGTCGTCGTCCGCTCTCGAACCTTCACCACTCGCAATTTAAAAACATGAACACTCATTTTTCCAAGTGTTTACTCTCTCTATTTCTTTGTCCACTTGTCTCTCCTCTTCCTGACTCCTCCCCCTTTTGTAGATCGTAGTAGTTTGTTTTTTTAACCATCTCTGAGTATTTTTATAAAACACAGATAAAAGAAGTCTTCAGAGCAGTTTTGTGAACGCTCTCACTTCTCTGTGGTTTTTATCGACTTCCACTCAACACAAAGCCACACTTCCTGTTTCTGTAAATGTTTAACAAGACAAAAAACCAGAACCTGCTTCAGAACTCATTCACTTTGGTCTTTTATCCTTGGACCAATCCAGATTTATTACAGAGACCTCACCTGTAACCAAGGGCGTAACTTTGGGTGCAATACTGGGGGGGGGGGGGGTAAACTCGCCTGCCATTTATTTTATTTATTTTTTTACACATTGAATCATGTACTTTTGTAAAAGGAGTATGCTAATTTGGCGTTTCTGTATTTGAAATGCATTATGATACTTACATTGATACTGTGATGTACTTAGCCTTCAGCTGCTGTGCTAGGCTAACAGTCAGTGTTAGCGTTAGCACGGCTGAGCAGTAAATAATGCCATCACTTAAATTAGCATCATGTGGTAAACTGACATTAGTCCTGCACACAGCACATGTTCCCTGCAGCCTCCTTAGTTTACCTCACACTGGCAGTTTATCAAATCATCAGCTGACTACACAACACGACTGTTTACCTCCTGTTGGGCAGGACTTTGTTTTCTTTATCGTTGGAGTTGGTGTTGACCGACTGTAAAACTGTTGTCTGGCTTTGGTGCTCTTTTAATAACAGCACAGGTCAGAGACAGGTAACTATCACCGCTGACAAGCACCAGAGACTGAGGACACAGCAGAGACAACCTCAGGAGACAGTGGACCGTACCAAGTGTCCTGCACAGGGAGGGGAGGGGGTGGAATAAACTAATTACTATTTTGCTGGCAAACGAAATCAATACAGAAAATCGATAAGTTATTCATGCAAGATAATTTATATTTGTATTCATTGCAATCATGTGATTATTGGGGGGGGGGTTAGATTGGCTCAACCTGATTTTTTGGGGGGGTCATAACCCCCCTAACCCCCCTGGAAATTACGCCCCTGCCTGTATTCACCTGTGCACGTGTCTCTGTGGACATTTAGAAACTCTTTAGACGCTCTTCTGTCCCGGGACGGTTCCTCACCTGAGACTCGTTGTGGATCTCGTCCGAGCCCGGTCTCTCCACTCCCGAGATGTACTTCCCACACCGGATGTCCCCGCGTCCGCAGCAGATGTACCAGTCTCCGTCCAGAAGAACCGACTCCACCCAGAGGAGACCCACGAACCCGGCCTCCAGGAGCCGTCTGAGCAGAACCGGGACCGTCCTCTCACGAACGCCTCCACAGAGCAGCTTCAGACCTCGCTGGAAACCCAGGTCCACCCAGAGCTGGACCAGGACCAGGATCAGCCCCGGGACCAGGAGGTAGACCCAGCAGTCCCTCGTCTGGGTCTTACACGAGCAGCGCATGTCTTTGTCCAAACGGACGTGATAATAATACAGAGAGAAGAGAACGAAGAGGAAGAACCAGCGGCGCTGCAGGGTTTGGACCAACCACACCACAGACACTCTGAGGGAGTCCATCCTGAGACGGAGACGCTGGGACAGGGACAGAGACAGAGACAGAGACAGAGACTGAGACTCTGGGACAGAGACTGAGACTCTGAGCTGCTGCTGCTGAAGCGAGCTCTGAAACAGGAAACCACAGGAGGCAGAAGTAACAGTTCAGCTCTGTTCTCTTGTAAAAGTACTGTTACTTCATCAGAATATTACTCAAATATAAAAGTACTCTCTTGTGTAAACAGTGTTGGACTCCTGTGCATGAGTTTTTCAGGTTTGATAATAAAATACTGGTCTGTGGAAAACCTCTTCTGCTGGGAGCTGTTACACTGGCAAAAATAAATGCACACTTTCCTAAATCCTAAATCCTGAACCCGAGTCCTTTTGTTCTGTGACCGGACACAAACAAAACTCCAGGCTACAATGTTTTTTCTAACTTCAGCTCCGACCGAGATTCAACAAAACCCAGAGACAAGAAAACTCTCTGTCAAAAAAACTTTATTATCAAAGAAGACAAGAACAAGTCCTGGTTTAGTCCTGGTTTAGTACCTGGTTTAGTACCTGGTTTAGTCCTGGTTTAGTACCTGGTTTAGTACCTGGTTTAGTACCTGGTTTAGTCCTGGTTTAGTCCTGGTTTAGACCTGGTTTAGTCCTGGTTTAGACCTGGTTTAGTCCTGGTTTAGACCTGGTTTAGACCTGGTTTAGTCCTGGTTTAGTCCTGGTTTAGACCTGGTTTAGTCCTGGTTTAGTCCTGGTTTAGACCTGGTTTAGACCTGGTTTAGTCCTGGTTTAGTCCTGGTTTAGTCCTGGTTTAGACCTGGTTTAGTCCTGGTTTAGACCTGGTTTAGTCCTGGTTTAGACCTGGTTTAGACCTGGTTTAGTCCTGGTTTAGACCTGGTTTAGTCCTGGTTTAGTCCTGGTTTAGTCCTGGTTTAGACCTGGTTTAGTCCTGGTTTAGTCCTGGTTTAGACCTGGTTTAGTCCTGGTTTAGTCCTGGTTTAGTCCTGGTTTAGACCTGGTTTAGTCCTGGTTTAGACCTGGTTTAGACCTGGTTTAGTCCTGGTTTAGTCCTGGTTTAGTCCTGGTTTAGTCCTGGTTTAGACCTGGTTTAGTCCTGGTTTAGTCCTGGTTTAGTCCTGGTTTAGACCTGGTTTAGTCCTGGTTTAGTCCTGGTTTAGTCCTGGTTTAGACCTGGTTTAGTCCTGGTTTAGTCCTGGTTTAGACCTGGTTTAGTCCTGGTTTAGTCCTGGTTTAGACCTGGTTTAGTCCTGGTTTAGACCTGGTTTAGACCTGGTTTAGACCTGGTTTAGACCTGGTTTAGTCCTGGTTTAGTCCTGGTTTAGTCCTGGTTTAGTCCTGGTTTAGTCCTGGTCCTTTCTGTACAGAGGGCTCATGAGGACTGAGGCCTGGACCTGGCTCTGATCTAAGAGCAGGCCTCTCTCCAGTTGGTCCAGTTTGGTCAGGATCTGGTCCCGAGCGGCCGTTCTGATTCGCTGAGACACCACGAGCTCCGCCTCCTCCAGCACCGCCTCCGGCCAATCACAGGAGTTGCAGCAGCGTCCCACCCAGGACAAGATGGCCGCCACGAGGACAGCGACGCAGACCAGCAGGAGTCCGATCACCTGACAGAAGACCGACAAAAAACATTTCAGCAGGAAGTGACGGAGTGACGAGAGGTGAAAACCGCTGTGGCAGCGTACCATCACCATTTTTGCATTTTTCGCAATTCCGTGCGTAAAGTTATCTTCTTCAAGAAACAGAGCAGCGGCTACCTAATCCACACAAAACAATGTCCAACCCGGCCATGATCACGCTTCTGTAATGTTCAGACAAACTGAGAACAGTGCAGACCAAGGCTACATGCAGATGTACTCACTTCCTGTTATCTTTGTTCACTGGCTAGCGCCATCTGCCTGCTTTGGGGGGGTAATTACATCACGCGCCTGCACAAGACACGGTCTTTAGGTCGGCTGTCGCTGCACTGCACTTTCAAAATAAATGATCACTGAAAACAGCAGTAATGTAAACACTACTGCACCGAGAAGTTGAACCAGGAAAGGCTCAGGGAACAGAGATTATCCAAAAAGAGAACAAAAAAATGGGGACGGGATTTTAAAATGTTTTTATGCAAGCATTATTTCAAACCCTTTTATTTAAACCTGGTTAAATCAAAGAAGAACTCACAGAGAAAAGAGTTTAATAAAATTAGCCCGGACCAAACTGTCCCCCCACAAACCAGAGCCTTTCAGTCAAATCCACACCAGGACAGAATAATAATAATAATAATAATAATAATAATAATAATAATAACAATAATAATAATAATAATAATAATAATAATAGATTCATGTGAAAAAGAAGTTAATGACGGTGAAGTTGAGACTTCAGCTCAACTTATCAGAAAAACCAGAACATTTGTGATTGGTAAAAGTTCCTCACCTGAGACTCGTTGCGGATCGCAGAACCCGGATGCCTGTACCAGGGCCTCACTGCCATAATCCGAATAGTAGTGTCCCGAGCTGGGCCCGGTGCAGTGATTGCCCCCTCGTCCACAGCAGACGTAGCAGATGTACCAGTCTCCGTCCAGAAGAACCGACTCGATCCAGAGAAGACCCACAAACCCGGCCTCCAGGAGCCGTCTGAGCAGATCCAGCAGAACTTTGTCCCCAGCCTTTCCACAGAGCAGCTTCAGACCTCGCTGGAAACCCAGGTCCACCCAGAGCTGGACCAGGAACAGGACCAGACCCGGGACCAGGAGGTAGACCCAGCAGTCCCTCATCTGGGCTGAATGGGTCTCACAAGTGCAACCTATGTCTTTGTCCAGATAAACGTGGTAGAAAAAGAGAGAGAAGAGAGTGAAGAGGAAGAACCAGCGACGCTGCAGGGTTTGGACCAACCACACCACAGACACTCTGAGGGCGTCCATCCTGAGACTGAGACACTGAGACACTGAGACACTGAGACGCTGAGACACAGACTCTGAGACTCTGAGACACTGAGACACTGAGACACTGAGACTCTGAGACGCTGAGACGCTGAGACACTGAGACACTGAGACGCTGAGACACAGACTCTGAGACTCTGAGACACTGAGACACTGAGACACTGAGACACTGAGACACTGAGACTCTGAGACGCTGAGACGCTGAGACACTGAGACACTGAGACACTGAGACTCTGAGCTGCTGCTGAGGTGTGAGCTCTGAGAGAGACAGGAAACAACAGGAGGAAGGAACTGAGTACCAGCCTCCTGCTCAGAGCTGCATGACCTGATTTTTCTCCTGTACCTGCTGTGGGGGGACAGAGCCCGGTCCCTCACCGGGGACAGCTGTGGGGGGACAGAGCCCGGTCCCTCACCGGGGACAGCTGTGGGGGGACAGAGCCCGGTCCCTCACTGGGGACAGCTGTGGGGGTGGTGAGGGTTAGGACCCGGGGCCTGACCTCTGTGGGAAGTCCTTTTCAAAAGTTCCTAATGTTTTCTCCTGAAAACCAGAACCGCCACAGTCCACAGTGAACATGAGAACTGGGATTTATCAAATATTTAGAAAATAAGTTTGCTTAAGCTGGGGACACACTACAAGATTTCCTCAGTCGTTACAGATTCTGAAAATACTCGGAGCTCACACACTACAAGATCTGTAACTGCAACTGACGCCAAACAAACGCAGCAAACTCTGGCGGGGAACTTGCGAGAACTAAATGGTAAACAAACATGGAGCTCCCTGGGTCGCTGTTGCCGTTGTGTGCGTAGCTATCTGTTTGGAAAAAGGGAAAGAGAAAAAACGGCTATGTATCTAGTTTCACTTGGGTAGCACTCAACTTTCTTCGGTGTTTGCCATGGTTGTTTATGTTTTCTTCTTCAAATTTCCGCTTATATTTTCCCGCCGCTTCCTGTTGCTTCGTCTGCGTCCTGACGCTATTTCCTGTGTCCCATCCAACTGTTTTTCATCGGCCGCTGGACTCCATGAATTCCCAGTTGGATGTAAACAGCCCACACTACAGGAGTGTGCTCCAGAGTCGGTGTTTGATTGTTTGCGACTGACGTCAGGCCAGGTTTTTGCGGCGCACACACTTAACGATTCCAGTCTTTGAACATCACACACTAACGGATTTCAGGGCCGACTGCTGATTACGATTCCCTTCAACTGTTGTTGACTGGTAAAGACTCGCTGCAACTGTGAATCGTTATAAAATCGGGCAAAAAAATCGTGTAGTGTGTCCCCAGCTTTAGGCAGCATAGAATTTCTTTATTTTTTTCTTTGCTCAGATCACGATGAACACACTCAAACATGGCACAAGACCTGAGGACTTCTAAAGTTAAGAAACGTTCATAAACTCCACCGCCGCAGCGTCTGTAGTGGGAGTAAATGTGTTACAGACCTGGAGCCTTTAGCCCTGACACTGACCCTGGAACCAAAACGGTGGCTGTGTGTTTGTTTTGGAAGCTGCTTTCAGTAAAAATACTTGTACATTTTAAAGATATGTATTAGAACAGAACAACAGAAACTCTTCATCGCTGTGAAAGTGTAGCGCTCAAGCCACAGGAAGTCTCTGTGGGGAGACATCTCACCTCCTCCCACTCTCTGCTCAAAGTAGGACTCTGGTACTTTCAGAGTACAGTTACTGGTAGTAATCGCAGTAGCAGTAGTAGTACAGGGCGTCCATCAGGTCTCTTTACAATTTAAAAGCATTATTACAAAAGCAAATGAACAGACAAATCTGTGGAAATGATTACAAAATGAGGAGTAGATTTGAAGTTTTTTGCCTCTGTATGGGCAGCATTAGTTGCCAGGTCCTGGATGTGTTGCCAGGTTGGCTGTAGCAGAGCCTCTCCCTGAAGTTCTCGAGTCACATGGAGCTGTTCTGATCCCAGGTTCTCACATTCTGTGTTCAGTTTCCCTGAAACTCATCACTAAAACAAACTCAGTGAAGAACGTTTCCTCCTCAGAAACTGGGTCCAGGGTTAACTGCAAACCCTTTTGGTCTTGGTTTATCTTTGGCTCGAGTGCAGGCTGTAAGAGATGACCTTTGACCTTTGTAAGCTTTGTGTAGGACTTTGTGCACTGTTGAAGGTGGAGCTGTAACTGTCTGCAGCAGGACGGATGCAATTAAAAACTTTGATAACCACTGAGTACATGCAACAAATCTGATTAAGATCTCATCAGTTGCCTTTGTGATATCTCGCCTTGTGGATCTCCTCAGAGCTCAGAAGCTCAGCAGGGCAGGGTCTGGTCAGACCATGGATGGGAGACCACTGGGGAACATCAGGAGCTGCTGGGGAACATCAGGAGCTGGTGGGGAACATCAGGAGCTGGTGGGGAACATCAGGAGCTGGTGGGGAACATCAGGAGCTGCTGGGGAACATCAGGAGCCGCTGGGGAACATCAGGAGCTGGTGGGGAACATCAGGAGCCGCTGGGGAACATCAGGAGCCGCTGGGGAACATCAGGAGCTGGTGGGGAACATCAGGAGCCGCTGGGGAACATCAGGAGCTGGTGGGGAACATCAGGAGCTGGTGGGGAACATCAGGAGCTGGTGGGGAACATCAGGAGCTGGTGGGGAACATCAGGAGCTGCTGGGGAACATCAGGAGCTGGTGGGGAACATCAGGAGCCGCTGGGGAACATCAGGAGCTGGTGGGGAACATCAGGAGCTGCTGGGGAACATCAGGAGCTGGTGGGGAACATCAGGAGCCGCTGGGGAACATCAGGAGCTGGTGGGGAACATCAGGAGCTGGTGGGGAACATCAGGAGCTGCTGGGGAACATCAGGAGCTGCTGGGGAACATCAGGAGCTGGTGGGGAACATCAGGAGCTGGTGGGGAACATCAGGAGCTGGTGTGAGTGAGTGGTTGGTGGTCGAGGGTCTGTGGGTGCAGATGTGTGCAGATGTGTGCAGCTTCTGTCTGCCCCAGGGCAAACTGTGGCTATAAAACATAGCTCAGCACCACCGAGCATGGAGAGAATGAAACACCTTCTCTTCTGTGGAAAGTGCTTTGGGGACTTGTGCCATGGGTAAAGCGTTGTATAAATTCCCCTTTCCCTGATATATTTTTTAAATTGTAAAGACACTTCATGAACTTTTACTCAGGTGAGACTTCGCTCCAGCGTCAGTCTCACAGTTTGTTCAACAGCAAACAGAAAAACCCTGTGCAGAAGTGGAACATGTGGGACTCTTCCTTCAGTAAACGTCAGTGACAGAGGTTTGTGAGGAGCAGAGCTGAGTCAGACTGAAACTCAGCCTGACCTGCTTCAAACCTCACAGCTTTCCATTTCCTTTGTTTTAGAGCAGCTGTGTGTAAAGGGAGCAGGAGGAGGGGCCGACTTCAGAAACTAAAACATGAACCTGAACTGTTTACACTCTCACACTGTTCATGCGTTCAACAGAGATCTTAGAAAACAGTTCTGGGTTTTTATCTCAGAGCCTTTTCCTTCCCTCTTTGTTCTTAGTTTTCTGGATGCTCTTGGGTTTGTCTTTACTCTGAAAAGTGAGACGAACCTCTCTCTGAGTTTGTTTCCTGAGCTCGACCTCCTTCAGAAACCCACAGACCTCTGCTCACAGAGCTGTGGTCTCCACTGAAACCGTCCCAGGTCGAGTTCTGACTCAGGTGAGACAGGACGGGTTTTTTTTAAAAGAAACACAGCCACAAAGCTCAGGAAAAAGAACAAACGAAAAAAACGAAAACAAAAAGAACCACGGCGTTTAACCTCATTCCCCAAACACAAAAAGTCACACTGCGCAAAAGATTTTTGTTTTTTGATGATTAACCTCTGTCCTCATCACAGAGCGCAACAGAGAATTCATTTTTATATTTTTACCTCTAAATGCAGTTTGTTTACATAATTCCACAGATTTGTAAATAAAAGATGAGTTATTTCCTGTTTACAGATCAGAGTGTTGTTGTTTGTGCAGGGTCCAGTCCTGATCGCTCTCTGAGTCGCCCTAACTCTGATTTAATCCATTTTTACTTTGCTCTGAAACTCAGCTTCTTCCTCTTAAAGCCCTAAGGGGCGGGGCTACACTCACTGTTATCCAATGGAATTATAAGGAATTATTTCCCACAATGCACTGAGAAAATGATGTTTTTGTTTGTGTATTGTTTATCCTCTGACTGACAGAGTTACAGAGGAATGAACAGGATTTAACAGGGAAAATAGATTTAGAGGGAAAATAAGTGATTTTAATGGGAGTCAATGGAACTTAAAGGGTTTAAGAGGAAGAGAGAGAGGTTGTTTTTTTTTTTCAGTTGTGACGCTAAAATTCTAAAATGAATTTATTAACGAACATCTTTGTCAAACATCATCACTCTAACATAACAGTTATCAAAATGTAACTTAAAGTAGTGGTCTGTGATAAAGTTTGTGACAAAGTTTAAAAAGCAAATTCAGTTATTTTGAGATGATAAAATGAAAATTAAATGTGAAATGTAAATTTTTTTGTTAAAAAGGGGCAGAAAATATAACATTTATTCTTCTCTCTGCTCCTTTTCATTCAAACTTCATGTCATGTAAACATATTACTGCTTTTTTTTTCTTTTATATAATGAAATAAATGAAATAAATGAAATAAATAAGAAAATAAATAAGAAATGCCAAAATGAGAGGTGAGTAGCTTGGTTGCAGCCTGTGTGTTGGTTACTGATTGGCAGAGGTGTGGACTTGAAAGTCATGACTTGGACTCGAGTCGGACTCTAGTCACTAATTTGATGACTTTAGACTCGACTTGATGAAATGGACTAAGACTTGAGACTCGACTTGGACTTGAACACCAGTGACTTGGGACTTGACTCGGACTTGAGCCCTGTGACTTGAGAAGACTTGATGCTTCTCAAAGAAATAAAAGTATGATTTTTTTAAAGCGTGCAAGAAACAATGAGCCTAATTAAACTCCTCAGCGCAGTAATGGGCGCTTTCTTCCCCGCGCATGTTACTAGTGCGTGTTTTCTGATGCACATTTCAAAGTGTATTGAGCTGCAGCAGCACATGACATTTTGACATAACAGCAGAGGAGATTTTAAGCTTTGTGTCAGTCTTTGTTTCGTGTTGATAGACTCAGAAATCACAGAGATACGGAGCGTTAAAGTTTTACAACCATTAATGATCTCAAATACACGCGCGTCTAATTATAACGCTCTGTCGTCGAGAACTCACGGACTTTTCACACAGTTCCTCCGATGTTTTACTCCAAACACAATCAGAAAAGAGTTATTTATTCACCAGAACTAAGTTTTAATGTCAGAGGGACGCGGACGGAGCTGCTGCCTCTGTGACCCTCCCTCTCCTCACAGCTGAGAGCAGCTCACCCCAGACACAGACGTGAGGCGTTCAGGTGCAGACATGAGGCATTCAGGTGCAGACGTGAGGCGTTCAGGCGCAGACGTGAGGCGTTCAGGTGCAGACGTGAGGCGTTCAGGTGCAGACGTGAGGCGTTCAGGTGCAGACGTGAGGCGTTCAGGTGCAGACGTGAGGCGTTCAGGTGCAGACATGAGGCGTTCAGGTGCAGACGTGAGGCGTTCAGGTGCAGACATGAGGCGTTCAGGTGCAGACGTGAGGCGTTCAGGCGCAGACGTGAGGCGTTCAGGCGCAGACGTGAGGCGTTCAGGTGCAGACATGAGGCGTTCAGGTGTAGACATGAGGCGTTCAGGTGCAGACGTGAGGCGTTCAGGTGCAGACGTGAGGCGTTCAGGTGCAGACGTGAGGCGTTCAGGTGCAGATTACACTTAATAAAAACTAAAACAAAATCAACAAATAAAAAAAATCTAAAAGTAAAAAATAATCATTTGCAATCGAGGTCTAAAGGTGAATATGTGGAGTCTGAGAGAGACTTAGCCTCCGTGGATCACGTGACGCACACGCGGCTTTCTGTGATGACACAGAGGAGATCTTTACCTGTGCAGGTGAGCTCAGACAGGAAACAGTGAAACATGAACACAGCTGGAGCTTTCTGCAGTGTTGTCTCTGTGTTGGAGCTGGAGCTCATGGCTCTGACCATACATCATGAACCTGCAGTACCCCTTTTTCCCACAGGTGTCGCTATTCAGTAAACTGTATAGTGAGCAGTATTCACTTTGTAAATCTTCAAATGTGAGAGAATGGCTCTTATTTGAAGCCTGTGAACATCTGGTAAGGCCAGAAGAGAACAGTTTATTGGTACAGAGAATATACACTGCTAAAAAAAAAAATTAAAGTGTAAAAATACACTACAGGCTGATCCAACTTTGATGTAATGTCCTTAAAACAAGTCAGAATGAGGCTCAGTAGTGTGTGGCCTCCTGTATGACCTCCCTACAACGCCTGGGTCTGCTCCTGAGGAGGAGGCGATGGTCTCCTGAGGGATCTCCTCCCAGACCTGGACTAAAGCATCCACCAGCTCCTGGACAGTCTGTGGTGCAACGTGGCGTTGGTGGATGGAGCAAGACATGATGTCCCAGATGTGCTCAGTTGGATTCAGGTCTGGGGAACGGGCGGCCAGTCCATAGCATCAATGTCTTCATCTTACAGGAACTGCTGACACACTCCAGCCACATGAGGTCTAGCATTGTCTTGCATTAGGAGGAACCCAGGGCCAGCACCAGCATCTGGTCTCACAAGGCTCTGAGGATCTCATCTCGGTACCTAATGGCAGTCAGGCGACCTCTGGGAGCACATGGAGGGCTGTGCTGCCCCCAAAGAAACGCCACCCCACACCATTACTGCCCCACTGCCAAACCGGTCGCTGGAGGATGTTGCAGCAGCAGAACGTTCTCCACGGCGTCTCCAGACTCTGTCACGTCTGTCACATGTGCTCAGTGTGAACCTGTTCATCTGTGAAGAGCACAGGGAGCCAGTCGCGAATTTGCCAATCTTGGTGTTCTCTGGCAAATGCCAAACGTCCTGCACCTGTGGACGTGGGGCCCTCATACCACCCTCATGGAGTCTGTTTGTGAGCGTTTGAGCAGACACATGCACATCTGTGGCCTGCTGGAGGTCAGGGCTCTGGCAGTGCTCCTCCTGCTCCTCCTTGCACAAAGGAGGAGGTAGTGGTCCTGCTGCTGGGTTGTTGCCCTCCTAAGGCCTCCTCCACGTCTCCTGATGTACTGGCCTGTCTCCTGGTAGCGCCTCCATGCTCTGGACCAGGGGGGTCAAACTCAATCGGAGCTGGGGCCAAAATTAGAAAACCAGTCTTGGTTGTGGGCCGAATAAGAGAATTGTATAAATAATAAAGCCAGCCTACTGTATTTTTGTTCTCAGTTAGGCTTTTTAACATAGAATAATACTTCCTCACAGAACTACAGGAGTAGATTTGTGGTTTTAAGGGGCTTTGTAGTTTTGTTTTAAATCAGAACTTGGAACTCAACAAATAACAACAACAAGGCCACAGACTACTGACTAACACTGGCCAATTATTTATTATTATTTACTGCCACAGTTACCTAACTCCTCATATAAGACAGGTGTTTTCATCAGGTCCACTCTGTTTTACTGTGACAGTGCACTACAGCAGATAAATATTTAGGTTCATGCCATGCCCCTTATGTAAGCCCAGCACAACTTTAATCTGAGTCAGCTCCTACACACAAACACGTATTATAGGCTTATTTAACATTTATTGAGCAAACTACTGTCCACCTCTCTGTCCTCTGCAGGACACAGTGTGAGCAGGATGAGACCTGTTTCTGGGCAGGTTTAGCTCGCTGTGTGTTAATGAGAGCATTAGAGCACAAGCAGCGACAGAGAGAAAGGAAAAAGAGCGACGGAGGGCAGTGCTGTTTTTAAAGACGTACGGTTTGTAAAGGAGATGTTCTTACACTGCTGTGTGGTTGGAGCGTGGTTTTATTACTGCTACATGAGCTCAACAAACAAAGTGTAGAGTGTTTACAGAGAGTCCCAGTGTTTAAGAAGCTCCTGCTCTCACTGACCCCTCTTTGCCCATTTATTTTGTGGAAAGTTAAATTTCCTGTCGGAGAATCCTTCACTCTCTCTCTGTTCCTGCGGTTCGTTAAATGCCGCTCGCTAAAACAGCGGGGGAGGGGCAGTGCCGGCGCGCAGCTTCTGCAGTGCATTATGGGAGATGTAGTTCAATCAGATCGAGCACAATATATCGGCGGGCCATTATTAATATAAAATGGAAATGATCTCGCGGGCCAAAAGAAATTATCCTGCGGGCCACATTTGGCCCGCGGGCCAGAGTTTGACACCTGTGCTCTGGACACTAGGCTGACAGACAGCAAACCTTCTTGCCAGAGCTCACATTGATGTCCATCCTGGATGAGCTGCACTACCTGAGCCACTTGTGTGGGTTGTAGACTCCGTCTCATGCTACCACAGAGTGAAAGCACCGCCAGCTTCAAAAGTGACCAAAACATCAGCCAGAAAGCATAGGAACTGAGAAGTGGTCTGTGGTCACCTCCTGCAGAACCACTGCTTTATTGGGGAGTCTTGCTAATTGCCTATAATTTCCACCTGTTGTCTGTTCCATTTGCACAACAGCAGTGAAACTGATGTCAGTCAGTGTTGCTTCCTCAGTGGACACAGTTTGATTTCACAGAAGTGTGATTGACTCTGAGTTACATTGTGTTGTTTAAGTGTTTCCTTTCTTTTTTTGAGCAGTGTACAATGCACTGGTGAGGTATTTAGCTTTATTGTACATCACTGATACTAAAGAACTTGGCTTCACTTTTAAAGTATTCAGAAACCTGTTTTCTGTGTAGGCCTCTTCTAGTCTTAGGGCATTACAATAAATTGTAAATAACTAAATAAGAAATAAAAATAAAAATAATAAATGTAAATAGTACAGCAAACAATTTACCATCTGTTTATCGTATATTTGTTTTTCTAAGGTGGGACATGAGAGTAAATTCAACAATATAAAATGTGACAAACATTAAGTTTGGAGTCCTAAGGGTTAAAAAGACTTGAAAGGACTTGAAACAAAAAGTGTAGGACTTCTGACTTGACTTGGACTTGTGAGGCATTGACTTGGACTTTGACTCGGACTTGAGGCCAAAGACTTGAGACTTACTTGTGACTTGCAAAACAGTGACTTGGTCCCACCTCTGCTGATTGGCCGCCTGGAGCTGCTGAAGCCCCGCCTCCAGTCTTTTGTTTTGGTTCAGTTCAGTTTATCTTTGGTATTTGGTTCTGGTTTAGCTCGGTTAGTTCTGCAGCTTCACCACCGTTCAGCCCAAAACTTTCTTCACTTGAATGAAAGTGAGACTGAATGTATTCTTTTTGGCCCCTCTGATTGGCAGGGAAATGTTCTGTCCAGCCCTAATTTCCTCGTGTCTCATGTCTCGCGTCAGGCCGTGATGATGTGATTTTTACAGTGAATTGAAGTTTGAGAAACAGATCAGTGCTGTTGTTAAAGCCAGCTTTTTCCAGCTGCGTCTTTGAGCCAAAGTGAAGCTCTTTCTGTCTCGCAGCGATCTGGAAAAAGCTCTTCATGCTTTCATCAGGTCATGTATCGACTTCTGTAATGCACCATATTTGGGTTTCACACAGTCATCACTCCACCGTTTGCAGCCGCCCCACTTTTAACAAACTCACCCAGACACAGCCACATCAGCCTCGTTCTCTTCACTGGCTCCCGGTCCACTCTCGCATTGATTTGAACATTTTAATTTTTGTTTTTAAAGCTCTTAATGGTCTTGCCCCTCCCTCTTTATCAGGGATTTGAACCCTCCACCGCCCCAGCAGAGCCTGCGGTCGTCTGCTCAGATGGTTCTGGACGTCCCCAGGTCCCAGGACAAACAGTGGGACGAGCGTTGGTTTGTTGTTCGAGTGATCACTGAGCTGTCTCTGTTTAAGTCCAGGCTAAAAACTCACCTGTTTAGATCGGCTTTTAACTTTGGTTCACTCTGTTACTGTGTGCTGTGTCTGATTGTTTTATACATTTTAATTGTAATTTTATTATGTTTTTTATGTAAAGCACTTTGGTTTCCTTGTGTTGTTGTAAAGTGCTATAGAAATAAACTTTGATTGATTCTGATCATACTTCACATCTCATACAAATGTAAAATGTAAAATACTTTCTTTATAATTTGACCTTCTACTCCTGATTTGGCCTTGAATCTTAATTTGGTCCAATTCGGTTTAATAAAGATTGTTTTTGTTAAATCTTACTTTCTGTCTGCTGTGTCCTTGTTGGTTGCGAGCCCTGAGTTTGGTTGAGTTTAGTTGAGTTTGGTTGAGTTTGGTTGAGTTTAGTTGAGTTTAGTTGAGTTTGGTTGAGTTTAGTTGAGTTTGGTTGAGTTTGGTTGAGTTTGGTTGAGTTTAGTTGAGTTTAGTTGAGTTTGGTTGAGTTTAGTTGAGTTTGGTTGAGTTTAGTTGAGTTTGGTTGAGTTTGGTTGAGTTTAGTTGAGTTTGGTTGAGTTTGGTTGAGTTTGGTTGAGTTTGGTTGAGTTTAGTTGAGTTTGGTTGAGTTTAGTTGAGTTTGGTTGAGTTTAGTTGAGTTTGGTTGAGTTTGGTTGAGTTTAGTTGAGTTTAGTTGAGTTTGGTTGAGTTTAGTTGAGTTTAGTTGAGTTTGGTTGAGTTTGGTTGAGTTTAGTTGAGTTTAGTTGAGTTTGGTTGAGTTTAGTTGAGTTTGGTTGAGTTTAGTTGAGTTTGGTTGAGTTTGGTTGAGTTTAGTTGAGTTTGGTTGAGTTTGGTTGAGTTTGGTTGAGTTTGGTTGAGTTTAGTTGAGTTTGGTTGAGTTTAGTTGAGTTTGGTTGAGTTTAGTTGAGTTTGGTTGAGTTTGGTTGAGTTTAGTTGAGTTTAGTTGAGTTTGGTTGAGTTTAGTTGAGTTTAGTTGAGTTTGGTTGAGTTTAGTTGAGTTTGGTTGAGTTTAGTTGAGTTTGGTTGAGTTTGGTTGAGTTTAGTTGAGTTTGGTTGAGTTTAGTTGAGTTTGGTTGAGTTTAGTTGAGTTTAGTTGAGTTTAGTTGAGTTTGGTTGAGTTTAGTTGAGTTTAGTTGAGTTTAGTTGAGTTTAGTTGAGTTTGGTTGAGTTTAGTTGAGTTTGGTTGAGTTTGGTTGAGTTTAGTTGAGTTTGGTTGAGTTTAGTTGAGTTTGGTTGAGTTTAGTTGAGTTTAGTTGAGTTTAGTTGAGTTTGGTTGAGTTTAGTTGAGTTTAGTTGAGTTTAGTTGAGTTTGGTTGAGTTTGGTTGAGTTTAGTTGAGTTTAGTTGAGTTTGGTTGAGTTTAGTTGAGTTTGGTTTGGAATGATTAATGAATTTTTTAGTGGCCATAATCATCAATATCTTGTATTTATTTCAGCAGCTGTAGCTCCGTCATTGCTCAGCGGCGCCACCTGAGGAGATTTGGTGCCTACACCGTCTTCTATGGTGTCGTGTGCTGAAGAGGCTGAAACCAACCGACTCAGTGAAGCTCAGTGAAGCTCAGTGGAGCTCAGTGGAGCTCAGTGAAGCTCAGTGGAGCTCAGTGGAGCTCAGTGAAGCTCAGTGGAGCTCAGTGAAGCTCAGTGAAGCTCAGTAACGCTCAGTAACGCTCAGTGAAGCTCAGTGAAGCTCAGTGGAGCTCAGTGAAGCTCAGTGGAGCTCAGTGAAGCTCAGTGAAGCTCAGTAACGCTCAGTGAAGCTCAGTGAAGCTCAGTGAAGCTCAGTGGAGCTCAGTGGAGCTCAGTGAAGCTCAGTGGAGCTCAGTGAAGCTCAGTGGAGCTCAGTGAAGCTCAGTGAAGCTCAGTAACGCTCAGTGAAGCTCAGTGAAGCTCAGTGAAGCTCAGTGAAGCTCAGTAAAGCTCAGTGAAGCTCAGTGAAGCTCAGTGGAGCTCAGTGAAGCTCAGTGGAGCTCAGTGAAGCTCAGTGAAGCTCAGTAACGCTCAGTGAAGCTCAGTGAAGCTCAGTAACGCTCAGTGAAGCTCAGTGAAGCTCAGTGGAGCTCAGTGAAGCTCAGTGAAGCTCAGTGAAGCTCAGTGAAGCTCAGTGAAGCTCAGTAAAGCTCAGTAACGCTCAGTGAAGCTCAGTGAAGCTCAGTGAAGCTCAGTAACGCTCAGTGAAGCTCAGTGAAGCTCAGTGAAGCTCAGTAACGCTCAGTGAAGCTCAGTGAAGCTCAGTGAAGCTCAGTAAAGCTCAGTGAAGCTCAGTGAAGCTCAGTAAAGCTCAGTAACGCTCAGTGAAGCTCAGTGAAGCTCAGTGAAGCTCAGTGAAGCTCAGTAACGCTCAGTGAAGCTCAGTGAAGCTCAGTGAAGCTCAGTAACGCTCAGTGAAGCTCAGTGAAGCTCAGTGAAGCTCAGTGAAGCTCAGTGAAGCTCAGTAAAGCTCAGTGAAGCTCAGTAACGCTCAGTGAAGCTCAGTAACGCTCAGTGAAGCTCAGTGAAGCTCAGTAAAGCTCAGTGAAGCTCAGTAACGGTCAGTGAAGCTCAGTGAAGCTCAGTGAAGCTCAGTAACACTCAGTGAAGCTCAGTAACGCTCAGTGAGGCTCAGTGAAGCTCAGTGAAGCTCAGTGAAGCTCAGTGAAGCTCAGTAACGCTCAGTGAAGCTCAGTGAAGCTCAGTGAAGCTCAGTGAAGCTCAGTAACGCTCAGTGAAGCTCAGTAAAGCTCAGTAACGCTCAGTGAAGCTCAGTAACGCTCAGTGAAGCTCAATGAAGCTCAGTGAAGCTCAGTGAAGCTCAGTAACACTCAGTGAAGCTCAATGAAGCTCAGTGAAGCTCAGTGAAGCTCAGTAACACTCAGTGAAGCTCAGTAACGCTCAGTGAAGCTCAGTGAAGCTCAGTGAAGCTCAGTAACGCTCAGTGAAGCTCAGTAACGCTCAGTGAAGCTCAGTGAAGCTCAGTGAAGCTCAGTGAAGCTCAGTAACGCTCAGTGAAGCTCAGTAACACTCAGTGAAGCTCAGTGAAGCTCAGTGAAGCTCAGTAACGCTCAGTGAAGCTCAGTAACGCTCAGTGAAGCTCAGTAAAGCTCAGTGAAGCTCAGTAACGCTCAGTGAAGCTCAGTGAAGCTCAGTAACGCTCAGTGAAGCTCAGTGAAGCTCAGTGGAGCTCAGTGAAGCTCAGTGAAGCTCAGTGAAGCTCAGTGAAGCTCAGTAAAGCTCAGTAACGCTCAGTGAAGCTCAGTGAAGCTCAGTGAAGCTCAGTAACGCTCAGTGAAGCTCAGTGAAGCTCAGTGAAGCTCAGTAACGCTCAGTGAAGCTCAGTGAAGCTCAGTGAAGCTCAGTAAAGCTCAGTGAAGCTCAGTGAAGCTCAGTAAAGCTCAGTAACGCTCAGTGAAGCTCAGTGAAGCTCAGTGAAGCTCAGTGAAGCTCAGTAACGCTCAGTGAAGCTCAGTGAAGCTCAGTAACGCTCAGTGAAGCTCAGTGAAGCTCAGTGAAGCTCAGTGAAGCTCAGTAAAGCTCAGTGAAGCTCAGTAACGCTCAGTGAAGCTCAGTAACGCTCAGTGAAGCTCAGTGAAGCTCAGTAAAGCTCAGTGAAGCTCAGTGAAGCTCAGTAAAGCTCAGTAACGCTCAGTGAAGCTCAGTGAAGCTCAGTGAAGCTCAGTGAAGCTCAGTAACGCTCAGTGAAGCTCAGTGAAGCTCAGTGAAGCTCAGTAACGCTCAGTGAAGCTCAGTGAAGCTCAGTGAAGCTCAGTGAAGCTCAGTAAAGCTCAGTGAAGCTCAGTAACGCTCAGTGAAGCTCAGTAACGCTCAGTGAAGCTCAGTGAAGCTCAGTAAAGCTCAGTGAAGCTCAGTGAAGCTCAGTAAAGCTCAGTAACGCTCAGTGAAGCTCAGTGAAGCTCAGTGAAGCTCAGTGAAGCTCAGTAACGCTCAGTGAAGCTCAGTGAAGCTCAGTGAAGCTCAGTAACGCTCAGTGAAGCTCAGTGAAGCTCAGTGAAGCTCAGTGAAGCTCAGTAAAGCTCAGTGAAGCTCAGTAACGCTCAGTGAAGCTCAGTAACGCTCAGTGAAGCTCAGTGAAGCTCAGTGGAGCTCAGTGAAGCTCAGTGAAGC
This sequence comes from Bostrychus sinensis, assembly GCA_020698575.1. Taxonomy (NCBI): domain Eukaryota; kingdom Metazoa; phylum Chordata; class Actinopteri; order Gobiiformes; family Eleotridae; genus Bostrychus; species Bostrychus sinensis. The sequence continues at coordinate 663,885 of CM036250.1, read as the reverse complement.
TCAGTGAAGCTCAGTAAAGCTCAGTAACGCTCAGTGAAGCTCAGTGAAGCTCAGTGAAGCTCAGTAACGCTCAGTGAAGCTCAGTGAAGCTCAGTGAAGCTCAGTAACGCTCAGTGAAGCTCAGTGAAGCTCAGTGAAGCTCAGTAAAGCTCAGTGAAGCTCAGTGAAGCTCAGTAAAGCTCAGTAACGCTCAGTGAAGCTCAGTGAAGCTCAGTGAAGCTCAGTGAAGCTCAGTGAAGCTCAGTAACGCTCAGTGAAGCTCAGTGAAGCTCAGTGAAGCTCAGTGAAGCTCAGTGAAGCTCAGTAACGCTCAGTGAAGCTCAGTGAAGCTCAGTGAAGCTCAGTGAAGCTCAGTGAAGCTCAGTAAAGCTCAGTGAAGCTCAGTAACGCTCAGTGAAGCTCAGTGAAGCTCAGTGAAGCTCAGTGAAGCTCAGTAACGCTCAGTGAAGCTCAGTGAAGCTCAGTGAAGCTCAGTAACGCTCAGTGAAGCTCAGTAACGCTCAGTGAAGCTCAGTGAAGCTCAGTAACGCTCAGTGAAGCTCAGTGAAGCTCAGTGAAGCTCAGTAAAGCTCAGTGAAGCTCAGTGAAGCTCAGTAAAGCTCAGTGAAGCTCAGTAACGCTCAGTGAAGCTCAGTAACGCTCAGTGAAGCTCAGTGAAGCTCAGTAAAGCTCAGTGAAGCTCAGTAACGGTCAGTGAAGCTCAGTGAAGCTCAGTGAAGCTCAGTAACACTCAGTGAAGCTCAGTAACGCTCAGTGAAGCTCAGTGAAGCTCAGTGAAGCTCAGTGAAGCTCAATGAAGCTCAGTGAAGCTCAGTGAAGCTCAGTAACGCTCAGTGAAGCTCAGTAAAGCTCAGTAACGCTCAGTGAAGCTCAGTGAAGCTCAGTAACGCTCAGTGAAGCTCAATGAAGCTCAGTGAAGCTCAGTGAAGCTCAGTAACACTCAGTGAAGCTCAGTAACGCTCAGTGAAGCTCAGTGAAGCTCAGTGAAGCTCAGTAACGCTCAGTGAAGCTCAGTAACGCTCAGTGAAGCTCAGTGAAGCTCAGTGAAGCTCAGTGAAGCTCAGTAACGCTCAGTGAAGCTCAGTAACGCTCAGTGAAGCTCAGTAAAGCTCAGTGAAGCTCAGTAACGCTCAGTGAAGCTCAGTGAAGCTCAGTAACGCTCAGTGAAGCTCAGTGAAGCTCAGTGAAGCTCAGTAACGCTCAGTGAAGCTCAGTAACGCTCAGTGAAGCTCAGTGAAGCTCAGTGAAGCTCAGTAAAGCTCAGTGAAGCTCAGTGAAGCTCAGTGAAGCTCAGTGAAGCTCAGTGAAGCTCAGTGGAGCTCAGTGAAGCTCAGTGAAGCTCAGTAAAGCTCAGTGAAGCTCAGTAAAGCTCAGTGAAGCTCAGTGAAGCTCAGTAAAGCTCAGTAAAGCTCAGTGAAGCTCAGTGAAGCTAAATAAAGCTCAGTAAAGCTCAGTGAAGCTCAGTGAAGCTCAGTGAAGCTCAGTAACGCTCAGTGAAGCTCAGTGAAGCTCAGTGAAGCTCAGTGAAGCTCAGTGAAGCTCAGTAAAGCTCTGCTCTGTCAGAACCTTCTGCTGCCACAGGAGGTGTTTCCTACCTGTGGCCCTCAGTTTAACTCCTCCCCTTCAGCCAGGGGACAGTGACTCGGACCATCGTGTACACTGTAATAACTGTGTAATAACTGTGTAATAACTGTGTATTAACTGTGTAATAACTGTGTAATAACTGTGTAATAACTGTGTAATAACTGTGCTGGACCTTTCTATCTTATTTACTTATTTATTCATTATTTTATCCTGCACCAGCTCCACTTTACATTTAGAGAAACTTGGATTGTACTTCTGTAAAATGGTATTTTTTTTTAAAGATTTTATACTATTTTACTCTTAACCCAATTAATAGTATTAATGTTATTTTATGTTTATGCTTTTTGTGTTTATGTCTCTTCTCCTCTGGCATAAGTTAGATCTTCTCTATCGTTTGTGAGGCAGAGTGGGAACAGTTGGGTAAAGAAAAGGCTCTGGGAGTTTGTTCACTTTGCTTCTGGTTTTTATTGAGCCTATAAAGAAATATCTCAGGTTGTTTTTGAGGCCAACAGCTCGTCCCTGTTCCCGGAGAGCGTCCTGGGGCAGTGCGGGGCAGAGAGCGTCCCGGGGCAGTGTGGGGCAGTGTGGGGCAGTGTGGGGCGGAGAGCGTCCTGGGGCAGTGTGGGGCAGAGAGCGTCCCGGGGCAGTGTGGGGCAGTGTGGGGCAGTGTGGGGCGGAGAGCGTCCCGGGGCGGTGTGGAGCGGAGAGCGTCCCGGGGCAGTGCGGGCGGAGAACGTCCCGGGGCGGAGAGCGTCCCGGGACAGTGTGGGGCAGTGTGGGGCGGAGAGCGTCCCGGGGCAGTGTGGGGCGGAGAGCGTCCCGGGGCGGTGTGGGGCGGAGAGCGTCCCGGGGCAGTGCGGGCGGAGAACGTCCCGGGGCGGTGTGGGGCGGAGAGCGTCCCGGGGCAGTGTGGGGCAGTGTGGGGCGGAAAGCGTCCCGGGGCAGTGTGGGGCGGAGAGCGTCCCGGGGCAGTGTGGAGCAGTGTGGGGTAGTGAGCGTCCCGGGGCAGTGTGGGGTGGAGAGCGTCCCGGGGCAGTGTGGGGCGGAGAGCGTCCCGGGGCAGTGTGGGGCGGAGAGCGTCCCGGGGCAGTGTGGGGCCCAGGGCAGTGTGGGGCGGAGAGCGTCCCGGGGCAGTGTGGGGCAGTGTGGGGCAGAGAGCGTCCCGGGGCAGTGTGGGGCAGTGTGGGGCAGAGAGCGTCCCGGGGCAGTGTGGGGCAGTGTGGGGCAGAGAGCGTCCTGGGGCAGTGCGGGCGGAGAACGTCCCGGGGCGGTGTGGGGCGGAGAGCGTCCCATGGCAGTGTGGGGCAGTGCGGGGCAGAGAGCGTCCCGGGGCAGTGTGGGGCAGTGCGGGGCAGAGAGCGTCCCGGGGCAGTGTGGAGCAGAGAGCGTCCCGGGGCAGTGTGGGGCGTAGAGCGTCCCGGGGCAGTGCCGGGCGGAGAGCGTCCCGGGACAGTGTGGGGCAGAGAGCGTCCCGGGGCAGTGTGGGGCAGTGTGGGGCAGAGAGCGTCCCGGGGCAGTGTGGGGCAGAGAGCGTCCCGGGGCAGTGTGGGGCAGTGCGGGGCAGAGAGCGTCCCGGGGCAGTGTGGGGCAGTGCGGGGCAGAGAGCGTCCCGGGGCAGTGTGGAGCAGAGAGCGTCCCGGGGCAGTGTGGGGCGTAGAGCGTCCCGGGGCAGTGCCGGGCGGAGAGCGTCCCGGGACAGTGTGGGGCAGAGAGCGTCCCGGGGCAGTGTGGGGCAGTGTGGGGCAGAGAGCGTCCCGGGGCAGTGTGGGGCAGTGTGGGGCAGAGAGCGTCCCGGGGCAGTGTGGGGCAGTGCGGGGCAGAGAGCGTCCCGGGGCAGTGTGGGGCGGAGAGCGTCCCGGGGCAGTGCGGGGCGGAGAGCGTCCTGGGACAGTGTGGGGCAGTGCGGGGCGGAGAGCGTCCCGGGCAGTGTGGGGCGGAGAGCGTCCCGGGACAGTGTGGGGCGGAGAGCGTCCCGGAGCAGTGTGGGGCAGTGCGGAGCAGAGAGCGTCCCGGAGCAGTGTGGGGCGGAGAGCGTCCCGGGGCAGTGTGGGGCAGTGCGGGGCAGAGAGCGTCCCGGGGCAGTGTGGAGCAGAGAGCGTCCCGGAGCAGTGTGGGGCAGTGCGGAGCAGAGAGCGTCCCGGGGCAGTGTGGGGTGGAGAGCGTCCCGGGGCAGTGTGGGGCGGAGAGCGTCCCGGGGAAGTGCGGGGCGGAGAGCGTCCCGGGACAGTGTGGGGAAGAGAGCGTCCCGAAGCAGTGTGGGGCGGAGAGCGTCCCGGGGCAGTGTGGGGCAGAGAGCGTCCCGGGACAGTGTGGGGCAGAGAGCGTCCCGAAGCAGTGTGGGGCAGAGAGCGTCCCGGGGCAGTGTGGGGCAGAGAGCGTCCCGGGGCAGTGTGGGGCGGAGAGCGGCCCGGGGCAGTGTGGGGCAGTGCGGGGCGGAGAGCGTCCCGGGCAGTGTGGGGCGGAGAGCGTCCCGGGACAGTGCGGGGCAGTGTGGGGCGGAGAGCGTCCCGGGGCAGTGTGGGGTGGAGAGCGTCCCGGGGCAGTGTGGGGCAGAGAGCGTCCCGGGGCAGTGTGGGGTGGAGAGCGTCCCGGGGCAGTGTGGGGTGGAGAGCGTCCCGGGGCAGTGTGGGGCAGAGAGCGTCCCGGGGAAGTGCGGGGCGGAGGGCGTCCCGGGGCAGTGTGGGGCGGAGAGCGTCCCGGGGCAGTGTGGGGCAGTGCGGGGCGGAGAGCGTCCCGGGCAGTGTGGGGCGGAGAGCGTCCCGGGACAGTGCGGGGCAGTGTGGGGCAGAGAGCGTCCCGGGGCAGTGTGGGGCAGTGTGGGGCAGAGAGCGTCCTGGGGCAGTGCGGGCGGAGAACGTCCCGGGGCGGTGTGGGGCGGAGAGCGTCCCATGGCAGTGTGGGGCAGTGCGGGGCAGAGAGCGTCCCGGGGCAGTGTGGGGCAGTGCGGGGCAGAGAGCGTCCCGGGGCAGTGTGGAGCAGAGAGCGTCCCGGGGCAGTGTGGGGCGTAGAGCGTCCCGGGGCAGTGCCGGGCGGAGAGCGTCCCGGGACAGTGTGGGGCAGAGAGCGTCCCGGGGCAGTGTGGGGCAGTGTGGGGCAGAGAGCGTCCCGGGGCAGTGTGGGGCAGTGTGGGGCAGAGAGCGTCCCGGGGCAGTGTGGGGCAGTGCGGGGCAGAGAGCGTCCCGGGGCAGTGTGGGGCGGAGAGCGTCCCGGGGCAGTGCGGGGCGGAGAGCGTCCTGGGACAGTGTGGGGCAGTGCGGGGCGGAGAGCGTCCCGGGCAGTGTGGGGCGGAGAGACTAAACCAGGACTAAACCAGGTCTAAACCAGGACTAAACCAGGTCTAAACCAGGTCTAAACCAGGACTAAACCAGGTCTAAACCAGGACTAAACCAGGACTAAACCAGGTCTAAACCAGGTCTAAACCAGGACTAAACCAGGTCTAAACCAGGACTAAACCAGGACTAAACCAGGTCTAAACCAGGACTAAACCAGGACTAAACCAGGTCTAAACCAGGACTAAACCAGGACTAAACCAGGACTAAACCAGGACTAAACCAGGACTAAACCAGGTCTAAACCAGGTCTAAACCAGCTCTAAACCAGGACTAAACCAGGACTAAACCAGGACTAAACCAGGTCTAAACCAGGTCTAAACCAGGACTAAACCAGGTCTAAACCAGGACTAAACCAGGACTAAACCAGGTCTAAACCAGGACTAAACCAGGACTAAACCAGGACTAAACCAGGACTAAACCAGGTCTAAACCAGGACTAAACCAGGACTAAACCAGGACTAAACCAGGACTAAACCAGGACTAAACCAGGTCTAAACCAGGACTAAGCCAGGTCTAAACCAGGACTAAACCAGGACTAAACCAGGTCTAAACCAGGTCTAAACCAGGTCTAAACCAGGACTAAACCAGGACTAAACCAGGACTAAACCAGGACTAAACCAGGTCTAAACGTTTTAACCTAACCTTAAATGTAGAGACTGTGTCTGCCTCTCTAACATGAGCTGGAAGCTGATTCCATAAAACAGGAGCCTGGTAACTAAAGGCTCTACCTCCAACTGTACTTTTAGAAACCCTGTAGTATTCTGTAGTACTCTGCAGTACTCTGTAGTACTCTGCAGTACTCTGTAGTACTCTGTAGTACTCTGTAGTAGTCTGTAGTACTCTGTAGTACTGTAACATCAGATGGGGCCTTGTGAGGAGAAGGAATTTAAATGTAAACCTGTAAGCAGCAGCGCCCCTACAGGTTTAAAACGGTACTGCAGTCTAAGTGAAAACAATGATCTGTTTTCTGATTGGACGATCGCTGATGCAGTTTTAGAACCTAAACAAAAAATGTAAACAAAAACAACTTGGCCATTATGTAAAATATATTTGTATTTGTGAATAACGCAGCTGTCCCATTGTTTTCAGTAAAACTAATGTTTGATTTAAACATTTACCTCACATCTGGGACACACAGTGTGTGTGAGTGTGAGTGTGAGTGTGAGTGTGTGTGTGTGTGTGTGAGTGTGTGTGTCTGTCCCATCTTAAATAAAATGAAAAGTAAACATTATCAAGTAATAACTGAGAGTAGTTTAGTTGATGCAGAGTTGATGCGACTCAGCGAGGACCAGAGTCAGCTCTGTGGGATCCAGGGAGGATGTGCTGTAAGACCCACTGACCCGGACCTAAACCCGTCCTTGGTCTACATTAGGTCTACATTAGGTCTACATTAGGTCCTGTCCGGGTCTATAGGGTCCAGCGCTGTATCCTCCTCTAATGCAGTGATCCAGTTAGTCACGGTTTATGAGACTGATGTGGGCGCTGCTGCTGGGACGGAGCGACCAGGGACGTCTCCGGAGCCCTGTTCCTGGGACGCGTGCCTCAGCTTGGATCAGCTGTGTCCAGTCGTTATTTGTCAGGGCTTTCTTTAAACCGAGCTCCTGCAGCAGATCCCAGTCCCAGTCCAGACCCTGAGAGGCTCCGGATGATTCAAACTGCATCATGTGCAGATGTTTAAACATGTCTCTGTCTCACCTGTCTCTGTCTCTCTCGTCTCTGTCCCAGGTACGGAGACATGGTCCCGAACACGATCGCGGGGAAGATCTTTGGCTCCATCTGTTCTCTGAGCGGAGTCCTGGTCATCGCTCTGCCCGTCCCCGTCATCGTGTCCAACTTCAGCCGCATCTACCACCAGAACCAGCGAGCGGACAAGATGAGAGCGCAGCAGGTGAGACCGAACTGGGACTGGACCGGGACCGGACCGGGACCGAACCGGGACTGAACTTGACCAGTTAGTTAAGCACACGCTAGTTAAGTTAGTTAGTTAAGTTACATCACACGCGCGGCCAGAAATATGACTTACAGTAGAATCTAGTTCTGAGTTGGTTTCCTTCAGTTTCCACATCGACCTAAAACCTGCACAGTGATCCTCAGCTGGGTCCAGACCAGGATCCTGGCTCAGACCTGGTCCAGACCAGGATCCTGGCTCAGACCTGGTCCAGACCAGGATCCTGGCTCAGACCTGGTCCAGACCAGGATCCTGGCTCAGACCTGGTCCAGACCAGGATCCTGGCTCAGACCTGGTCCAGACCAGTAGTGTGTGCCTGTGATGTGTATTGTGTTCTGAGTATTGTGTGTTCTGAGTATTGTGTGTTCTGAGTATTGTGTGTCCTGAGTATTGTGTGTTCTGAGTATTGTGTGTCCTGAGTATTGTGTGTTCTGAGTATTGTGTGTTCTGAGTATTGTGTTCTGAGTATTGTGTGTTCTGAGTATTGTGTGTTCTGAGTATTGTGTTCTGAGTATTGTGTGTCCTGAGTATTGTGTGTTCTGAGTATTGTGTGTGTTTTTTTTTTGTAGAAAGTGCGTTTGGCTCGGATCCGAATGGCAAAGAAAGGCACAACCAACGCCTTCCTGCAGTACAAGGAGGACCGCGGCCTGGGGGTAAGACGACTACTACGACTACTACTACTACTACTACCACTACTACTACTACTACCACTACTACTACTACTACTACCACTACTACTACTGCTACTACCACTACTACAGAGCTGTGTCCTCCTGCAGTAGTTATGATGAGTATGAAGTGAGTTTTGAGCTCAGTGGAGGCTCCAGACTCTGGCCCTGGTCCAGATCTGAGTCTGTGCTGCACACAGGAGACCTGCACCACCAGGGCCGCACCACCAGGGGCAGCAGTGAGCGCCGGCGTCTGACCCACTCAGATTAGCTCTCAGTCCAAACCTGTCCCGGGCTGAGGACACAGAGACACAGACCTGAGACTGAGACAGAGAGAGGCTGAGTCAGCTCCTGGACCCGGACCAGGACTAACATCACTGCACTTAGGACTTCAATATCTCCTGTGTTCCCCGGGGAGGAGGGAGGGGAGGGAGGGGAGGGAGGGGAGGGAGGGGAGGTGCACTATAGAGGAGGGAGGAGGGAGGGGAGGGAGGGGAGGGAGGGGAGGGAGGAGGAGGCAGGAGGAGGGAGGAGGGAGGGATATGTACACTACAGAGGAGGGAGGAGGAGGCAGGAGGGAGGGATATGTACACTACAGAGGAGGGAGGAGGGAGGGGAGGGAGGGGAAGGAGGGGAGGGAGGAGGAGGCAGGAGGAGGGAGGAGGGAGGGATATGTACACTACAGAGGAGGGAGGAGGGAGGGGAGGGAGGGGAAGGAGGGGAGGGAGGAGGAGGCAGGAGGAGGGAGGAGGGAGGGATATGTACACTACAGAGGAGGGAGGGGAAGGAGGGGAGGGAGGAGGAGGCAGGAGGAGGGAGGAGGGAGGGATATGTACACTACAGAGGAGGGAGGAGGGAGGGGAGGGAGGGGAAGGAGGGGAGGGAGGAGGAGGCAGGAGGAGGGAGGAGGGAGGGATATGTACACTACAGAGGAGGGAGGAGGAGGCAGGAGGGAGGGAGGAGGAGAGAGGAGGGAGGGATATGTACACTACAGAGGAGGGAGGAGGAGGCAGGAGGGAGGGAGGAGGAGAGAGGAGGGAGGGATATGTACACTACAGAGGAGGGAGGAGGAGGGAGGAGGAGAGAGGAGGGAGGAAAGAAGACCAACTGTAACATCAGCGCACTCATAACCTCATTATGTGCACTCGAGAGGAGAGAAGGAGGCAGAGACTCGAGCACTTTAACATCAAGGTACAACAACTTCTACAAGAGGAGGAGAGAGGAGAGAGGAGAGGGGAGGAGAGAGGAGGAGAGAGGAGAGAGGGAGGAGAGAGGAGGAGAGAGGAGGAGAGAGGAGAGAGGAGAGGGAGGAGAGAGGAGAGGGAGGAGAGAGGGAGGAGAGAGGAGGAGAGAGGAGAGGGAGGAGAGAGGGAGGAGAGAGGAGGAGAGAGGAGAGGGAGGAGAGAGGGAGGAGAGAGGAGGAGAGAGGAGAGGGAGGAGAGGGAGGAGAGAGGAGAGGGAGGAGAGAGGGAGGAGAGAGGAGAGAGGAGGAGAGGGAGGAGAGAGGAGGAGAGAGGAGAGGGAGGAGAGAGGAGAGGGAGGAGAGAGGGAGGAGAGAGGAGGAGAGAGGAGAGAGGAGGAGAGGGAGGAGAGGGAGGAGAGAGGAGGAGAGAGGAGGAGAGAGGAGGAGAGGGAGGAGAGAGGAGGAGAGAGGAGGAGAGAGGAGGAGAGGGAGGAGAGAGGAGGAGAGAGGAGAGAGGAGGAGAGGGAGGAGAGAGGAGGAGGAGAGAGGAGAGGGAGGAGAGAGGAGGAGAGAGGAGGAGAGGAAGGAGAGAGGAGGAGAGAGGAGAGAGGAGGAGAGGAAGGAGAGAGGAGGAGAGAGGAGGAGAGAGGAGGAGAGGAAGGAGAGAGGAGGAGAGAGGAGAGAGGAGGAGAGGGAGGAGAGAGGAGGAGAGAGGAGGAGAGGAAGGAGAGAGGAGAGGAGAGGGAGTAGAGAGGAGGACAGAGGAGACGAGAGAGGAGGAGAGGAAGGAGAGAGGAGGAGAGAGGAGAGAGGAGGAGAGGGAGGAGAGAGGAGGAGGGAGGAGGAGAGAGGAGGGAGGAAAGAAGACCAACTGTAACATCAGCGCACTCATAACCTCATTATGTGCACTCGAGAGGAGAGAAGGAGGCAGAGACTCGAGCACTTAAACATCAAGGTACAACAACTTCTACAAGAGGAGGAGAGAGGAGAGAGGAGAGGGGAGGAGAGAGGAGAGGGAGGAGAGAGGGAGGAGAGAGGAGGAGAGAGGAGAGAGGAGGAGAGAGGAGAGGGAGGAGAGAGGAGAGGGAGGAGAGAGGGAGGAGAGAGGAGGAGAGAGGAGGAGAGAGGAGAGGGAGGAGAGAGGAGGAGAGAGGAGAGGGAGGAGAGGGAGGAGAGAGGAGAGAGGAGGAGAGGGAGGAGAGAGGAGGAGAGAGGAGAGGGAGGAGAGGGAGGAGAGAGGAGAGAGGAGGAGAGGGAGGAGAGAGGAGGAGAGAGGAGGAGAGAGGAGAGAGGAGGAGAGGGAGGAGAGGGAGGAGAGAGGAGAGAGGAGGAGAGGGAGGAGAGAGGAGGAGAGAGGAGGAGAGAGGAGAGGGAGGAGAGAGGAGAGAGGAGAGGGAGGAGAGAGGGAGGAGAGAGGAGGAGAGAGGAGAGGGAGGAGAGAGGAGGAGAGAGGAGAGGGAGGAGAGAGGAGAGAGGAGAGGGAGGAGAGAGGGAGGAGAGAGGAGGAGAGAGGAGAGGGAGGAGAGGGAGGAGAGGGAGGAGAGAGGAGGAGAGAGGAGAGGGAGGAGAGAGGAGGAGAGAGGAGAGGGAGGAGAGAGGAGAGAGGAGGAGAGAGGAGAGGAGGAGAGAGGAGAGAGGAGAGGGAGGAGAGAGGAGGAGAGAGGAGGAGAGAGGAGAGAGGAGAGGAGGAGAGAGGAGGAGAGAGGAGGAGAGAGGAGAGGGAGAGAGGGAGAGGAGGATAAGATAGCGGAGGAGAGATGGATCTGTAGAGAGTCATGCGAGGGGGGGATTATATAGGAGCAGGAGAGAATAGAAAGTCTAGTCTTGATGGAGATCGAGGAAAAGGACAATCAAAGCCATAGGATGTCAGAGGAGGTGGGAGGTATGGCTGGTATTAATACACATTGACAAAATGGTGAAAGAATCCTGATGGTATAGGATGGAGGATTAGGTTTATTTCATAGATATGAAGCTGTTTATTGTCCTTAATGAACACTGGTTTAAACAGAAGTGTAGGCATAGCAGAGAACCGTTGTGTATGAAACCAAAAAACGCTAAAGACTAGAC
>CM036250.1:593024-653080 GCA_020698575.1 Bostrychus sinensis | reverse complement strand
CTGCCCCCCGCACTGCCCCACACTGCCCCGGGACGCTTCTCCGCCCCACACTGTCCCGGGACGTAGTCCTGGTTTAGAACTGGTTTAGTCCTGGTTTAGACCTGGTTTAGTCCTGGTTTAGACCTGGTTTAGTCCTGGTTTAGACCTGGTTTAGTCCTGGTTTAGACCTGGTTTAGACCTGGTTTAGACCTGGTTTAATCCTGGTTTAGACCTGGTTTAGACCTGGTTTAGACCTGGTTTAGTCCTGGTTTAGACCTGGTTTAGACCTGGTTTAGTCCTGGTTTAGTCCTGGTTTAGACCTGGTTTAGACCTGGTTTAGTCCTGGTTTAGACCTGGTTTAGACCTGGTTTAGACCTGGTTTAGTCCTGGTTTAGACCTGGTTTAGACCTGGTTTAGTCCTGGTTTAGTCCTGGTTTAGACCTGGTTTAGACCTGGTTTAGACCTGGTTTAGACCTGGTTTAGTCCTGGTTTAGACCTGGTTTAGACCTGGTTTAGACCTGGTTTAGTCCTGGTTTAGACCTGGTTTAGTCCTGGTTTAGACCTGGTTTAGACCTGGTTTAGTCCTGGTTTAGACCTGGTTTAGACCTGGTTTAGTCCTGGTTTAGTCCTGGTTTAGACCTGGTTTAGACCTGGTTTAGTCCTGGTTTAGACCTGGTTTAGTCCTGGTTTAGTCCTGGTTTAGACCGGGTTTAGTCCTGGTTTAGACCTGGTTTAGTCCTGGTTTAGACCTGGTTTAGACCTGGTTTAGACCTGGTTTAGTCCTGGTTTAGACCTGGTTTAGGGTTAGGGTTAGGGTTAGGGTTAGGGTTAGGGTTAGGGTTAGGGTTTAGACCTGGTTTAGACCTGGTTTAGACCTGGTTTAATCCTGGTTTAGACCTGGTTTAGACCTGGTTTAGACCTGGTTTAGTCCTGGTTTAGACCTGGTTTAGACCTGGTTTAGACCTGGTTTAGACCTGGTTTAGACCTGGTTTAGTCCTGGTTTAGACCTGGTTTAGACCTGGTTTAGTCCTGGTTTAGACCTGGTTTAGACCTGGTTTAGTCCTGGTTTAGTCCTGGTTTAGACCTGGTTTAGACCTGGTTTAGTCCTGGTTTAGACCTGGTTTAGACCTGGTTTAGTCCTGGTTTAGACCTGGTTTAGACCTGGTTTAGACCTGGTTTAGACCTGGTTTAGACCTGGTTTAGACCTGGTTTAGACCTGGTTTAGTCCTGGTTTAGACCTGGTTTAGACCTGGTTTAGTCCTGGTTTAGTCCTGGTTTAGACCTGGTTTAGACCTGGTTTAGTCCTGGTTTAGACCTGGTTTAGTCCTGGTTTAGTCCTGGTTTAGACCGGGTTTAGTCCTGGTTTAGACCTGGTTTAGTCCTGGTTTAGACCTGGTTTAGACCTGGTTTAGACCTGGTTTAGTCCTGGTTTAGACCTGGTTTAGACCTGGTTTAGTCCTGGTTTAGTCCTGGTTTAGACCTGGTTTAGACCTGGTTTAGTCCTGGTTTAGACCTGGTTTAGACCTGGTTTAGTCCTGGTTTAGACCTGGTTTAGACCTGGTTTAGTCCTGGTTTAGACCTGGTTTAGACCTGGTTTAGACCTGGTTTAGACCTGGTTTAGTCCTGGTTTAGACCTGGTTTAGTCCTGGTTTAGACCTGGTTTAGACCTGGTTTAGTCCTGGTTTAGACCTGGTTTAGACCTGGTTTAGTCCTGGTTTAGTCCTGGTTTAGACCTGGTTTAGACCTGGTTTAGTCCTGGTTTAGACCTGGTTTAGTCCTGGTTTAGTCCTGGTTTAGACCGGGTTTAGTCCTGGTTTAGACCTGGTTTAGTCCTGGTTTAGACCTGGTTTAGACCTGGTTTAGTCCTGGTTTAGACCTGGTTTAGACCTGGTTTAGTCCTGGTTTAGTCCTGGTTTAGACCTGGTTTAGACCTGGTTTAGTCCTGGTTTAGACCTGGTTTAGTCCTGGTTTAGACCGGGTTTAGTCCTGGTTTAGACCTGGTTTAGTCCTGGTTTAGACCTGGTTTAGACCTGGTTTAGTCCTGGTTTAGACCTGGTTTAGACCTGGTTTAGACCTGGTTTAGACCTGGTTCTCTCTCTCAGATTACGTCAGTTCTTCTTTATTCCCAGGTTAAATATAGATATATTTTATTGTGTGCAGTAAAATGGAGGCCGGGTGTAAACACAGGGGTCAGAGGTCAGGGCAGGATGTATGGAAGCCCTGAGGCTCAAACACAAAGCTCCTTTCTCTCTCTCTCTGTGTAAATGTGATTTTATCAAAGAGCCACAGACTCGGGGTCAGAGCGGGGCCCATTCACAGAGAAATGAAGAGTTACATAACACCACAGACACCGTTAAATACACTTTATTATACTGTACTATATTATACTGTACTTTATTATACTGTACTTTATTATACTGTACTATATTATACTGTACTTTATTATACTGTACTTTATTATACTGTACTATGTAATACTTTATAATACTGTACTATATTATACTGTACTTTATTATACTGTACTTTATTACACTGTACTATATTATACTGTACTTTATTATACTGTACTTTATTACACTGTACTATATTATACTGTACTTTATTATACTGTACTTTATTATACTGTACTTTATTATACTGTACTATGTAATACTTTATAATACTGTACTATATTATACTGTACTTTATTATACTGTACTTTATTATACTGTACTATGTAATACTTTATAATACTGTACTATATTATACTGTACTATGTAATACTTTATAATACTGTACTATATTATACTGTACTATGTAATACTTTATTACACTGTACTATATTATACTGTACTATGTAATACTTTATAATACTGTACTATATTATACTGTACTATGTAATACTTTATAATACTGTACTATATTATACTGTACTATGTAATACTTTATAATACTGTACTATATTATACTGTACTTTATTATACTGTACTTTATTATACTGTACTATGTAATACTTTATAATACTGTACTATATTATACTGTACTATGTAATACTTTATAATACTGTACTATATTATACTGTACTATGTAATACTTTATAATACTGTACTATATTATACTGTACTATGTAATACTTTATAATACTGTACTATATTATACTGTACTTTATTATACTGTACTTTATTATACTGTACTATGTAATACTTTATAATACTGTACTATATTATACTGTACTATGTAATACTTTATAATACTGTACTATATTATACTGTACTATGTAATACTTTATAATACTGTACTATATTATACTGTACTATGTAATACTTTATAATACTGTACTATATTATACTGTACTATGTAATACTTTATAATACTGTACTATATTATACTGTACTATGTAATACTTTATTACACTGTACTATATTATACTGTACTATGTAATACTTTATAATACTGTACTATATTATACTGTACTATGTAATACTTTATTATACTGTACTATATTATACTGTACTATGTAATACTTTATAATACTGTACTATATTATACTGTACTATGTAATTCTTTATAATACTGTACTATATTATACTGTACTATGTAATACTTTATTACACTGTACTATATTATACTGTACTATGTAATACTTTATAATACTGTACTATATTATACTGTACTATGTAATACTTTATAATACTGTACTATATTATACTGTACTATGTAATACTTTATTACACTGTACTATATTATACTGTACTATGTAATACTTTATAATACTGTACTATATTATACTGTACTATGTAATACTTTATTACACTGTACTATATTATACTGTACTATGTAATACTTTATAATACTGTACTATATTATACTGTACTATGTAATACTTTATAATACTGTACTATATTATACTGTACTATGTAATACTTTATTATACTGTACTATATTATACTGTACTATGTAATACTTTATAATACTGTACTATATTATACTGTACTATGTAATACTTTATTACACTGTACTATATTATACTGTACTATGTAATACTTTATAATACTGTACTATATTATACTGTACTATGTAATACTTTATAATACTGTACTATATTATACTGTACTATGTAATACTTTATTACACTGTACTATATTATACTGTACTATGTAATACTTTATAATACTGTACTATATTATACTGTACTATGTAATACTTTATTATACTGTACTATATTATACTGTACTATGTAATACTTTATAATACTGTACTATATTATACTGTACTATGTAATACTTTATTACACTGTACTATATTATACTGTACTATGTAATACTTTATAATACTGTACTATATTATACTGTACTATGTAATACTTTATAATACTGTACTATATTATACTGTACTATGTAATACTTTATTACACTGTACTATATTATACTGTACTATGTAATACTTTATAATACTGTACTATATTATACTGTACTATGTAATACTTTATAATACTGTACTATATTATACTGTACTATGTAATACTTTATAATACTGTACTATATTATACTGTACTATGTAATACTTTATAATACTGTACTATATTATACTGTACTATGTAATACTTTATAATACTGTACTATATTATACTGTACTATGTAATACTTTATAATACTGTACTATATTATACTGTACTATGTAATACTTTATAATACTGTACTATATTATACTGTACTATGTAATACTTTATAATACTGTACTATATTATACTGTACTATGTAATACTTTATTATACTGTACTTTATTATACTGTACTTTATTACACTGTACTATATTATACTGTACTATGTAATACTTTATAATACTGTACTATATTATACTGTACTATGTAATACTTTATAATACTGTACACACTGTTAGAGATTCACTGGAGCTACCTCAGAAAATATCTGGAAATATCAACTTAAAACAAAATAAAAAACTAAAGCTGGACTAAACATGGTCTGAAACTAACCCACAGTAACACACAGCACTGCACAGACAGACCAGGAGTCTAACCCACAACCTCCTCCTCACTGAGACCTCAGGAGACAGGCTAACCACTCTGCCGCTGGGACTGAAGCTCCCAGAGACAGAACCCTGAGCAGGGTCCTGTTCTTAAAGCAGAGCGGGTCATGTGACTGCCTCATTTGCATACAGCCCGGGAAACGGAGATGTGATAATTACAGTAATCTTTTAAAGGCTTCAGGTCTGGACCAATCACAGACCGGGACTGGGATGAGTCAGGTTAATAACACAACTCTGACTCTGACAACTGCACTTCCCACAGAACAAACTGAGTCTGGTTCCTTTGCTTTAGTTTCATTTCTGTACAACGACAGCAGCAGTAACCAATCAGAAACCAGCCCTGACCTGGCTCCAAAACAAACCTGGAGCTGATGAAGAACACAAAACTCCAGAATCCTGTGTCTGTGAACAGCTCTGTCCTCTGTGAGCGGGGACAGCAGCAGGAGCCAGTCGTACAAAGACTTGTGAAAGAAAAAGTGGGTTTGTTTGAATGTGGGACGTCAGAGGGACTTTACTGTTGTTAAAATGGAAACAGGACCAAGACAAAAATCCCACAAACATCTGGGACAGGTCCGAGACAAACCCTTCGCTCTGAGAGGAACCGTCCCGCGCTGAGAGGAACTGTCCCGCTCTGAGAGGAACCGTCCCGCTCTGAGAGGAACCGTCCCGCTCTGAGAGGAACCGTCCCGCTCTGAGAGGAACTGTCCCGTTCTGAGAGGAACCGTCCCGCTCTGAGAGGAACCGTCCCGCTCTGAGAGGAACCGTCCCGCTCTGAGAGGAACCGTCCCGCTCTGAGAGGAACCGTCCCGCTCTGAGAGGAACCGTCCCGCTCTGAGAGGAACCGTCCCGCTCTGAGAGGAACCAGACCGTCCCGACCTGTGTGAAGTTGCCCCCCCACATGATTGAAAATTAACAAAACTATATCAGTTCGTTTGTGCATCGTTTGTGCACACAAAATGAGAATTTGTGCACAATTGTTTTTTTAGATAATAAACATTCTTTTTTCAGGCCAGCCCCCCCCCATATCGTCCAAATCACTCCAAAATTGTGTCATTCATTTGTGCATCATTTGTGCTCGCAAAATTAACGTTTGTGCTCATTCTATTTTTGAAATATTAATAAATCATTTGTTTTTACACAGCCCCATGTATATTGCAAGTAGGCTAACCCAACGAAATGTGTATTAACTAATGAGAGGGTAAGTAAACGCCTCGTTTACGTCCTGCTGACACAACATGTGAGGCTTTATATCAGTAAAGCTCAGTTTTAAACTGTATACAGGTAACTGTGCAGGCGAGCTGTGTGTGAGCAGATGTGTAGCTGCTGAGTTTGACATCTGTCAGGAAATCCAAACAACACACAAATGATTGGAAAATGTATCTTGTGTCGACCTCCCTCTGCAAAAAACTCTTGCAATATACATGGGGCTGCGTAAAAACAAATGATTTATTAATATTTCAAAAACAGAATGAGCACAAACGATGCACAAACGAACTGATATAGTTTTGTTAATTTTCAATCATGTGGGGGGCCAACTTCACACAGGAACCGTCCCGCTCTGAGAGGAACCGTCCCGCGCTGAGAGGAACCGTCCCGCTCTGAGAGGAACCGTCCCGCGCTGAGAGGAACCGTCCCGCGCTGAGAGGAACCGTCCCGCTCTGAGAGGAACCGTCCCGCTCTGAGAGGAACCGTCCCGCGCTGAGAGGAACCGTCCCGCTCTGAGA
Source organism: Bostrychus sinensis (assembly GCA_020698575.1). Lineage (NCBI taxonomy): Eukaryota > Metazoa > Chordata > Actinopteri > Gobiiformes > Eleotridae > Bostrychus > Bostrychus sinensis. The sequence goes on along the minus strand of CM036250.1, from coordinate 646,352 downwards.
GGAACCGTCCCGCTCTGAGAGGAACTGTCCCGCTCTGAGAGGAACCGTCCCGCTCTGAGAGGAACCGTCCCGCTCTGAGAGGAACCGTCCCGCTCTGAGAGGAACCGTCCCGCGCTGAGAGGAACCGTCCCGCGCTGAGAGGAACCGTCCCGCTCTGAGAGGAACCGTCCCGCTCTGAGAGGAACCGTCCCGCGCTGAGAGGAACCGTCCCGCTCTGAGAGGAACCGTCCCGCGCTGAGAGGAACCGTCCCGCTCTGAGAGGAACCGTCCCGCTCTGAGAGGAACCGTCCCGCTCTGAGCTGCTGCAGTGATGTAACTCTCGTATTAAACATTGATGAAGCAGCTCTGAGTCATGTGACCGTTCTTTATTTAAACTCAGAGTTTCCTCGGACACAGGAAATACTCACTACATGTACTTTTACTGCAACATCAGGCTCTCAGTACAATTACTACAGTAAAAGTAAAAGTAAAAACACTGCACAAGCTACTGCTACTAGAATTAAACTCTGCAGGTGGATTATTTACTGTGAAAGTACTTTTCTCCTGTAAGTCTCAGTACTTTCTGTGTGGATCAGTTCCTTCTCTCCTGTCGCTGCTGTTGGTCACATGACTTTGTTTTGGTGATTTTTTTGCCGTCTCACTCCTCTCTCACCTGTGTCCTGTCTCTCTTCTTCTTCTTCTTCTTCCTCTTCTTCTTCTTCTTCTGGTTTTGGTGCAGTCACAGAGACCAGGACTGATCCCAGACCTGTCACAAACCTCAGAGTCAGATTTGTTTTCCGCTGGTTCCATTCTGACAGAATAAGAAATCTCCCATCAGGCCCTGCTGTACTGGTCTGGACTTTAGAGACTTGGACTGGAGACCTGGACCTGGACCTGGACCTGGACCTGGACCTGGACCTGGACTCCCAGGTGATGATGACTCGACTTGGACTTGACTCAGACGTTTCTTTTGGTGACTCAGGCTTGGATTTGGACTGGAAGTCGTTGGTTCTGCTGAAGTCCTCGTTGTTGTTGGGATTTTTGTCTTGGTCCTGTTTCCATTTTAACAACAGTAAAGTCCCTCTGACGTCCTCCACATTCAAACAAACCACTTTTTCTTTCACAAGTCTTTGTACGACTGGCTCCTGCTGCTGTCCCCGCTCACAGAGGACAGAGCTGTTCACAGACACAGGATTCTGGAGTTTTGTGTTCTTCATCAGCTCCAGGTTTGTTTTGGAGCCAGGTCAGGGCTGGTTTCTGATTGGTTACTGCTGCTGTCGTTGTACAGAAATGAAACTAAAGCAAAGGAACCAGAAGCTTCTCTGACTGTAAAGTCCTCCTGGAACTATGGACCGTCTTTAGAAAAAGTGAGTCTGAAAGTGGGCGGGGTCAGGGGCAGATAAGGCCTGATGTGATTGGAGTAGACAGGAATCCATTACTGAGTGCTCAGCCAATCGAAGCGACCGATCTGTATCTGCCTCAGGGAACTCAGCCAATCACAGACGAGATAATGGACTTCAGACTTCAGCATCAGATAGGAGCCAAGGACAAGAGGAGGCGAGGAGGAGGAGGAGGAGGAGGAGAGAGGAGGAGGAGGAGAGAGGAGGAGGAGAGAGGAGAGGAGAGGAGGAGGAGAGAGGAGAGAGGAGAGGAGAGAGGAGAGGAGAGAGGAGGAGGAGAGGAGAGGAGAGAGGAGGAGGCGAGGAGGAGGAGAGAGGAGGAGGAGAGGAGAGGAGAGAGGAGGAGGAGAGAGGAGAGGAGGAGGAGGAGGAGAGAGCAGGAGGAGAGAGGAGAGAGGAGGAGGCGAGGAGGAGGAGGAGACGAGGAGGAGGAGGAGGAGGAGGAGAGAGCAGGAAGAGAGAGGAGAGAGGAGGAGGCGAGGAGGAGGAGGAGACGAGGAGGAGGAGGAGGAGGAGGAGAGAGCAGGAGGAGAGAGGAGAGAGGAGGAGGCGAGGAGGAGGAGGAGACGAGGAGGAGGAGGAGAGAGGAGAGAGGAGGAGGAGGAGGAGGAGGAGAGAGCAGGAGGAGAGAGGAGAGAGGAGGAGGCGAGGAGGAGGAGGAGGAGGAGGAGGAGGAGAGAGCAGGAGGAGAGAGGAGAGAGGAGGAGGCGAGGAGGAGGAGGAGACGAGGAGGAGGAGGAGAAGGAGGAGAGAGCAGGAGGAGAGAGGAGAGAGGAGGAGGCGAGGAGGAGGAGGAGACGAGGAGGAGGAGGAGGAGGAGGAGGAGAGAGGAGAGGTGAGAGGAGGAGGAGACGAGGAGGAGGAGGAGAGAGGAGGAGGAGAGAGGAGAGGAGAGGAGGAGGAGAGAGGAGAGAGGAGAGGAGAGAGGAGAGGAGAGAGGAGGAGGAGAGGAGAGGAGAGAGGAGGAGGCGAGGAGGAGGAGAGAGGAGGAGGAGAGGAGAGGAGAGAGGAGGAGGAGAGAGGAGAGGAGGAGGAGGAGGAGAGAGCAGGAGGAGAGAGGAGAGAGGAGGAGGCGAGGAGGAGGAGGAGACGAGGAGGAGGAGGAGGAGGAGGAGAGAGCAGGAGGAGAGAGGAGAGAGGAGGAGGCGAGGAGGAGGAGGAGACGAGGAGGAGGAGGAGGAGGAGGAGAGAGCAGGAGGAGAGAGGAGAGAGGAGGAGGCGAGGAGGAGGAGGAGACGAGGAGGAGGAGGAGAGAGGAGAGAGGAGGAGGAGGAGGAGGAGGAGAGAGCAGGAGGAGAGAGGAGAGAGGAGGAGGCGAGGAGGAGGAGGAGGAGGAGAGAGCAGGAGGAGAGAGGAGAGAGGAGGAGGCGAGGAGGAGGAGGAGACGAGGAGGAGGAGGAGAAGGAGGAGAGAGCAGGAGGAGAGAGGAGAGAGGAGGAGGCGAGGAGGAGGAGGAGACGAGGAGGAGGAGGAGGAGGAGGAGGAGAGAGGAGAGGTGAGAGGAGGAGGAGACGAGGAGGAGGAGGAGGAGAGAGCAGGAGGAGAGAGGAGAGGAGAGGAGAGAGGAGGAGGAGAGAGGAGGAGGAGGAGAGAGGAGGAGAGAGGTGAGGAGAGAGGAGAGGAGAGAGGAGGAGAGAGAAGAGAGGAGGAGAGAGGAGAGAGGAGGCGAGAGCAGGAGGAGAGGAGAGGAGAGAGGAGGAGAGAGGAGGCGAGAGGAGGAGGAGAGGAGAGGAGAGAGGAGGAGAGAGGAGGAGAGAGGAGAGAGGAGGAGGAGGAGGAGAGAGGAGGAGGAGACGAGGAGGAGGAGGAGACGAGGAGGAGGAAGAGAGGAGGAGGAGAGAGGAAGAGAGAGGAGAAGGAGGAGAGAGGAGAGAGGAGGCGGCGAGAGGAGGAGGAGAGGAGAGGAGAGAGGAGGAGAGAGGAGGCGAGAGGAGGAGGAGAGGAGAGGAGAGAGGAGAGAGGAGAGAGGAGGAGGAGAGAGGAGAGAGGAGGAGGAGAGAGCAGGAGGAGAGAGGAGGAGAGAGGAGGCGAGAGGAGGAGGAGAGGAGAGGAGAGAGGAGGAGGAGAGAGGAGGAGGAGACGAGGAGGAGGAGGAGACGAGGAGGAGGAAGAGAGGAGGAGGAGAGAGGAAGAGAGAGGAGAGGAGAGAGGAAGAGAGAGGAGAAGGAGGAGAGAGGAGAGAGGAGGAGGCGAGAGGAGGAGGAGAGGAGAGGAGAGAGGAGGAGAGAGGAGGCGAGAGGAGGAGGAGAGAAGAGGAGAGAGGAGAGAGGAGAGGAGAGGAGGAGAGAGGAGAGAGGAGGAGAGAGGAGAGGAGAGAGGAGGAGAGAGGAGGAGAGGAGAGAGGAGGAGAGAGGAGAGGAGAGAGGAGGAGAGAGGAGGAGTGGGCTCTGAAGCAGAGTTGGAAGTAAAAGTTACTTAAGCTCAGTACAGAGGTTACTGTGATGTAAAATGTTCTACTACTACTACTACTACTACTACTACTACTACTACTACTACTACTACTACTACTACAACAGGATCCTGGTCAGGACGTGGCTGAGGTTTCAGCCGACAGCGCAGGTTCTGAGGCTGACAGCACTCGGACACCAGGAGAACATGAGAACTCCACACAGAGGCCCACACGGTCCGGGAATCTAACCCAGGACCTCCTTGCTGTGAGGTGAGAATGCTACGCCCCCGTGCTGCCAAAAAATGCTGCTTTAATTCATCTTTTTCATCTTTCTGAAGGATCAGAGTGAGACGGCCCCTTCTTTCAGCTCCAGTTTAAAAACGTTCTCCGCTGGTAAACCTGGTTCTTACAACTCCTCCCCCTGCATGGTTCCTGGTTACCTCTGGGCCACCGTACCCAGGGGGGAGGGGAAACAAAGTTACCTCGCACAGCAGCTGCGTCGTGAAATTTGTGAGTTAAAAAAACTCAGGACGATCCATCTCCAGACCTGTGGTGGGCGGGGCTTAGGTTTGCTCTTAGTTAAGCTCGTTTAGCGATACTTGGCACAACACGGCAACGTCTGCTGCTGTACTTTTACAAAAACACAGCGTCTTTATTGTGTTGTTTACTGTCAGAGGTTTGTTGTTTATCCAATCATCTCCCAGTATTCTACTGAAAGTCCCGCCCCTTCACAAACGTTTTCAACAGGAGCCTTTCCAGACTGAGCTAACGTTAGCAACTCTGTGCTAACGTTAGCTCAGTCTGGCTTTAGCCAGGTGAGTACCGAGGGGCCCCAGTGCAGGTTCTCAGGATGGGCCCTAAAGCTCTGAAGCACATTCAGGAAGTTCTTCTGTCATGCTTTTAATTCAACAAATACTTTCTTTAAAATATGTAAACATGTCACAAAAATATCGTTCCTAACTGAACTTTGCAAGCATCAAACTATGAAGAAATGACTGTAAGGAACAGCAGTGGACAGTAACTACATACTTTTACTCAAATAGTTTACTTAAGTACATCTTGTGAAGAAGAAGTACTTTCTGAGTACATTTTGTAAAACATACTTTTACTTTTACTTGAGTAAATTTTGGATGATGTTTTTTGTACTTTTACTGGAGTAAAAGTTTAAATTATTTAAAAGTAGTTATTGTTCTCTGTGGTGCAGTGAGAGCACATGAAACAGAAGAAGAAAAAAGGAAGAAACTTTTTTTTGGTACTTTTACTTCTACCTAAGTAATATTATTAAAAGTACTTTTCCTTGTCCTGGGCCCCCCTCTCCTCATGTCCTGGCCCCCCTCGTGTCATGGGCCCCCCTCGTGTCCTGGCCCCCCTCTCCTCGTGTCCTGAGCCCCCCCCATGTCCTGGGCCCCCCTCGTGTCCTGGGCCCCCCTCGTGTCCTGAGCCCCCCTCGTGTCCTGGGCCCCCCTCTCCTCGTGTCCTGAGCCCCGCTCATGTCCTGGGCCCCCCTCATGTCCCGGGCCCCCGTCTCCTCGTGTCCTGAGCCCCCCTCGTGTCCTGGGCCCCCCTCGTGTCCTGGGCCCCCTCTCCTCGTGTCCCGGGCCCCCCTCGTGTCCCGGGCCCCCCTCTCCTCGTGTCCTGGCCCCCCCCTCGTGTCCTGGCCCCCCCTCGTGTCCTGGCCCCCCCTCGTGTCCTGGCCCCCCCGTCGTGTCCTGGGCCCCCCTCGTGTCCTGGGCCCCCCTCGTGTCCTGGGCCCCCCTCGTGTCCTGGCCCCCCCTCATGTCCTGGGCCCCCCTCGTGTCCTGGGCCCCCCTCGTGTCCTGCCCCCCCCCTCGTGTCCTGGGACCCTCTCGTGTCCTGGGCCCCCATCATGTCCTGAGCCCCCCTCGTGTCCTGGGCCCCAGCTGCAGCGCCTAATGTCTCCGCCCCTGTCTGGAACACTGTCCAAACATAAAGTCAGAAAGTTCCCATCAGAAACGGGAGCGAGGCTAACCACTCTGCCGCTGTGTAAAGGTGATGTGATATAAAACTGTGACGTGTGCTGTGAGTGAAACCTGAGGCGACCGGATCAGACCAAAATAAACCCAGGGCGGCTGTAACGGGACACGCTCGTGGTTTTACGGTTTACTGCCGTTTTTATCCCGGCTTAAAATAAACCAGGGTCATGTGACCAGCGCCGGGTCATGTGACACACTCTGAAATACAACCAGGCTTTATACAAACTACAAATATACAGGTCTAAACCAGGTCTAAACCAGGTCTAAACCAGGTCTAAACCAGGACTAAACCAGGGTCTAAACCAGGTCTAAACCAGGTCTAAACCAGGTCTAAACCAGGACTAAACCAGGTCTAAACCAGGTCTAAACCAGGACTAAACCAGGGTCTAAACCAGGTCTAAACCAGGTCTAAACCAGGTCTAAACCAGGACTAAACCAGGTCTAAACCAGGTCTAAACCAGGACTAAACCAGGACTAAACCAGGTCTAAACCAGGTCTAAACCAGGACTAAACCAGGTCTAAACCAGGTCTAAACCAGGTCTAAACCAGGACTAAACCAGGTCTAAACCAGGTCTAAACCAGGACTAAACCAGGTCAAAACCAGGACTAAACCAGGACTAAACCAGGTCAAAACCAGGTCTAAACCAGGTCTAAACCAGGTCTACAGAGGGTTCAGGTTCAGAGTCAAACATGGAAGAGCCATTTCTCTTTTGCAAATTTCATTGACTTTTCATCAATAAAACAACAGCCAGGGTTAGGAAAGGAGACAAGGAGACAAGGAGTTAGGAGAGGAAACAAGTGGGTAGGAGAAGAGACGAGGGGATGAGGAGACAAAGTGGTAGGAGGGAGGAGAGAGGAGGCAAGTGGATAGGAGAGGAACTTAGGAGTGAGGAGACAAGTGGGCACAGGAGGAGACAAGTGGGTAGGAGATGAAATGAGGGGGTAGGAGAAGAAGTTAGGAGGTAGGAGAGAAGGAAATGAGGGTAGGAGGCCGACAAGGAGGCAACTGTCAATAAATAATACAAGTGTGCAGGAGTAGGACAGAGGAGACGAGGAGGAAGGACAGAGGAGAGGAGGAGGGAGGACAGAGGAGAGGAGGAGGGAGGACAGAGGAGACGAGGAGGGAGGACAGAGGAGAGGAGGAGGGAGGACAGAGGAGACGAGGAGGGAGGACAGAGGAGATGAGGAGGGAGGACAGAGGAGAGGAGGAGGGAGGACAGAGGAGACGAGGAGGGAAGGACAGAGGGAGTCTTTGTAAACGTTCAGCAGCGTCTACACCAACGTCTCTCAGCGTCTCCATGTTAACCTAAGCCCCGCCCACTCACCACAGAACTGACACACCATTGGTTAAACCCCCAGTGGTTCAGACTCAGATAAATAAACCTGAGCCTCACATTCGATTTACACAAAACTCCAACTGCTGTTCAGGGTAAGATATTAATAAATACTCAATACTAGGATACTCAGGTACTAGGATACTCAGATACTCAGGTACTAGGATACTCAGATACTCAGGTAGTAGGATACTCAGATACTCAGGTACTAGGATACTCAGATACTCAGGTACTAGGATACTCAGATACTCAGGTAGTAGGATACTCAGATACTCAGATACTAGGATACTCAGGCACTCAGGTACTAGGATACTCAGGTACTAGGATACTCAGGTACTAGGATACTCAGGTACTCAGGTACTAGGATACTCAGAGCTCACAGCTGAGTCCAAAACTGTGGAGAACGTTCTGGATCATCACAGAGAACGTTCTGGATCATCACAGAGAACGTTCTGGATCATGACAGAGAACGTTGTGGATCATCACAGAGAACGTTCTGTATCATCACAGAGAACGTTCTGTATCATCACAGAGAACGTTGTGGATCATCACAGAGAACGCTGTGGATCATCACAGAGAACGTTGTGGATCATCACAGAGAACGTTCTGGATCATCACAGAGAACGTTCTGTATCATCACAGAGAACGTTGTGGATCATCACAGAGAACGCTGTGGATCATCACAGAGAACGTTCTGTATCATCACAGAGAACGTTCCGGATCATGACAGAGAACGTTGTGGATCATCACAGAGAACGTTCCGGATCATGACAGAGAACGTTGTGGATCATCACAGAGAACGTTCTGGATCATCACAGAGAACGTTCTGTATCATCACAGAGAACGTTGTGGATCATCACAGAGAACGCTGTGGATCATCACAGAGAACGTTCTGTATCATCACAGAGAACGTTCCGGATCATGACAGAGAACGTTCTGGATCATCACAGAGAACGTTCTGTATCATCACAGAGAACGTTCCGGATCATGACAGAGAACGTTGTGGATCATCACAGAGAACGTTCCGGATCATCACAGAGAATGTTCTGGATCATCACAGAGAACGTTCTGGATCATCACAGAGAACGTTGTGGATCATCACAGAGAACGTTCTGGATCATCACAGAGAACGTTCTGGATCATGACAGAGAACGTTCCGGATCATCACAGAGAACGTTCCGGATCATCACAGAGAACGTTGTGTATCATCACAGAGAACGTTCTGGATCATCACAGAGAACGTTCTGGATCATCACAGAGAACGTTCTGGATCATGACAGAGAACGTTCTGGATCATCACAGAGAACGTTCTGGATCATCACAGAGAACGTTGTGGATCATCACAGAGAACGTTCTGGATCATCACAGAGAACGCTGTGGATCATCACAGAGAACGTTGTGGATCATCACAGAGAACGTTCTGGATCATGACAGAGAACGTTCTGGATCATCACAGAGAACGTTCTGGATCATCACAGAGAACGTTGTGGATCATCACAGAGAACGTTCTGGATCATCACAGAGAACGTTCTGGATCATGACAGAGAACGTTCCGGATCATCACAGAGAACGTTCCGGATCATGACAGAGAACGTTGTGGATCATCACAGAGAACGTTCTGGATCATCACAGAGAACGTTCTGGATCATCACAGAGAACGTTCCGGATCATGACAGAGAACGTTGTGGATCATCACAGAGAACGTTCTGGATCATCACAGAGAACGTTCTGGATCATCACAGAGAACGTTCCGGATCATCACAGAGAACGTTCCGGATCATTACAGAGAACGTTCTGGATCATCACAGAGAACGTTCTGGATCATCACAGAGAACGTTCTGTATCATCACAGAGAACGCTGTGGATCATCACAGAGAACGTTGTGGATCATGACAGAGAACGTTGTGGATCATGACAGAGAACGTTCTGGATCATGACAGAGAACATTGTGGATCATCACAGAGAACGTTCCGGATCATGACAGAGAACGTTGTGGATCATCACAGAGAACGTTCCGGATCATCACAGAGAATGTTCTGGATCATCACAGAGAACGTTCTGGATCATCACAGAGAACGTTCTGGATCATCACAGAGAACGTTCTGGATCATCACAGAGAACGTTCCGGATCATCACAGAGAACGTTCCGGATCATTACAGAGAACGTTCTGGATCATCACAGAGAACGTTCTGGATCATCACAGAGAACGTTCTGGATCATCACAGAGAACGTTCTGGATCATGACAGAGAACGTTCCGGATCATCACAGAGAACGTTCCGGATCATCACAGAGAACGTTGTGTATCATCACAGAGAACGTTCTGGATCATCACAGAGAACGTTCTGGATCATGACAGAGAACGTTGTGGATCATCACAGAGAACGTTCTGGATCATCACAGAGAACGTTCTGGATCATGACAGAGAACGTTCCGGATCATCACAGAGAACGTTCCGGATCATCACAGAGAACGTTGTGTATCATCACAGAGAACGTTCTGGATCATCACAGAGAACGTTCTGGATCATCACAGAGAACGTTCTGGATCATCACAGAGAACGTTCTGGATCATGACAGAGAGCATGATGGGAGTTTGGCTTTGGCGTCCTTTCAGTCGGGAAGTTCAACAGAAAAACTCTGTGCCACTGGAAACATGAGCGCAGACGGAGGAGAAGCGTCAGGTTTAAGACAGAAACAAGAGAAACAACAGAGTAAAGTCCAGAAGTGCTGAGGGGACAAAACTAAAGTGAGAAGGAGACAGGGAAGACGAGGAGGAAAGGAGAGAGGAGCGTAAGGAGGAAGTGTGAAGGTTGTAGCGTGTCCCAGAGTCCGTCCCGGGACAGGGAAGAAAAACAAACTCAGATCAAACTCAGTCGATCGTCCTTCAGCAGAACAACCTTCAGCCCCTGGGCTCCTGTCGGGGCCCCATCTTGTCTCAGTTTGGGCCCTTACTCTGCAGTTCACAGGAAACATCCAACATCTCTTTATCTCAGCCTGAATAAAAAGATTGTTGTCATTTCTCTGGAACAGAAGCTCGGAGAACAAACTCTGCCCAAGCTCTACCTGCACAGAGTCTGACAGAGTCTGACAGAGTCTGACTGAGTCTGACTGAGTCTGACAGAGTCTGACAGAGTCTGACAGAGTCTGACTGAGTCTGACTGAGTCTGACTGAGTCTGACTGAGTCTGACTGAGTCTGACAGAGTCTGACAGAGTCTGACTGAGTCTGACAGAGTCTGACAGAGTCTGACAGAGTCTGACTGAGTCTGACTGAGTCTGACAGAGTCTGACTGAGTCTGACTGAGTCTGACAGAGTCTGACTGAGATGGACTCAGCTCATCTTCATTTCTTTAATTAAAATAAGAATCAGTTCTATATCAGTCCAAAAAATCGTCAGTGTTTATTGTCCATTGGTCACAGAAAAACCCAGATCGGTCTCTCGTCTAAACCTCCTCAGTGTCCACAGAGCTTTAGTCTGAAACAACAGCCCCCTTCTACAAACGGCTCTAATGCACCAGAGAACTCCACAGCCGTTCATCTGGAGAAGCTCAGACGTTAGAGAAGGTTTTAGAGATGAGTAAAGTGTCACTTTACTCATCTCTAAAACCTTCAGAGACGAGGCCAGAAGCTCGAGTTCCGGTAACGAACGTGTTCCAGGAGAGGACAAAGTGCAGAAGGTTGGACTTTTTTGTTTGAAGCCTAACGTTCGCCCAGGACCAGGCTCCTGATAACTTCTCTAAAGTTGTTAAGGTTTGCCCTAAATGTTGCTACGGATTTGTCAGTAGTCACTTTTTTAGAAAATAGTCACTAAGGAAGTCTGAAAAGTCTAAATCTCGAGACAAAATCTCGCGTTTGCAGATCTTTCCTCTGAAGTGGTCCCCTCCAAAGCAAAGCAAAGTCCTGCTGACGCCGCATGTGAGCGCTTTGGGAACATGCTCAGGAGTCAGTGAGCAAATATTATTAATCTATAATAAACTATCTATAATATCTAAAATATCTCAAATAAAGATCTATAATAAACAACTTTTTTCCGAGTGGAAAGTGGTCAAACAGCAGAACGTTTGTTTTGTAGTGTCCTCATGTCTCTACATTTTAGTCTGAAAAAAATAGCTCTTACAAGAAAACTTTAAAGATCTCACAATAAACAACATCTTAGTTGTTAAATAAAGTTTTTCGGACTGTAGTGCACTCATTTTGTGAATGATTCGGACTCGCACACTATTTTTCTCTCAGCGGTGATCATGTGACTCTGGCATCTGTTTGGTTGATAATGTTCTTCTGTGATAAACCTGACCACACTCAGATGTTTTAGTATTTATAGATAAATAATAGTCATGTGTGTGATATTTAACATGAATTATGGCTGTAATGAATAAAACAGAGTGGATTATTGCAGCTCTGTGCCTTACGTGGGGAGGCTGAACGCTAACGGCTAAGCTAACGTTAGCAATTTTACACTGCAGCGGTTTATTTAAGAGCTTTTTATTTCTGATGACGACGTGACAGAAGTAAACACAGCTGGGTTTCATTCAGACGTGTTGTGGTCAAGGATCACTGAGAGGTTTGTTACTGACCACTGGGCGACATCTGCCTCACAGCAAGAAGGTCCCGGGTTTGATTCCCAAACCAGACTTTCTGTGGAGTTGTCATGTTCTCCCAGTGTCTCTGGTTTCACCCTTCACTAAAAACCTCTGGGTCAGGTCGGCCCAAAGAGGCAGCGGCTCAGGACTCAATCTGTCCTTCTCCCTTCCTCATCCCGCATCCCTCAGCATCCTTCATCTTTTCTGGTCCATCCTCCAATAATAAAATGTATCGAACTGTTGTGACCTGGTCCTTGTTAGTGAAAACCAGATGATTCAGAACACAGATTACAGTCAAAACCGTCCAAGTGTCCATACGTGTCCCTCAGTCCCTGTGTCCCCTGCCAGGACGCAGAGCTACAGAAGTGTTATTTCTGTCCAGCATTAGCTCCGTCTCCTGTTTCTGATCGATCTGAGTATTTTTAGCTCAGATTCTGTGGAGGTCAGAGGACTGGGTTACACAAAACAGAGCAGGGAGAGTACTCTCTGTCCACTACTGTCCCAGGTGTCTCTGTCCACTACTGTCCCGGCGTCTCTGTCCACTACTGTCCCGGCGTCTCTGTCCACTACTGTCCCGGCGTCTCTGTCCACTACTGTCCCGGACTCTACACCAGACCAGGAGCTGGACCAGGGCCCTCTGAGCTCCAGCTGTGCTCAGCCTCAGCTCTGATTTATCCAACGCTGTCCTGCGAAAACCTGACGCAGCTACTCATCTCTGTGGTTAATATAAAAGTGTTTCAGGAGAAGTGAGTCGTTATTTTAAAAGTAAAAGCAGGACTTGTAAAATATTCTGGGCGTGTGTCTTTAAATACCTGTCTGTTCTTTAGCTCCGCCCCTTTCACACACCTGTCTGTCATCACCAATCAGCTTCACTCCTGTCACTTTTAGGCTCTAACCACACGAAGATGTTACTGTTCCAAAAACGTTTTCTGTAAACTCAGCACCGCCTCAGTGTTTGTCCACACACAAAATGAAAATGCTGAAATAAAGGGGGTGTGTCTGGATCTGGAGGCGTGGCCGGGTCAGGAGGCGTGTCTGGAGGCGTGTCTGGAGGCGTGTCTGGAGGTGTGTCTAGAGGCGTGGCTGGGTCGGGAGGCGTGTCTAGAGGCGTGTCTGGAGGCGTGGCTGGGTCGGGAGGCGTGTCTAGAGATGTGTCTGGAGGCGTGTCGGGAGGCGTGTCTAGTAGAGATGTAGATGCACTGTAGTCATGATTCGATTCGCGATTTTACGTTCACAATTACGTTTTTTTATGATTTTTATTTGCAGAATTAGTTGCAGTATAATTATGACCAAAAGGATTTTTTTCCCCAGCTTATTTGTGTCTCTTTATCAAAATGAAATTGTTTCTACATTTCTTATTAACCGAAATTGAATAAAAAAGTAGATATTAAAACAGTGACATGTAAAAATAACAAAAATATATAAAATAATTTGTTAGCCACTTTTATAAACACCTTTCAACTTCTTCCAAACTCAGAGACACTTTAGCAGCAAGCGACGCACAGAGGAGCAGCTCATCATGATTCCTCTCCTCAGTCATTTATAATGAGCCTAATAAAAGTCAGGTTTTATAAAAATATCAGTGAGGAAAGTCACATCCTCAGTAAAGACTCTGATCTCCGTGGAAACGCTCCGGGGGAGGGGCCACTGAAACTTCAGATAAACTTTAGCTGTTGTTAGCCACTTAGCTTTGCTTTAGCTCGCTGCTAACAACAAGCTACTTTCTGAACGATGGTAAACGGAGCAAACAGGAGCAGCCTAAATAAAACCTTCAGATGTCTCTGTCCTGGGCTTGGTGTTGTTCCTCTGTGCGCTGTGTGTGCGCTCCTCCGTCTGTGCGAGAGGTGAGAGAGCGCTGTGAGTAATGAAGCTCTTGTGTAGCCTCCAGCTCGTCAGGTTAATGAGTTTACGAGTCCTGTAAACTAAAGCTTTATATAAATTCATGTTTCTCTTGTGTAAAATGGTCAGGTGATGATGTCTAGCACCAAACGTGAGCCAGGTTAGCATCATTAAACTCTGGTGGCCTGTGCTGTTTTAAAGGGACATCGCGATTAATTTTTTTCCACACCGATTCAAAATTTCTCTCTCCGCTTACAGCCTAAGTCAATCACAGGCTTCATTTTAAAAGGACACTCCTAAAACCTGGCATTTCACGACTCATGTAGCATTCATGTAAATTTGACAATTAATATGAGGTTATTTGTCAGGTTAAGGATTAGTTTATTTTGTGTTAGTGCAAGTATGTGGCAGTAAAATATTATTTATCACATTTTTCCTCTTATTCTGCACAGCAATAAACCAACCCCAGTCTTATCCCTTCATCTGTCAACAAATAAACTCTGTATTTATTGTTTATTCCTTGTTTATCAGAGAGAAGTTGACTTTAACGGTCACGGGTGTGGGCTGTTACGCTCCAGTCGCCCCCGGGTGAAAAGCCAGGATTTTAGTTAGTCCCCGTTTTATCAGCACAGAGACAAACTTCATAAGCAGCTGACAGAAGTCTCATGTTTTCTTGTACCGGTGTCTCCTCGTCTGCCACGCCCTCAGACCCTCACACTCAACACTTTAACCTCATTTCCTGTTTATCCCTCTTACTTCCTGTTTACTCTCTATATTAATCCTTTCTGAACATTTCCCTCAGGAATCAGCAGAAGTTTATTTGAGTGGGTTTTATTAGAAAGTCCAGACTCCGCAGAGACCAGAGGGTTTAATGAGTTTTATCAGCTCCACATGAGTCTGGTCTTTGTTCCTTTTCCTCAGAAACAGTGGAGTGGTGATAAGCAGCAGCTGGGCCCGCAGTAAAACTCACATCTGAGGGAACAGGGTTTTTATCCTGAAAGTCTGGCTTTCAAACTAACTTCCTCTTTTATGAAAACACTGAAAACAATCTGTTGAAGTGGTTTAGGCTCAGACTTCTGTCCAAGATCTGATGATAGGAAATAAGTTCCATTACAATGCCCTTATTTGGACATTTCCTGCTCTTCCTCCTAAACAGAGCAGCGCCAACAGAGCTCCAGAGAACAGCTGCTCATGGAGCCAGGGACGTCACTGTGGAGTCTGTGGAAAACAAAAACTTTAAACATCTTCCACTTTAAAAATACTGCAGGACACTGTCTCCTGTACAGCTGCAGACCTGAGCGACTCACTTCCTGGAACTATTTACCAGGAACTATTTACCAGGAACTGTTTAACAGGAACTATTTACCAGGAACTGTTTAACAGGAACTATTTACCAGGAACTATTTAACAGGAACTATTTACCAGGAACTGTTTACCAGGAATCATTTACCAGGAACTATTAACCAGGAACTGTTTAACAGGAACTATTTACCAGGAACTATTTAACAGGAACTATTTACCAGGAACCATTTAACAGGAACTATTTACCAGGAACCATTTAACAGGAACTATTTAACAGGAACCATTTAACAGGAACTATTTAACAGGAACTTTACCAGGAACTATTTACCAAGGCCCGTTTACCAAGAACTATTTACCAGGAACCATTTACCAGGAACTATTTACCAGGAATCATTTAACAGGAACTATTTACCAGGAATCATTTACCAGGAACTTTACCAGGAACTATTTACCAAGGCCTGTTTACCAAGAACTATTTACCAGGAACTATTTAACAGGAACTATTTACCAGGAACTATTTACCAGGAACTATTTACCAGGAACTATTTACCAGGAACCATTTACCAGGAACTATTAAGGTAAAGAACTGATGGTAAGGAGGTAGTGAAGGATGTAGGAGGTAGTGAAGGATGTAGGAGAGAGTGAAGGATGTAGGAGGTAGTGAAGGATGTAGGAGGTAGTGAAGGATGTAGGAGAGAGTGAAGGATGTAGGAGGTAGTGAAGGATGTAGGAAGTAATGAAGGATGTAGGAGGTAGTGAAGGATGTAGGAGAGAGTGAAGGATGTAGGAGGTAGTGAAGGATGTAGGAGAGAGTGAAGGATGTAGGCGGTAGTGAAGGATGTAGGAGGTAGTGAAGGATGTAGGAGAAAGTGAAGGATGTAGGCGGTAGTGAAGGATGTAGGAGAGAGTGAAGGATGTAGGAGGTAGTGAAGGATGTAGGAGAGAGTGAAGGATGTAGGAGGTAGTGAAGGATGTAGGAGAGAGTGAAGGATGTAGGAGGTAGTGAAGGATGTAGGAGAGAGTGAAGGATGTAGGAGGTAGTGAAGGATGTAGGAGAGAGTGAAGGATGTAGGAAGTAGTGAAGGATGTAGGAGAGAGTGAAGGATGTAGGAGAGAGTGAAGGATGTAGGAGGTAGTGAAGGATGTAGGAGGTAGTGAAGGATGTAGGAGGTAGTGAAGGATGTAGGAGGTAGTGAAGGATGTAGGAGGTAGTGAAGGATGTAGGAGAGAGTGAAAGATGTAGGAGGTAGTGAAGGATGTAGGAGAGAGTGAAGGATGTAGGAGGTAGTGAAGGATGTAGGAGGTAGTGAAGGATGTAGGAGAGAGTGAAGGATGTAGGAGGTAGTGAAGGATGTAGGAGAGAGTGAAGGATGTAGGAGAGAGTGAAGGATGTAGGAGAGAGTGAAGGATGTAGGAGGTAGTGAAGGATGTAGGAGGTAGTGAAGGATGTAGGAGGTAGTGAAGGATGTAGGAGAGAGTGAAGGATGTAGGAGAGAGTGAAGGATGTAGGAGGTAGTGAAGGATGTAGGAGGTAGTGAAGGATGTAGGAGAGAGTGAAGGATGTAGGAGAGAGTGAAGGATGTAGGAGGTAGTGAAGGATGTAGGAGGTAGTGAAGGATGTAGGAGAGAGTGAAGGATGTAGGAGAGAGTGAAGGATGTAGGAGAGAGTGAAGGATGTAGGAGAGAGTGAAGGATGTAGGAGGTAGTGAAGGATGTAGGAGGTAGTGAAGGATGTAGGAGAGACTGAAGGATGTAGGAGGTAGTGAAGGATGTAGGAGAGAGTGAAGGATGTAGGAGGTAGTGAAGGATGTAGGAGGTAGTGAAGGATGTAGGAGAGAGTGAAGGATGTAGGAGAGAGTGAAGGATGTAGGAGAGAGTGAAGGATGTAGGAGGTAGTGAAGGATGTAGGAGAGAGTGAAGGATGTAGGAGAGAGTGAAGGATGTAGGAGAGAGTGAAGGATGTAGGAGAGAGTGAAGGATGTAGGAAGTAGTGAAGGATGTAGGAGAGAGTGAAGGATGTAGGAGAGAGTGAAGGATGTAGGAGAGAGTGAAGGATGTAGGAGAGAGTGAAGGATGTAGGAGAGAGTGAAGGATGTAGGAGGTAGTGAAGGATGTAGGAGAGAGTGAAGGATGTAGGAGAGAGTCTGCAGTGAGTGAATTATTGATGAAGTTTGTGTCTCCTTCAATGAACACAGAGTTCAGAGCTGCACCAAACTCTCAGGACACACAGAGGACAGGGGACAGAGGACAGGGGACAGAGGAGGAGAGGGGACAGAGGACAGGGGACAGAGGACAGGGGACAGAGGAGGGACAGAGGAGGAGAGGGGACAGAGGAGGAGAGGGGGCAGAGGAGGAGAGGGGACGATAGGGGACAGAGGAGGGACAGAGGAGAAGAGGGGACAGAGGAGGGACAAAGGAGAGGGGACAGAGGAGGGACAGAGGAGAGAGGACGTGGATGATCCACAAAACAGAGTTTGTTGTTGTCTTTGAGTCTCAGCTCAGTCTCTGCACAAATCTGACCCCACTTCAGTTTAAAATTAACCTCTCTGCTCAATCCTGGGTTCATCCTGATTCTGTTCCTTGGTGTAGTCCTGGTTTAGTCCTGGTTTAGTCCTGGTTTAGTCCTGGTTTAGACCTGGTTTAGTCCTGGTTTAGACCTGGTTTAGACCTGGTTTAGTCCTGGTTTAGTCCTGGTTTAGACCTGGTTTAGTCCTGGTTTAGTCCTGGTTTAGACCTGGTTTAGTTCTGGTTTAGACCTGGTTTAGACCTGGTTTAGACCTGGTTTAGTCCTGGTTTAGACCTGGTTTAGACCTGGTTTAGTCCTGGTTTAGTCCTGGTTTAGACCTGGTTTAGACCTGGTTTAGTCCTGGTTTAGTCCTGGTTTAGACCTGGTTTAGTCCTGGTTTAGTCCTGGTTTAGTCCTGGTTTAGACCTGGTTTAGTCCTGGTTTAGACCTGGTTTAGTCCTGGTTTAGACCTGGTTTAGACCTGGTTTAGTCCTGGTTTAGTCCTGGTTTAGACCTGGTTTAGTCCTGGTTTAGTCCTGGTTTAGACCTGGTTTAGTTCTGGTTTAGACCTGGTTTAGACCTGGTTTAGACCTGGTTTAGTCCTGGTTTAGACCTGGTTTAGACCTGGTTTAGTTCTGGTTTAGACCTGGTTTAGACCTGGTTTAGTCCTGGTTTAGTCCTGGTTTAGACCTGGTTTAGACCTGGTTTAGTTCTGGTTTAGACCTGGTTTAGACCTGGTTTAGACCTGGTTTAGTCCTGGTTTAGTCCTGGTTTAGACCTGGTTTAGTTCTGGTTTAGACCTGGTTTAGACCTGGTTTAGTCCTGGTTTAGTCCTGGTTTAGACCTGGTTTAGTCCTGGTTTAGTCCTGGTTTAGTCCTGGTTTAGTCCTGGTTTAGACCTGGTTTAGTCCTGGTTTAGACCTGGTTTAGACCTGGTTTAGTCCTGGTTTAGTCCTGGTTTAGACCTGGTTTAGTCCTGGTTTAGTCCTGGTTTAGACCTGGTTTAGTTCTGGTTTAGACCTGGTTTAGACCTGGTTTAGACCTGGTTTAGTCCTGGTTTAGACCTGGTTTAGACCTGGTTTAGTCCTGGTTTAGTCCTGGTTTAGACCTGGTTTAGACCTGGTTTAGTCCTGGTTTAGTCCTGGTTTAGACCTGGTTTAGTCCTGGTTTAGTCCTGGTTTAGTCCTGGTTTAGACCTGGTTTAGACCTGGTTTAGTCCTGGTTTAGACCTGGTTTAGTCCTGGTTTAGACCTGGTTTAGTCATGGTTTAGACCTGGTTTAGTCCTGGTTTAGACCTGGTTTAGACCTGGTTTAGTCCTGGTTTAGACCTGGTTTAGACCTGGTTTCCAGTCCTTCCTGAGGCAGTGCTCAGTGAAAGTCTCTGGTCTGGACCCGGCCTGTGGTGCAGCAGGTTTTCCTTCTGTTGTTGTAAAACTTGTACCTGCAGCGTGTCCCACTTTAATCCTGCAGGGACCACACTTCCTCCACTCATCCTGGTCTCTGCAGTCTAAAACCAGGTCTAAACCAGGTCTAGACCAGGTCTAGACCAGGTCTAAACCAGGTCTAAACCAGGTCTAAACCAGGACTAAACCAGGTCTAAACCAGGACTAAACCAGGACTAAACCAGGTCTAGACCAGGTCTAAACCAGGACTAAACCAGGTCTAAACCAGGTCTAAACCAGGTCTAAACCAGGACTAAACCAGGACTAAACCAGGACTAAACCAGGTCTAAACCAGGACTAAACCAGGACTAAACCAGGTCTAAACCAGGACTAAACCAGGACTAAACCAGGACTAAACCAGGTCTAAACCAGGACTAAACCAGGTCTAAACCAGGACTAAACCAGGACTAAACCAGGTCTAGACCAGGACTAAACCAGGTCTAAACCAGGTCTAAACCGGGTCTGAACCAGGACTAAACCAGGACTAAACCAGGACTAAACCAGGTCTAAACCAGGACTAAACCAGGACTAAACCAGGACTAAACCAGGTCTAAACCAGGTCTAAACCAGGACTAAACCAGGACTAAACCAGGACTAAACCAGGTCTAAACCAGGACTAAACCAGGACTAAACCAGGTCTAAACCAGGTCTAAACCAGGACTAAACCAGGTCTAAACCAGGTCTAAACCAGGACTAAACCAGGTCTAAACCAGGACTAAACCAGGACTAAACCAGGTCTAAACCAGGTCTAGACCAGGCCTAAACCAGGACTAAACCAGGACTAAACCAGGTCTAAACCAGGTCTAAACCAGGTCTAGACCAGGTCTAAACCAGGACTAAACCAGGTCTAAACCAGGTCTAGACCAGGACTAAACCAGGACTAAACCAGGACTAAACCAGGTCTAAACCAGGTCTAAACCAGGACTAAACCAGGACTAAACCAGGACTAAACCAGGTCTAAACCAGGACTAAACCAGGACTAAACCAGGTCTAAACCAGGACTAAACCAGGACTAAACCAGGACTAAACCAGGTCTAAACCAGGACTAAACCAGGTCTAAACCAGGACTAAACCAGGACTAAACCAGGTCTAGACCAGGACTAAACCAGGTCTAAACCAGGTCTAAACCGGGTCTGAACCAGGACTAAACCAGGTCTAAACCAGGACTAAACCAGGTCTAAACTGGGTCTAGACAAGGTCTAAACCAGGACTAAACCAGGTCTAAACCAGGTCTAAACTGGGTCTAGACAAGGTCTAAACCAGGACTAAACCAGGACTAAACCAGGTCTAGACCATGACTAAACCAGGTCTAAACCAGGTCTAAACCAGGACTAAACCAGGACTAAACCAGGTCTAGACCATGACTAAACCAGGTCTAAAACCAGGTCTAAACCAGGTCTAGACCAGGACTAAACCAGGTCTAAACCAGAACTAAACCAGGTCTAAACCAGGACTAAACCAGGACTAAACCAGGTCTAAACCAGGACTAAACCAGGACTAAACCAGGTCTAAACCAGGTCTAAACCAGGACTAAACCAGGACTAAACCAGGACTAAACCAGGTCTAAACCAGGACTAAACCAGGACTAAACCAGGTCTAAACCAGGACTAAACCAGGACTAAACCAGGTCTAAACCAGGTCTAAACCAGGACTAAACCAGGTCTAAACCAGGACTAAACCAGGACTAAACCAGGTCTAAACCAGGTCTAAACCAGGACTAAACCAGTCCTCAGTTGTTTTGAGATCTGGGACTTTTCTTTGGTCCATTCCAATGATGATTTTTCATTTTCTTCCATGTTTTTCAGGTTTTGGTCCCATTTTCGATCCTCTGAGATCTTTTTAGCTGAGCATCATTTTACCTCCAGTCCACTTTTTAATCACAGTCTGCTGTTCTTCTGAACCCGACCCATTTACTCAGATGTTTCAGAGAAATGTGATAGAACCAACCTTTGTCCTTTCATAAGGGACAGATGTTTAACAGCTGGTTTCTCACAGCTGACTGAGGCCCCTGAGGGCCACACTGCTGTTATTTTGGACATTTCACTTTCACTTCATTATTCAGCAGTGATTCCCAACTGGTGGGTGAGGCCCTGGGTTTGGATGTGGATCTTATTTTGGTTGTAAGAACAGTTTAAATGAGCCACATGCTGTGGGCTGAAGCCTCGGCTCAGATTCTGGTTTTCATCTCGTCGTTTATTGCTCTGCGTCGCTTTTGGTTTCTGTAAACACTGTGTCAGACTAATAACGCTCTGACACACGAGCCCACAACATCTTCTCTCTGGAAGCTGTGCCTTTAAGCAGAACTCCAGCCCCAGTTTAGACCTGGACTCTGGACTTGGATCTGGACTGAGGCCAGACCACAGCCACATGCTAACGTTAGCGGGACCACAGCCACATGCTAACGTTAGCGGGACCACAGCCACATGCTAACGTTTGCAGGACCACAGCCACATGCTAACGTTAGCGGGACCACAGCCACATGCTAACGTTAGCGGGACCACAGCCACATGCTAACGTTTGCGGGACCACAGCCACATGCTAACGTTAGCGGGACCACAGCCACATGCTAACGTTAGCGGGACCACAGCCACATGCTAACGTTTGCGGGACCACAGCCACATGCTAACGTTAGCGGGACCACAGCCACATGCTAACGTTTGCGGGACCACAGCCGCATGCTAACGTTAGCTCAGCTGCTCCTGTCCTCTGTGTGGGCTTCAACACAAAAACACAAAAATAAAACTAACAAAAACCCAGGGCCCCGCAGCTCAGTCGGGGCCCCGCAGCTCAGTCAGGGCCCCGCAGCTCAGTCAGGGCCCCGCAGCACAGTCAGGGCCCCGCAGCTCAGTCAGGGCCCCGCAGCACAGTCAGGGCCCCGCAGCTCAGTCAGGGCCCCGCAGCACAGTCAGGGCAGGGTTAGGATCCACTCGATGCTGCTTTTGAACAGAATCATCAGGAGCTTGATTTTGTGAACTGACGGATTCAGTTATGATCCCCAGCTTATCAGAGAGGGGCGTGTCCGAGGGCGGGGCTGAGGGCGGGGCTGAGCGGGGGGAGGGTTTAAACTCTGGATCAGGCTCTACATGAGATCTACAGGCTTCAGACCTGCTCCTCTCCTGACGCTGTCTCTGTCCTGACACAGTTCATGTCCCGGGAACATGAAGCTGCAGTTTGTGGCTAATGATGTTCCATAATTAGAAAAACAAACCACACACTGATTGGATTATAAACAAAATGGACAATTTCCTTATTTGTTTAGATTTAGTGAATAACATTAATTACTGTAACCTAACACATTAGCTTCATTAGCTTTAGCCTAACTCACCCAGACCTCACTCAGTCTGACCCAAAACTCCATTTCTCTCCTGTACCCAGTGTTTCTTATTATTTGTATTATTTAGGGCTGGGAAAATGATCACGTTCAATTTATTGATTTAATTGCGTTAATTTCAATTGATGCATCGAATAATTTGATAACAACAAAAATATTAGGACGACACAGAGGCAGCAACGCGCCGCAGGTTTTCCAGCGCGGCAGAAATGCACCGCGCGAGCGTAGAAGACGACACATTTCTGTTTCCTGTAACAACAATGCAACAAACAACCGAGCTAAAGCAACATGAGTCACCAAAGACACAAATGGACAAATCTGCTTCAAATCATCACCAGACACCAATATACACAAAACTAAAGTTATATACACAAAACTAAAGTTATATAGACAAAACTAAAGTTATATACACAAAACTAAAGTTATATACACAAAACTAAAGTTATATACACAAAACTAAAGTTATATAGACAAAACTAAAGTTATATAGACAAAACTAAAGTTATATAGACAAAACTAAAGTTATATAGACAAAACTAAAGTTATGTGCAGTCCATGCAGGGGTGAGTTCAGTGACCACTGCAGTAACACAGTTATAGTATTTACTCTGCTGTGAACCACAACAATTGTTATTAATTGAAGAATTAAACTTATTTTTGTTAAAGTTCTAAAAAAGATGACACATGCTTTTTTAGGTATTTTTTGTGTATTTGTTGGTTGTACCTTATTTAGTTACTTAAGTTAAGTTATTTAAGTTACAGGGGCTAAAGAGAGATTCATTTATTTTCTTTGCAAGTTTTGTTTGCATTGCACAAGTTTACAGTAAAATATGTGAAGGTTAATTCTAAATTTTCAATTTTGTGTTTGTACGTGAATTCATAATGTGATTAATTGTGATAATTTTTTTCAGATTTGCAATTAATTAGTTGATTTTTTTAATCAATTCCCGGCCCTAGTATTATTATATTATTATTTTATCATCTTTGCTGCTCTTGGTCTCTGTCAGGTCAGACTCTTATTTGTGAAAAGACATTATTCAGTTTATCTCCTTCATGTTCCCGTATGTATTAAACCGTATAACTGTACAGCTGTCGCTTGTTTCCCTCTCACGACGCCGCTCTCTAAGCAGAAGTAACAGGCACAGACTCCTTTAGAACAGTCCTGGATGCAGACGATGTTCCAGATCTACAACACAGACTCCTGGTGTCCTCCGCCGGCCGTCACTGAGCATTTTGTTAAAACCCAGCCCTGATTTCTGGAGCTATCGAGCGAACGGTCGCACAAACTCCTGAAGCCCTGCCCAGCTCTGAGCCTGAAGCCTGGTCCTCAGAGCTCGGTCCTGAACTGAAACTGAAACAGAGACAGAGACAGAGACCCAGAGAGCTGCTGCAGCACTTTACCTCCACATTATTTATAAAGAGCAGCCATTTCCTGAGCTACAGAGTCACCACAGAGACCGGGATCTGGACTGGACTCACATGGACTGGACTTTTTATAACCAGACTAGTTGCGGTCCAAGTATGACCAAGATTTTTTTTTGTTGCTGACTTTTATTAACAACGTTGGACTCTCCTCTGCCATAAACCCACACTTGTAGTAATTTATGGACCTAATATTAATCATTTCTTATAAAAAAATATCAGTGAGAGAAGGCACCTCCACAGTAAAGAGCCACTTAGCTTTCCTTTAGCTCGCTGCTAACAACAAGCTACTTTCTGAGCGAGTGGTAAACAGAAAGAACCGGCGCAGCTCTGGTGACAGAAGGCGGCGCTACAGGGGCCCAAGAGGGACCCCACCTCAAACCAAAAACATGGGAACAAGAGGCATTTGATAAAGTTTTACTAAGCTTTAATAAAATCTCTCCTTTTGCATAACAGACGGTGAAGTATAAGGCAGTTTTCTGATGTATTTTTGATGATAAACAATATTTTAGAACAGCTACAGTTCCTGGTTTGACTTCTCTCCAGACGGGGATCTTTTAGGAGAAATGCGAGGTATCGTCTCTTGGGGTTTGTTTTCCGTCGCTCAAACAGTTGGGTCACTGTTTTACAATAAATGGTTGTCCTTGGGGGCCCTTATTCAGCTCTGGGCCCTGCCTCTCCTGAGCGCTCACATACAGTTCAAAAACCGTCGGGCGAGCCTTGAAAACTTGATATAAATTCATGTTTCCCTTCAGTAAAACGGCCGGGTAATGATGTGAAACAGGTGAGAACATTCCGTACCTTTATACCTCAGGGGCCTGTGCTGTTTTAATGGGGCATCGTGATTATTTTTTATTTCCACCAAGTTCAAATTTCTTTTTTTGCATTGATTTTTACAATGCATTGGTGCATCCTTCTCACCAATGGCCACGAAGGCGGATAGTTCAGTAGCGTTATTAAACGTTAAAAGGTATTTGAGGAGAAAAAGTCCATGATATGAAGAGAGAATAAACCGTACATGAGGCGTCTGAGTGAAAGTCCTGTCTGAGTTTTATGTTTACCCCATAGAACCCAGACATAGAAATATTTGTTGGAAAAAATCATCCGTGCTAAATTTTAGTCAAGGGGTCAATATTTTTGGTAAGCAGCATTCATGAATTAGTTAATACATTAAAAAAAAAGACTCCTACTTTTTTGCCATGACCTTTGAATTATATGCTGCATATTTGCAACAGAGGCTGCTGCGAGGTTAAAGTCTGAAACCTTCACAGCGAGGACGGAGCCTAACTACAGACTGACACTGATCGGCCGATTTATCAGGACGATCTTTGTATTTTGCAGAAAAGTGGTTCCCAAAGTGGGGTCCGGAGCCCCCTGGAGGTCCCCGAAGCTACTGCAGTCGGTCTCCCAGAGGCTGTCGATATTTTAATTCATTCTTTATCTCAGACACATGGTTTCGGTCCACAATGACAAATAAAACACAAAAATATAAAAAGACAATTAGTCAGTGCCTAAAAACATTAAATACATAGAAAAAGTCTAATTTGAAATGAATTACAGGTATTTACGTGTTTTAAAACATTACTTTAAAACTAATTTTAGCCAACTGTCAGTGTTTTTATAAAAATATATGAACAAAAACACGACAGTCTTCTGAATAGAGAGAAGTTCTATAGTTGGGGGTCTACGAGTTATTTTCAGAAATTTAGAGGGCTCCAAACTGTTTTCACTGAGGGCCACACACAGGAGGCGACAGATTCGGCCTCACAGCAGCTCCACAAGTCTCACCAGTTCTCTGCAGAGGTTTTACTCTTTATCCAGGCTTGGGACCGGTCACTGAGCTCCATGCCGTCCTCCTTAAAGCCAGCTCCATCTCACACTGAAGCTGTTCGTCCTGGAGCTGTTGATGAGGAGAAATAACTCTGTCTTTCCCAGGCTGCACGAGAGTCTGCAGCCTCGGCTTTAATCAACGCAGTAGGGATGTAATGATCCTTCATAAATCAACTAAAAATCAATGCATAAGAGAAATTTTAAATCGGTGTGGAAAAAAATGAATTGCGATGTATATGGTGCATAAACTGGCTCGTATATTTGGAGCTAGACATCATCACCTGACCATTTTACACAAGAGAAACATGAATTTATATAAAGTTTTAGTTTACAGGACTCGTAAACTCATTAACCTGACGCTGGGAACGTGAAAAGACTGCACAGAGTTTCAATACTCAGAGCGCTCTCTCACCTCTCGCACAGACGGAGGAGCGCACACACAGCGCACAGAGGAACAACACCAAGCCCAGGACAGAGACATCTGAAGGTTTTATTTAGGCTGCTACCTGTTTGCTCCGTTTACCATCGTTCAGAAAGTAGCTTGTTGTTAGCAGCGAGCTAAAGCAAAGCTAAGTGGCTAACAACAGCTAAAGTTTATCTGAAGTTTCAGTGGCCCCTCCCCCGGAGCGTTTCCATGGAGATCAGAGTCTTTACTGAGGATGAGTCTTTCCTCTCTGATATTTTTATAAAACCTGACTTTTATTAGGCTCAGTATAAATCACTGAGGAGAGGATTCATGATGAGCTGCTCCTCTCAGTGTTGCCAGATTGGGCGGTTTCCCGCCCAATTGGGCTACTTTTGCTCTCTCTCGGCGGAAAAAAATAGCGTTGAGTGGGTGTATAATATTTGGGCTATTTTTAGACTTATGGGGCGGGATTTTGAAAATGTAAAATAAACTTATTTTAATCATATTTTTAAATTTCCTGATCAATAATTGTATATATTTGCTGGTTATTGATGAATAAAATTAATTTGTAAAATAGAAGTAGTAATATTAGTGTCATTAGTTGTCAGTCACGTGTCTAATTATGGACCTCTGATTGGTTGAAAAAAGTAAACACTCTGCAGCCCTGTGAGCGGGGCCAACAGTGTTTCCTCTCCAGGTTGGAGTTTTAGCGTTTAGCAACCTGCAGAAGTGGGGGAAATACAAGAAATTGTACAGGAAGGAGACTGAGCCAGAGCTAAAAATGTGGATCGCCCCTGTCCCAGAAGGGGCGAAGTTTTGTGTGCTCAAAATATGCTATTTCATATGTATTACAGTTTTAACATTAAGATTGTAGAATGGTTGTGATTTGGGCAGATTTTTAATTGCGTTTGGCGGGTTTTACGTTATATTTGGGCTGGAAACTGTCAGTCAGATCTGGCAACCCTGGCTTCTCTGTGCATTGCTTGCTGCTGTAGTGGCTCTGAGTTTGGAAGAGAGTAGAAAGTTTGTGTTAATAAAAGTGGCTATAAAATTATTTTATTTATGTTTTGTTATTTTTACATGTCATTGTTTTAATATCTACTTTTTAAATTCAATTTCAGTTAATAAGAAATGTACAACAATTTAATTTTGATAAAGAGACACAAATAGGCTCTGTAAAAAAATCCTTACACTGCAACTAAATCTGCAAATAAAAACTGTAAAAAAACGTAAACATAAAATCGTGACTTCAGTGCATCGTTACATCCCTGCCACGCGGCGTACGCTGCCGGGACCTCTGTTGGCTGTGGGTAAATGTTCTCACAGAGCTCTGTAGTAAACGAGGATGTGGTGGAGACTAATGCTGAGGATCTGGTTACACTTCACTGAAGCAGAGCTGAGCGTTTTAGTGTCAGTGCTGAGAAGCCCTGCACGCACAGCACATACACATCACCAAAACAGAGCATTATTTAAGATTATTTTATCATAAAATTAGTAAAAAGGGCCCTGCGTGTGGCCTGTATGAACCGCCAGTGTTTTCTAGGCCCCAGTGGCTTTCAAAATGACTAAAATTTCAAATATACATCAGGTTTCTGGACTAAAAGTATGACAATCTTTTTCTAAATTGATTCCTGAGTGAAACTTTTGTGGCGTTGAGGTACAGAGGAATAGTTCAGTAATAGGGGTGTAATGATACGTTTTTGCAACGATACTATATGTATCAATTAGAGGTGTTTTGATACGATTCAATAACAATATTGGCTAATTTGGAACGATATCATTTGATACGATTCAACACCTTCGTATCGATAATCGATACAGCAACTTTTTGTCAAAAATCATAAAAGTTTACTCTTAAATGTTTCACCGCGGCCGGGGTTGATTATGTCCAGCAGACAGAGAGCTGAAAAAAAGTCAAATATAGCATTATATTTAATTAAAAGCACACAATTTATCTCCAAAAAGCCATATCTGGTTTTATTTTAGCATACAAATTTCTAATTTCGATATTTCCAATATTATCGATCGATACTTCATGTGTATCGATATTCACTTCCTAGAAAACGATACGATTCAATACAAACCCATGTGTATCGATGTAGTTGTATCATAGGGAAAAATCGATACAGTCACTGTATCGTTACAGCTCTATTCAGTAATGGTTCACACGGCGGTAAAACAGTTTGTGTCTGTGCCTTTGTTTCATTTCCCTTTTGTTTTATTTTGAAGTCTCAGTCACCTCTTGTGTTTTCCTCTCATTTACATATTCGTGTATATAATCTCTGAGCGCTGCCCTGTTCTTCGAGTCGAGCTGCGTCTCCTGAGTTTTCGTGCAAGTTTGTGATTTTACTATGTTCTGCCTATTTGTAGAGTCAGCCTTGGTATTTTTATCAATCCTCTGCTTTTGGCTTTTGTTTTTGGACCGTTTCCTCTTTTTGGATTTGTTTTTTTATTAAACTTTGAGAAAAGCTTTGCATTTCTGTCCCTTTTTTCTGCTATGTTTAACGTTGGAATAATGAGCAAACAACACAATAACTGGCAGCAGCACAGAAGAACCCACATCAGCCTGACAGGAACTGAAAGACTAAAAATAAAAACATCTTTTACCAAAGTTTTCACACGTTTTTTAAATTCAAACCATATTTTTACCGAGCGTCTGAACGTAACCTCATGACCTGGTGATAAAAGCGTAGCCTCACTCTGTAAAGTAGCGCTTAAACGACCCTGAACGCCCCGTGGTGTGACCCTGAACGTCCCACGGTGTGACCCTGAACGTCCCACGGTGTGACCATGAACGCCTCGCGGTGTGACCCTGAATGTCCTGCGGTGTGACCCTGAACGCCTCACGGTGTGACCCTGAGCACCTCGCGGTAGGACCCTGAACGCCTCGCGGTGTGACCCTGAACGCCTCGCAGTGTGACCCTGAACGTCCCGCGGTGGGACCCTGAACGCCTCGCGGTGTGACCCTGAACGCCTCGCAGTGTGACCCTGAACGTCCTGTGGTGGGACCCTGAACGTCCCGCGGTGGGACCCTGAACGTCCCGCGGTGGGACCCTGAACGCCTCGCGGTGTGACCCTGAACGCCTCGCGGTGTGACCCTGAACGCCTCGCAGTGTGACCCTGAACGTCCTGTGGTGGGACCCTGAACGCTTCGCGGTGTGACCCTGAACACCTCGCGGTGTGACCCTGAATGTCCTGCGGTGTGACCCTGAACGCCTCACGGTGTGACCCTGAGCACCTCGCGGTAGGACCCTGAACGCCTCGCGGTGTGACCCTGAACGCCTCGCAGTGTGACCCTGAACGTCCCGCTGTGGGACCCTGAACGCCTCGCGGTGGGACCCTGAACGCCTCGCGGTGTGACCCTGAACGCCTCGCAGTGTGACCCTGAACGTCCTGTGGTGGGACCCTGAACGTCCCGCGGTGGGACCCTGAACGTCCCGCGGTGGGACCCTGAACGCCTCGCGGTGTGACCCTGAACGCCTCGCGGTGTGACCCTGAACGCCTCGCAGTGTGACCCTGAACGTCCTGTGGTGGGACCCTGAACGCTTCGCGGTGTGACCCTGAACGCCTCGCGGTGTGACCCTGAACGCCTCGCAGTGTGACCCTGAACGTCCTGTGGTGGGACCCTGAACGCTTCGCGGTGTGACCCTGAACACCTCGCGGTAGGACCCTGATGAACATCCTATGGTGTGACCCTGAACGCCTCGCGGTGGGACCCTGAACGTCCCGCGGTGGGACCCTGAATGTCCCGCAGTGGGACCCTGAACGCCTCACGGTGTGTTTGTTGTTGCAGACGACAGCAGATGAAGGATCCATCAGAGAAATATTCTGGTAATGATCTGATGGCGCGTGGGCGGCCAGAGCCTGTGAAAAACATGATAAAAACGGCACAAAGACACACGGCTGTTTCCATGACGACGGCTGACGGATCCAAACGAACACGGATCTGCGGCTGGACCGGAGAATCCAGCTCTGTTACGGTTCTCCAGGAAAACAAACTGATTTAACTCTGGTGGAAAGTTAAAGCTCTGGCTCTCTTTCTGACTTCTCTCTGTCCTGTCCTCTCTCTGTCCTCTCTCTGTCCTGTCCTCCCTCTCTGTCCTGTCCTCTCTCTGTCCTGTCCTCTCTCTGTCCTCTCTCTGTCCTGTCCTCTCTCTGTCCTGTCCTCTCTCTGTCCTCTCTCTGTCCTGTCCTCTTTCTGTCCTGTCCTCTCTCTGTCCTCTCTCTGTCCTGTCCCTCTCTCTGTCCTGTCCCTCTCTCTGTCCTGTCCCTCTCTCTGTCCTGTCCCTCTCTCTGTCCTGTCCTCTCTCTGTCCTGTCCTCTCTTTCTGTCCTGTCCTCTCTCTGTCATGTCCCTCTCTCTGTCCTGTCCTCTCTCTGTCCTCTCTCTGTCCTGTCCTCTTTCTGTCCTGTCCTCTCTCTGTCATGTCCCTCTCTCTGTCCTCTCTCTGTCCTGTCCTCTCTCTGTCCTCTCTCTGTCCTGTCCTCTCTCTGTCCTCTCTCTGTCCTGTCCTCCCTCTCTGTCCTGTCCTCTCTCTGTCCTCTCTCTGTCCTCTCTCTCTCTCCTGTCCCCTGTCTGTCCTGTCCTCCTTCTCTGTCCTGTCCCTCCCTGTCACTACCAAGCATCAGCTCAGAAATCTGTCTGTTAGCATCATGTCGCTAACAGCTGTGCTAAATAGTCATTTTAAGACTTTTAAAGGGGCGACAAACTCCTAATCCAACAGCTCCCAACAGAAGAAGTTTTCCACAGATGCATTATTTTAATATCAAACCTGAAATACTAAAGCAGAGTAGACTGAGGACAGCAGGATGTTGACCTTTGACCTGCTCCACTTCACCTGCGAACCTTCCTCACCATGAACAGAGGTAGATAATAATCACAACGACTCAGTGATGGTGAGTTACTTCTGTCCCACAGCTGCGTTTATTACAGTTATTATACGTTTATTGCATGAACGTCTAGGGCTGCAACTAACGATTACTGTGATCATCGATTAATCTGACGATAATTTTTTTTGATGAATCAATTAATAATCAGAGAATGAAGCGTGGTTAAAAACTTGAGCTGTTTTATAGTTTTTGTTAAAAGTTTGTGATAACTTTACTAAAAATCTTTTTTACACAGTTTTAGAGCAGGCACCGCGAGTGCGGCACGATGTTTGGATAAAGCATATTTATACACAAGGATATTTTTTTATGAAAAACACAAAATGTACTTAGTTTTTAACAGTTTCTGTGGCTTTACTGCTCTGAGTTGGTAATAAACCTCTCAGCTTCAGAGTCTACAGATATCCCACTTAGTAATTAATCAGTTATTAAAACAGTTATAATGCAGTAATCTGATGAGCTGTGGCAGCTCCTGCACCAAACTGAGCTACTGCCGCCGCAGCAGAGAAACACTGCCGCGCTAGAACCTGAAGAGTTTGAATAAAGCGCTGTTACTGACCCGAGCGTGGTCATGGTGACGATGGTGTACCAGAACGACGCCGGGATGGAGGTGAAGGTGGAGCCCTTGGTGCCCTTCTCGGCGTAGAACATGACGGTGGCGAAGATGATGATGGCCATGGTGAGGGAGAAGAGCAGGAAGCCCAGCTCCGAGGCGCAGCTCTTCAGCGTATATCCCAGAATCCTCAGGCCCTGCGAGTGCCGCGAGAACTTAAAGATCCGGAAAACCCGGAACACCCGCAGCGTCACGAAGGCGCCGCTCACGTCCTCGTTCTCCGGCATCACCAGGCCGATGTAGTACGGCATGATGGCCACCACGTCGATCACCGACATCACCGAGCGCATGAACTTGCAGCGGCTGGGCGCGGCGAACAGGCGCATCAGGTACTCGAAGGTGAAGATGAGGACGCACGCCGTGTCCATGCAGAAGAAGGCCACCTGGTACTTCTCGCCGCACGGCAGCTCCTTCACGCGGCCCTTGGGCGGGCTGCACGGCACTGTCTCCACGATGTTGGCGATGACCGACACTGCGATGAAGAAGCCGGTGACGTAGTAGAAGACCAGCGCCATGGTGGAGGTGTGCGGGTTCTCGAAGGCCCGCCACAGCCGCTCCCGGGACGTGCTGTCGGGCGGCAGCGGGGCGTCGTTACCTTCGGTCGCCTCCGTGTCCTCGGCTAAACGCTCCTGGTTCTCCTTCTTACGGTCGCGATACTCCTGACGGCACAGAAGGTTAGGAGTTAGAATGTTACAGCGGCACAGATTAAACAATGATGGTGTTTGTACTCGGGCTGCAACAATGAGGAAGGGAAGGGTTTTTACACAGAGCTTTATCTCTGACCTGAATCTTACACAGCACTTTACACAGAAGGCAGGGTTCATTCTCTCCATAATCAGTGGTGATAAGCTAGGTTTTGTAGCCACAGCTGCCCTGGGGCAGACTGACAGACACGTGGCTGCACACATCTGCGCCCACAGACCCTCCCACCACCAACCACTCACTCACGGCTCCTGGTGTTCCCCAGCCAGTGTTGCCAGACTGGGCGGTTTCCCGCCCAATTGGGCTACTTTTGCTCTCTCTTGGCGGAAAAAAATAGCGTTGGGCGGGTGTATAATATTTGGGCTATTTTTAGACTTATGGGGCGGGATTTTGAAAATGTAAAATAAACTTATTTTAATAATATTTTTAAATTTCCTGATCAATAATTACATATATTTGCTGGTTATTGATGAATAAAATTAATTTGTAAAATAGAAGTAGTAATATTAGTGTCATTAGTTGTCAATCACATGTCTAATTATGACCTCTGATTGGTTGAAAAAAGTAAACACTGCAGCCCTGTGAGAGAGCTGTTTGTTTTTCTGATTACACTCATTGTGGAGACTGTTTATTACTTTTTCCATTGGCAGTTGTGAAGTTTTGTGTGCTCAAAATATGTTATTTCATATGTATTACAGTTTTAACATTAAGATTGTAGAATGGTTGTGATTTGGGCGGGTTTTTATTGCGTTTGGTGGGTTTTACGTTATATTTGGGCTGGAAACTGTCATTCAGATCTGGCAACCCTGTCCCCAGCGGCTCCTGATGTTCCCCAGCGGCTCCTGATGTTCCCCAGCGGCTCCTGATGTTCCCCAGCGGCTCCTGATGTTCCCCAGTGGTCAGGACCTGACCAGGCCCTGCCCTGCTGAGCTCCTGAGGTCTGACGGGACGGGCACAAGGCGCGACGGCCAATGTAGCGATATAATTACCCACGATCGCGTAGCATTGGTGCAAAATGTAAACACTGATCAATATCATGCATTCTTACTGTAATATACAAGGCACCCTTTTATTTTGAAATTTGTTTCTTTTGAGCGCAGCGTGTCTCTCTGAGGCCGCTGCCTAACTTTACAGAATGTGAAAACTATGATACGAAAGGCTCCTTGATCGTCCTAAATGTTTGGGACATGTTTTTATTGTTGGTCTCAGTGAGATTTTTGTCTTTTGACTCACAAAGCATTTTCCAGTTAAAACTACTGTTAGCTCCATGTAACGTTAGCTTCTCTTGTCAAGAAAAAGCGTGCACCGTTTCTTTGAGTCCCTCATCTGTTTGCAAATGAGTTACAAAGTTAAAACTACGCTAAATAATAATCTTAAACATCACAAGCAGAAAAAAAAAAAAACTAAATATAAAATGGAACAAACAGAAATGTTTAAGAATTAGACAGCAGTGTTGCCGACTTAGCAATTTTGTCGCTAGATTTAGCAACTTTTAAGACCCCTTACTGACTGAAAATCGACAAAGAAGAAATCTCGCAACCCTAAATGTTTGAAGTCCCTCACTCGGATGTGACTTTAGTTTGTTTCCTGAACCTTTTGTTTCAGGTCTGCTGTTGCAAAAACATCATCACAGTACACTCAGTGAAGAACCTTTATCAGTGAAATGTAAGATTCAGTTTTAATATTTTTAATGCAGAGCTGTTATTTCCTCTGCATTAGGCTTTTAAAATAAAACACTCGAGTGTAGTAGGAGTAGGAGTACAAATATTTAATTTGTGTAAAATTCATACAGATTATTGTTCTTTTGCTGATAGAGATGCACCGATACCATGTCCAAGTATTTGTACTCGTATTCATAAAAGTGGGCCGATACCAACAACCGATACCGCTACAGCGCTGTCACGTGACCTTCACCTCTCAGCTGAGCAGTGAGAAACCTGTGGATGGATTTCAAAGTGAACTGTACGGAGATAAAAGCAAAGCTGACTACATTCTGCTCAACCAGACTTGTCCCAGATCATACGTGAGTCCTAAAACAAAAGCAGTTGTCCTTTTGTTTTCCTTCTGTGTCCTAGTTGTCCTGAAATGACGCCAGCGCAGAGTCTGAAGCAGCTGTTGTCTGATAAAACATAAGGAGCACCGTTGCTAATTGGGTTAGCCGCTGTGGGTCCTTTGCTGTTTATGCTTTAGTCTTTAAAATTCTATTTAAATATAGAATTTAAGCTTTAAAATGAGGTAAAACTTGTCCATACTGAGCAAAGTTTAGCCGTGGTTAGCTGTGTTCAAACAGGTAAAAGAAACTTAGCTACGCAGAGCGGGGATAGAGGCAAAAAGACGACAGTATGGGATGAAAGATGTAGTACTGTAACTGTATAAACTATAAAGTAACTCCTGTATAAGTACTTGTATCGCTAATCAGTATCAGCGAGTGTTGCCCCCTGTCCCACTTTTACCTGATTGTCCTTCTTTTTATGGTCTGTCCCGGGAAAAACAAATATTATCCGTCTCGGTTTTTCTATGTGATGCGTTAAATTTGTATTTCTGTTTAATCTGTTGTGTTGTTTGTAGCCTACGTTTATCCACGACACAAAATGATGCACATTATTCGCTGCACAGACGACTCGTGTGCAAGTTTACTGGCTCTAGATAAACGACGTAGCGCGTACTCTGTGCTTCTTGTGGCGGCGGGATTGACCGAGCGACTGAAAAACTGAAAAACTATAACAAAGTGAAAATGTGTGGAGAGACGGAGGACGAGGACGCTACAGGAGCGGACAGAGACAGGTCAGGTAAGGAAAAAGTAAACGGTCGACCAGCTTTAACAATGACAGAATGACATATTATGTAAAACAATTAACTAAACAAATAACTAGCAAAAGAACAGTAACAAATTTATATTACTAATGAGAGCAAAATAATATTAATAATAAGACTAGTAAACAAATCCGTTGATATTAATCACTTAAAGTAAAACTAACACAGCTCCATCACAAGGTTAGGTCCAATTTCGCTGTAGAAGGGCAATTTTTGTCTTGGGTTAGATGTGAAGGGCACCGCTGCCGAAATGTCCAGGTTTTTGTCAGACATAGATGGCAACCCTAGTATCAGCAAGTACTCAAATAAAAGTACTCATACTCGTATTGGTTTGAAAAAAAGTGGTATTGGTGCATCCCTATTTGCTGACGATCCTGGCATTAAATTTCCTTCAAAGTGGCTTTAACAAATCTTCAAACCCTGGAGCCGCCCTGACAGAACTGAAAACTCCTGCACACTGTCGCTCTCTTTATTAAAGTATTTACTGAGAAACAGCTCGGTCTGATCTTCTGTAGCCTTCTGTACAGAATCACCGTTTGGTCTCAGCCTGGAGCTGAAAAACCAGACCAGACGTTAGCATCAGGCCTAAATAAACCTAACTAAAGCCCTGTTCGCATGGGATTAGTATTACCAAGGGACCTCCAGTAATTTGTAATAATCGCCAAAGTCGTCTGTGATTTTTATCCCATACAAAGCATCCATGTTTGTAAAAATGATAAAACCAGTCCTGTGAGAATCCCCAGGTCTGTGATTCAGGCTGATTCTGTCGCAGATTGTTTCCTAAAGTTCCTAACAGTGATCCAAAATGTCATTAACGCTCCATTTTACGCTATCTTAATAATAAGACGTCTCTTTTGGTCTTACTCTGAAACAATTACTTTTTTTGTCAGAGTAAAAAGTAAAATAAAAAAGTAAACAAATTACAGTGAAGACGTGACCCAGAAACAGATCCAGAGACGAATCACAGTGAATGGATTAATAAAGAGTGAAATGTCAACACTGTAAAAAAAAATCTGTAAATTTTATGGTAAAAAATTGGCAGCTGTGGTTGCCAGAATTCTACTGTAAAAATTACAAGAGGCCTGTATTTCATTTTATAGTATAATATTATCACAAATAGTATTTTTACAGTTTTTATTATTATTTACTGTAAAATTTAAAGTTATTATCCTTTAAAAAAAAAATCAGATTAACTGTATATTTTACAGTTTGCGACTTATGTTTTAATCAACATTTACTGTCACATTTAAAGTTATTATGTTTTTAAAAGGTGTTAAACTGTAATAAACACAGGACTCAATTATTTTAACAGTGCTATACTGTATACATTACAAAAAATAAAACAAAAAAATAAAATTTTGCCTTATTTTTAATATTACAGTTAATTACCATAACCAAAACAGTATTTTAAATTGCAGTCTTTTACTGTTGAGATTTTACAGATTTTAACCATGAAATCTACAGATATTTTTTACAGTGCACAGATAATGGATGAGCTGCGTCGTAGCGAGAGCTAAAGTTTGTTTTTTGTCCGGACAGGAAATCCACAAAAGACAGTAGTTTAGGATTAAGTAGAGCTAGAAACATAAACAAAATCTGGGATTCTTATTATAAATCTGTGTGATTTTCGATTCGTCACATCTGGAATAAAGTTTGTAAAATCGAGTAAATTACAGACATGGTTTATCCCGAGCGAACGCCCGACTAAAAACACTGACGTCAGGGGTAATTTACGAATTACAGAGGTCCAGGGGTAATTATTTTATTTTATTTATAGTTTTTTTGCTAGGGACAGATCCAACCAACATAGATCATTCTATGAAAACATTCTGCTGCCTGGATCACAGTGGACAGAGCCAGGGATCATTTGCAAACAGCTTTTAACTCTCAGGTTAATGCTTATCCCCTGTGAAGGGCGTAAGACAGTACCTCCATGCAGCAGTCCCCGATGATCTCCGGGACGATCCCATAGAAGGCCAGCTCCTCGTCGAAGGCCTGGATGCATTCGTGCCGGGGGTAGTGCAGTTTCCCCGTGCGGTAAAAGTTCAGGAT
This sequence comes from Bostrychus sinensis, assembly GCA_020698575.1. NCBI lineage: Eukaryota > Metazoa > Chordata > Actinopteri > Gobiiformes > Eleotridae > Bostrychus > Bostrychus sinensis. The sequence goes on along the minus strand of CM036250.1, from coordinate 609,533 downwards.
GTGCCGGAACATCTCTGGGTCTCGGTCGAAGAAATACTCCTGCGTCTCCTCGTTAAAGAAGAACTCCTTCTCCGAGGAGCCCAGGAGCGTGTCGGGATAACGGTCCAACGTGTTCTTCCAGGTCTGAGGAGGACCAGGGTTAGAGCTGGGTTAGACCTGGTTTAGACCTGGTTTAGACCTGGTTTAGACCTGGTTTAGACCTGGTTTAGACCTGGTTTAGACCTGGTTTAGTCCTGGTTTAGACCTGGTTTAGTCCTGGTTTAGTCCTGGTTTAGTCCTGGTTTAGACCTGGTTTAGACCTGGTTTAGACCTGGTTTAGTCCTGGTTTAGTCCTGGTTTAGACCTGGTTTAGACCTGGTTTAGACCTGGTTTAGACCTGGTTTAGACCTGGTTTAGACCTGGTTTAGACCTGGTTTAGTCCTGGTTTAGACCTGGTTTAGTCCTGGTTTAGACCTGGTTTAGACCTGGTTTAGTCCTGGTTTAGTCCTGGTTTAGTCCTGGTTTAGTCCTGGTTTAGTCCTGGTTTAGACCTGGTTTAGTCCTGGTTTAGACCTGGTTTAGACCTGGTTTAGACCTGGTTTAGTCCTGGTTTAGTCCTGGTTTAGACCTGGTTTAGTCCTGGTTTAGACCTGGTTTAGACCTGGTTTAGACCTGGTTTAGTCCTTGTTTAGACCTGGTTTAGACCTGGTTTAGACCTGGTTTAGTCCTGGTTTAGACCTGGTTTAGACCTGGTTTAGACCTGGTTTAGACCTGGTTTAGTCCTTGTTTAGACCTGGTTTAGACCTGGTTTAGTCCTGGTTTAGACCTGGTTTAGACCTGGTTTAGTCCTGGTTTAGACCTGGTTTAGTCCTGGTTTAGTCCTTGTCTAGACCTGGTTTAGTCCTGGTTTAGACCTGGTTTAGTCCTTGTTTAGACCTGGTTTAGACCTGGTTTAGTCCTGGTTTAGACCTGGTTTAGTCCTGGTTTAGTCCTTGTTTAGTCCTGGTTTAGTCCTGGTTTAGTCCTTGTTTAGACCTGGTTTAGACCTGGTTTAGTCCTGGTTTAGTCCTGGTTTAGACCTGGTTTAGTCCTTGTTTAGTCCTGGTTTAGTCCTTGTTTAGTCCTGGTTTAGTCCTTGTTTAGACCTGGTTTAGACCTGGTTTAGTCCTGGTTTAGTCCTGGTTTAGACCTGGTTTAGTCCTGGTTTAGTCCTTGTTTAGTCCTGGTTTAGTCCTTGTTTAGTCCTGGTTTAGACCTGGTTTAGTCCTGGTTTAGACCTGGTTTAGTCCTGGTTTAGTCCTTGTTTAGTCCTGGTTTAGTCCTTGTTTAGTCCTTGTTTAGACCTGGTTTAGACCTGGTTTAGTCCTGGTTTAGTCCTGGTTTAGACCTGGTTTAGTCCTGGTTTAGTCCTTGTTTAGTCCTGGTTTAGTCCTTGTTTAGACCTGGTTTAGACCTGGTTTAGTCCTGGTTTAGACCTGGTTTAGTCCTGGTTTAGTCCTTGTTTAGTCCTGGTTTAGTCCTTGTTTAGTCCTTGTTTAGTCCTGGTTTAGTCCTTGTTTAGACCTGGTTTAGACCTGGTTTAGTCCTGGTTTAGTCCTGGTTTAGACCTGGTTTAGTCCTGGTTTAGTCCTTGTTTAGTCCTGGTTTAGTCCTTGTTTAGTCCTTGTTTAGTCCTGGTTTAGTCCTGGTTTAGTCCTGGTTTAGTCCTTGTTTAGTCCTTGTTTAGACCTGGTTTAGACCTGGTTTAGTCCTGGTTTAGTCCTGGTTTAGACCTGGTTTAGTCCTGGTTTAGTCCTTGTTTAGTCCTGGATTAGTCCTTGTTTAGTCCTGGTTTAGTCCTGGTTTAGACCTGGTTTAGTCCTGGTTTAGTCCTTGTTTAGTCCTGGTTTAGTCCTGGTTTAGACCTGGTTTAGTCCTGGTTTAGTCCTTGTTTAGTCCTGGTTTAGTCCTGGTTTAGACCTGGTTTAGTCCTGGTTTAGTCCTGGTTTAGACCTGGTTTAGTCCTGGTTTAGTCCTGGTTTAGACCTGGTTTAGTCCTGGTTTAGTCCTGGTTTAGACCTGGTTTAGTCCAGGTTTAGACCTGGTTTAGTCCTGGTTTAGTCCTGGTTTAGTCCTGGTTTAGTCCTGGTATAACTTGAGTCTGAAAAGCTGAAATAACTCCTGAGTCTGAATTATTAACGACTGTTACGTAACGACTCAGAGACAAATGGAGCGTTTAGAGTCGAGTGACGAGACCCGAGAGGTTTAGACGGATCTGAACTGGATCTGGACAGGTTTTAGCAGGATCTGAACAGGTTTTAGCAGGATCTGAACAGGTTTTAGCGGGATCTGAACAGGTTTTAGCGGGATCTGAATAGGTTTTAGCAGGATCTGAACAGATTTTAGCAGGATCTGAACAGGTTTTAGCGGGATCTAAACAGGTTTTAGCGGGATCTGAACAGGTTTTAGCGGGATCTAAACAGGTTTTAGCGGGATCTGAACAGGTTTTAGCGGGATCTAAACAGGTTTTAGCGGGATCTAAACAGGTTTTAGCAGGATCCAAACAGGTTTTAGCAGGATCTGAACAGATTTTAGCAGGATCTGAACAGGTTTTAGCGGGATCTAAACAGGTTTTAGCGGGATCTAAACAGGTTTTAGCAGGATCCAAACAGGTTTTAGCGGGATCTGAACAGGTTTTAGCAGGATCTAAACAGGTTTTAGCAGGATCTGAACAGGTTTTAGCAGGTTTTAGCAGGATCTGAACAGGTTTTAGCGGGATCTGAACAGGTTTTAGCAGGATCTGAACAGATTTTAGCAGGATCTGAACAGGTTTTAGCGGGATCTGAACAGGTTTTAGCAGGATCTGAACAGGTTTTAGCAGGATCTGAACAGGTTTTAGCGGGATCTGAACAGGTTTTAGCGGGATCTGAACAGGTTTTAGCAGGATCTGAACAGGTTTTAGCAGGATCTGAACAGGTTTTAGCGGGATCTAAACAGGTTTTAGCAGGATCTAAACAGATTTTAGCAGGATCTGAACAGGTTTTAGCGGGATCTAAACAGGTTTTAGCAGGATCTAAACAGGTTTTAGCGGGATCTAAACAGGTTTTAGCAGGATCTGAACAGATTTTAGCAGGATCTGAACAGGTTTTAGCAGGATCTGAACAGGTTTTAGCAGGATCTGAACAGGTTTTAGCGGGATCTAAACAGGTTTTAGCAGGATCTGAACAGGTTTTAGCGGGATCTGAACAGATTTTAGCGGGATCTGAACAGGTTTTAGCGGGATCTAAACAGGTTTTAGCGGGATCTAAACAGGTTTTAGCAGGATCCAAACAGGTTTTAGCAGGATCTGAACAGATTTTAGCAGGATCTGAACAGGTTTTAGCGGGATCTAAACAGGTTTTAGCGGGATCTGAACAGGTTTTAGCGGGATCTAAACAGGTTTTAGCGGGATCTGAACAGGTTTTAGCAGGATCCAAACAGGTTTTAGCAGGATCTGAACAGATTTTAGCAGGATCTGAACAGGTTTTAGCGGGATCTAAACAGGTTTTAGCGGGATCTAAACAGGTTTTAGCAGGATCCAAACAGGTTTTAGCGGGATCTGAACAGGTTTTAGCAGGATCTAAACAGGTTTTAGCAGGATCTGAACAGGTTTTAGCAGGTTTTAGCAGGATCTGAACAGGTTTTAGCGGGATCTGAACAGATTTTAGCAGGATCTGAACAGATTTTAGCAGGATCTGAACAGGTTTTAGCAGGATCTGAACAGGTTTTAGCGGGATCTGAACAGGTTTTAGCAGGATCTGAACAGGTTTTAGCAGGATCTGAACAGGTTTTAGCGGGATCTGAACAGGTTTTAGCAGGATCTAAACAGGTTTTAGCAGGATCTGAACAGGTTTTAGCGGGATCTGAACAGGTTTTAGCGGGATCTGAACAGGTTTTAGCAGGATCTGAACAGGTTTTAGCGGGATCTGAACAGGTTTTAGCAGGATCTAAACAGGTTTTAGCGGGATCTGAACAGGTTTTAGCAGGATCTGAACAGGTTTTAGCAGGATCTAAACAGGTTTTAGCAGGATCTGAACAGGTTTTAGCGGGATCTGAACAGGTTTTAGCGGGATCTGAACAGATTTTAGCAGGATCTGAACAGATTTTAGCAGGATCTGAACAGGTTTTAGCGGGATCTGAACAGGTTTTAGCGGGATCTGAACAGGTTTTAGCAGGATCTGAACAGGTTTTAGCAGGATCTGAACAGGTTTTAGCGGGATCTGAACAGGTTTTAGCAGGATCTAAACAGGTTTTAGCAGGATCTGAACAGGTTTTAGCGGGATCTGAACAGGTTTTAGCGGGATCTGAACAGGTTTTAGCAGGATCTGAACAGGTTTTAGCGGGATCTGAACAGGTTTTAGCAGGATCTAAACAGGTTTTAGCGGGATCTGAACAGGTTTTAGCAGGATCTGAACAGGTTTTAGCAGGATCTAAACAGGTTTTAGCAGGATCTGAACAGGTTTTAGCAGGATCTGAACAGGTTTTAGCAGGATCTGAACAGGTTTTAGCGGGATCTGAACAGGTTTTAGCAGGATCTGAAAAGGTTTTAGCAGGATCTGAACAGGTTTTAGCAGGATCTGAACAGGTTTTAGCGGGATCTGAACAGGTTTTAGCAGGATCTGAACAGGTTTTAGCGGGATCTGAACAGGTTTTAGCAGGATCTAAACAGGTTTTAGCAGGATCTGAACAGGTTTTAGCGGGATCTGAACAGGTTTTAGCGGGATCTGAACAGGTTTTAGCAGGATCTGAACAGGTTTTAGCGGGATCTGAACAGGTTTTAGCAGGATCTAAACAGGTTTTAGCGGGATCTGAACAGGTTTTAGCAGGATCTGAACAGGTTTTAGCGGGATCTGAACAGGTTTTAGCAGGATCTTTTACCTGAAAGCGCACTCCGCTGACGTTGACGTACAAGATCTCGTCGGACTTGGAGGAGTTGTCCACCGGAGGTTTGGGCATGGACTTCTTGGCGAGAGGCAGCCAGCCCACGGCCGCGGCCCGAGCGAAGGGCAGCCACGTGGCCACGCCCGCCGCCATCACTGCTCCGGGGCGGGGTCAGAGAACCGGACCAGAACCAGACCGGGGCCAGACCGGGGCCAGACCGGGGCCAGACCAGGGGAGAAGGTCTGAGAGCAGGTTAGGACAGGTTTAGGAGCTGGGACTGGACATTTCTGAAAAGCATCAGAGACATGAGTGAGAGGTTTGAACCATCCACCGCCAGGGAGTCTGCAGGACCAGAGCTGAGTCTGTAGGACTCAGGAAAGGTCCTGGGGAGGTTTTGGTGTGGATCTGGAACGCCGTCTGGATCCAGGAGGAGCTGTGATGCCTTGGCAGAGGTCTGAGCTCAGACAACAGCTGTGTGTGAGGCAGGAGAGAGAAATGAAGCTGAAATCTGATTTTGTGATTGAGACGATAACGACACAGAGCAGGGTTCTCACAGGGCATTAAAAATATTAAAAGTCATTAATTGATTTTGGCAAAATTAAGGCCTTAAGTGTCATTAAAAAGCATTTATTAAATTCCAACAAGCATTAAAACTAGCTTTGAAGTAAAACTGCTGACATTATTAGTTGTATTCATGAATATAAATGTGTGTATAAATAATATTGAATGGTGTGACAGACGGTGGGACGAGTTTGTTTCCACCCAAAAACCTGATGTTTAACTGAAAACATCATTGGCGCTTTATGAACTGGATTTTACAACACTTGCAAATAACTTTTGGCCATTTAAACTGCCGCGATTGTGACAATAAAAATGTTACAGCGTGCATTAAAATGGCATCAAAAAGCAGTTAAACTAAATTTGCTGATACCCCACACACACCTCACATTTCTCACTCTGAAATAAATAAAAACATATCATCAGACCAGAGTTAGGCCTCTACACCTAAACATGAACGATTTGTTTGGATCAGAGCTGGGTGCTGTTCTTAAACGATCCCTGGTTTTCGATCCCGGTGCCTGAGCTTTACTTTTTCTGATTCCTATGGTGCTAATTCATCTTCTACAATCATAAAACACAATAATATTCAACAAAGGACTAAGCTGTGAGTTAAACCAGAAGTGTGTGTGATTTATTTTGGGTTTTTTATTTGATTCATGCACAGGAACATTAAAGCTCCCACTCAGAACTGAAACCTGGTATCAAATAAAGATTATTTCTTCAGCATCAGTAGTATCGTAACTTTTCTTTTGATACCGCAAAGGTATTGTTAAACAGCGCCCAGCCCTAGTTTGGGGTGAGTTATTTTGACTCTGATCAGGAGCCACCTCTCCACAGTCGCTGTCCCGTGACTCAGGGGCACACAGCAGCGAGCAGAGCGGGACGCGTCTGCTCGGTTTAAAGGCCAACACACTCAGACTAAAGAACCTAAGGACAGGAGGGACAGGAGGGACAGGAGGGACAGGAGGGACAGGAGGGACAGGAGGGACAGGAGGGACAAGAGGGACAGGAGAGACAGGAGGGACAGGAGGGACAGGAGGGACAGGAGGGACACGGGGGCGTCCCAGGCTCAGGTTAGGCCCGTGGCAGCGTGGGACGGGGGACACGGCTCCAGGATGGGGTGGATAACCCTGTCCCGGCGGAGCATGTGCGCTCTGCAGAGGAGAAGGAATGAATGAAACCTTTATTGCCCCGAGGGGAATTAAAAGCATAAAACCAACATTGCAGACAGCACATGAAACTATAAAACCATACATCTGTTAATAAAATATAATAAAACCGTGCTAAAGGCGCCGCATGACCTCCACTGTCAGTGAGTCCAGCACAGAGTAAAAGTCAACAAAAATGAAATATGAAAAGTTAAAGTTACACTGTGTAAGATTCCCGGTCTTGCGCCTCTAGAGGCCACAGGTGCCACTGCACTGTCGCAAAACGTAAACACTAGGACCCTCCTCCTTCTGAAACTGTGCGAGCGTGCGTCTATTCCCATCATTGTTTCAACTTTAGTTGACCTGCTGCTACCTTTGGAAGTTTGGACTGGATCTTTTATAGAGTTAGCGCTAGCGTTAGCTTATCAACAAATATCGCACAGTGGTCGCAGTAAAAACAACTAATAACTGTATGAAAAAGCACGTTCTAAAGAAAAAATAAAGAGGCTAATTTACCTGCCCAACAATAAAGAAGCAAAAACGTGATCTGATTTGCAGCCTTCTCTGTCTCTCATCTGACGCCAGCGAGCAAAAGTCTGTCCGATGTTGACTCTTGTCTGCGATCTGGTGCGGTCCCTTTCACATTTTCTTTTTCTTGCCTCGTCCGACATTGTCTTCATCTTCTTGTGTCCTTCGGCCCTGACGAACTGGCGAAAATAACAACGCTAAAAGTAGCTTCCTGGTTATACTGCACCTCAAGTCGTTCCCTGTCACGTGACTCTTCCTCAACAGTGGAGCGCTCCCGGCCAAGTTGCGAGGGCGGTTTCTCAGAACAGAAGCCTCGCTCGGAGCAACAGATCGCACCTCAGGCCTCGCTCAAAAAATCACAAAAACAAGTCAGTATGCCCCACATATTTAGGAGAAAAGTTACACAGTGTAACTTTAACCAACTTTGTAGAGCAGCTGAGTACTGCGTGGGACAAAGGATGTGGTGCCTCTCTTGGTCCTCATCTGGGACGTCCCATACCTTTGTCCCAATGGTAGGTAGACCACAGAGGACGTTGTGTGTCAGAAACTATCTTTTGGGTAAGATTCAGAGCATATTTATTTGCTAAAAAAGACTGCTGTCCATTTGTTTGCCTGAGATCTTCCTGCCCACTTTGACCTTATCCAGTTAGTTTGGATCTTGTAAGGACAGCGCTCCACCCCAGCACTGAATACAAAATGTTAAAATGCTCTCAATAAAACTTTTATAAAATATGTTCAATCTACATTCAAATTTCCTTAAAAAATACAGCCGCAAAAAATACAGAGAAACAGAAAACTGCTGCAAAAACACGAGGGACAGACGTTCTCCAACTCTCACACCGAGCCCAGATCAGAACTGGAGAGCCCTGGTGGACCTCTGCCAAGGCATCACTGCTCCTCCTGGATCCAGACACACAACAAAGGAACCAACAAACCGACCTGTCCCGCTGCAGCAGTGACCTCTGCACATCAGTAAAGACTTCAGTAACATGAAACTCACCTGTTAAACCTGAAGCCACGTCGTCAGAGAGCGAGTCCTTCCCTCTCCCGTCCCGTTCCTCTGCATCCTCACTCCTGACTTTTATCTTCAACAGGACCCAGATTTAGTCCAAGTTTCGGGCGGGGAATCCATCAGAAACACTCAGTCCCTCCTGGATCCTGCTGTCGTCAAAGTTGGGACGCCTCTCCAGAGTCGCTCCCTACCTTCCTTCCTTCCTTAAACCCTCGCGTCCTTCCCTCGTCCCTTCGTCGGGTCCTCAGTCCGCGAATGTTTACTGCAGCAGAGGCTCGTGTCCATTTAAGGCCGTTCCTGTCAAACAAACACAGAGCAGTGAGACTCAACGCCGGCGGAGGAAGGGAAGGAAGGGAGAAAAGTGATTTTTAAGACTGCCCCGTCTGATCTGGGACGTCCGGTCGTGAGGTCTGCTTTAGTTTAATCTCCACCGTTTGCTCTGAAATCCTTCCACTGCTCAGCTGAGAGGGGAACGTCCCGGGACAGAGCTGTGAAGTGGGATTGGTCGCTGGTATCGGCCCACGTTTTACTTTTATTTTTTTACAGTATCGGTGCTTCCCTTTTGGGTTGGAGGCACTTAAACTGAGTTGGAGAAACACGCTTCCCCCTGGATACAAACTGAGTCTTATCCCTCTGAGTGCTTTTTGTCCCATCTTAAAAAACAAAAAAAGGTTCTACAGTTCTCTGCTCTTATATCTGCCTGTAACATGTAACCCTTATATAGTTTTATTATTGGCTAGCTGTGTATTTATTATTGATAAACTTGTAATAATTTATAAAGACGTGTTCCGCTGACCTCTGGGCCAGGTCGCCCTGCAAAACAGGATCCTGATCTCAGTGGGTCTTTCATTTGTTTAAATAAAAAACTATTTTATTGATTGTTTTTAAGTCACTGTCCGTCCATGTCCCAACCAGAACAATGAGGTCAACTAATCAGAAAAACCAGAGGAGACCTTTGCTGGGACGACTCTGGAGCAGTCTGCCCCTGTGTATCAGAACAGCCCAGTCTTTAATTATTTTTAAATCTCTATTAAAAACCCATTTATTTGCACTGGCTTTTAACACAAGCTGAGCTGGACATTTGATTGTTATTATTATGTACTTAATTGTTTTCTTTAATTTTATCATTGTGTGCTTGTTTTACTTGTTTTATTTATTATTTATTCAAGTACTGGACTTTGTTGTAAATGTTCTGTACAAATAAACTGGACCTGACTAAAACTTCACCTACTGTAACATCAACACTGTGAGATTTCTAACCCTGACCATGCCTGGGCCCGTCCCGTTTGCAGAGACTGTGGCCCGTCCCGTTTGCGGAGACTGTGGCCCGTCCCGTTTGCGGTGACTGTGGCCCGTCCCGTTTGCGGTGACTATGGCCCGTCCCGTTTGCGGTGACAGTGGCCCGTCCCGTTTGCGGTGACTGTGCCCCGTCCCGTTTGCAGAGACTGTGGCCCGTCCCGTTTGCAGAGACTGTGGCCCGTCCCGTTTGCGGTGACTGTGGCCCGTCCCGTTTGCAGAGACTGTGGCCCGTCCCGTTTGCAGAGACTGTGGCCCGTCCCGTTTGCGGAGACTGTGGCCCGTCCCGTTTGCGGTGACTGTGGCCCGTCGCGTTTGCGGTGACTGTGGCCCGTCCCGTTTGCGGTGACTGTGGCCCGTCCCGCCTCAGAGCCTCAGAGGTGGGGCGGTGTTTGGTGAACCCTCTGTAGAGTCTGAATAATTTATCTGTTCACTTCTGCCTCTGTCAGCGCCTGCCATGTTCGGGACCAACCTCCTGACTGGAACACACCCCTCTGCACTGAGTTAGAACGGGACGCAAAGGGACAGGACGCCCCACAGAACCAGTACCAATAATAACTCACTACTACGACCCTCAACGGGACCTGAGTGTCCCATCTCTGAACTGTACCCATGAAAGATTTACCAAATCTGCTCTGAGAACATCTCTCAGAGAACACCTCCAGAATCTGAGAGAGTCCTGACCCCACCCCCGCTGTGGGACCGGCCCGGGACCGGAGCTCGACCCGGGACGTCCCGACCCGGCCGACTGTGACAGAAGCGGCTGGACGGTGGGAGGAGCCTCTGTGGTAGTAGTATAAGCAGTAGAAGTACAGTAACAGTAGTGCAGGGGCAGGGTGACGGGACAGTGAGGTACTTTTACTGCAGTATTTGAAGTACTTCTCGCCCCTCTCTCAGTACAGAGCTGTTATTGGTCTGAAGCAGCCGCAGTGAAGCTGATTTAATAACAGTAATATCTGATATGAGCCAGGGACTCAGAGAGAGGCTCGGCTTCATCAGGACTACAGCTCTGGAAGTCCTGGTTTAGACCTGGTTTAGTACCTGGTTTAGTCCTGGTTTAGTCCTGGTTTAGTACCTGGTTTAGTACCTGGTTTAGTACCTGGTTTAGTCCTGGTTTAGTCCTGGTTTAGACCTGGTTTAGATCCTGGTTTAGTACCTGGTTTAGTCCTGGTTTAGTACCTGGTTTAGTCCTGGTTTAGATCCTGGTTTAGTCCTGGTTTAGACCTGGTTTAGTCCTGGTTTAGTCCTGGTTTAGTCCTGGTTTAGTCCTGGTTTAGATCCTGGTTTAGTCCTGGTTTAGACCTGGTTTAGACCTGGTTTAGTCCTGGTTTAGTACCTGGTTTAGTCCTGGTTTAGTACCTGGTTTAGACCTGGTTTAGTACCTGGTTTAGTCCTGGTTTAGTACCTGGTTTAGACCTGGTTTAGTCCTGGTTTAGTCCTGGTTTAGACCTGGTTTAGACCTGGTTTAGTACCTGGTTTAGTCCTGGTTTAGTCCTGGTTTAGACCTGGTTTAGTCCTGGTTTAGACCTGGTTTAGTCCTGGTTTAGTCCTGGTTTAGTCCTGGTTTAGACCTGGTTTAGTCCTGGTTTAGTCCTGGTTTAGACCTGGTTTAGACCTGGTTTAGTCCTGGTTTAGACCTGGTTTAGTCCTGGTTTAGACCTGGTTTAGTCCTGGTTTAGTCCTGGTTTAGACCTGGTTTAGTCCTGGTTTAGACCTGGTTTAGTCCTGGTTTAGTCCTGGTTTAGACCTGGTTTAGTCCTGGTTTAGACCTGGTTTAGTCCTGGTTTAGTCCTGGTTTAGACCTGGTTTAGTCCTGGTTTAGACCTGGTTTAGACCTGGTTTAGACCTGGTTTAGTCCTGGTTTAGACCTGGTTTAGTCCTGGTTTAGTCCTGGTTTAGACCTGGTTTAGTCCTGGTTTAGTCCTGGTTTAGTCCTGGTTTAGACCTGGTTTAGACCTGGTTTAGACCTGGTCTTGTCCGTGTTTAGACCTGGTTTAGACCTGGTTTAGACCTGGTCTTGTCCGTGTTTAGACCTGGTTTAGACCTGGTTTAGTCCTGGTTTAGACCTGGTTTAGCCCTGGTTTAGTCCTGGTTTAGTCCTGGTTTAGACCTGGTTTAGATCTGGTTTAGACCTGGTTTAGTTCTGGTTTAGCCCTGGTTTAGTCCTGGTTTAGACCTGGTTTAGACCTGGTCTTGTCAGTGTTTAGACCTGGTTTAGACCTGGTTTAGACCTGGTTTAGACCTGGTTTAGACCTGGTCTTGTTCGTGTTTAGACCTGGTTTAGACCTGGTTTAGTCCTGGTTTAGACCTGGTCTTGTCCATGTTTAGTCCGTGTTTAGTTCTGGTTTAGACCTGATCTTGTCAGTGTTTAGACCTGGTTTAGACCTGGTTTAGACCTGGTCTTGTCCGTGTTTAGACCTGGTTTAGACCTGGTCTTGTCCGTGTTTAGACCTGGTTTAGACCTGGTCTTGTCCGTGTTTAGACCTGGTTTAGACCTGGTCTTGTCCGTGTTTAGACCTGGTTTAGACCTGGTCTTGTCAGTGTTTAGACCTGGTTTAGACCTGGTTTAGACCTGGTCTTGTCAGTGTTTAGACCTGGTTTAGACCTGGTTTAGACCTGGTCTTGTCCGTGTTTAGACCTGGTTTAGACCTGGTCTTGTCCGTGTTTAGACCTGGTTTAGACCTGGTTTAGACCTGGTTTAGACCTGGTCTTGTCCGTGTTTAGACCTGGTTTAGACCTGGTCTTGTCAGTGTTTAGACCTGGTTTAGACCTGGTTTAGACCTGGTCTTGTCCGTGTTTAGACCTGGTTTAGACCTGGTCTTGTCCGTGTTTAGACCTGGTTTAGACCTGGTCTTGTCCGTGTTTAGACCTGGTTTAGACCTGGTCTTGTCCGTGTTTACAGTCCGAGTCCTGGTCTAACCTTATATTATTTTATTTTCGTTAATCGTTAAAACTCGTGCATAAGTAATGAGGCGGGCCCCTGACGCCGCGCTGTGATTGGCCGGCGGGGATCCCTGCTGACATCATGTGTTTCCGGGCGGATGTGGGCGCGCTGGCTGATCCTGGGTCAGCGTTTCTCTCTAATGCAGCGGCGCTTTATGGATTTATGGACATGATATTATTATGAGACGAGCTGATCCTGAGTCAGAGCTTTTTACTCCGAGCGAGCGGCCTGAGACGGGACAGATTTATGAGACAAGAGACACAAGAGAGACAAGAGACAAGAGAGACAGGAGAGACAAGAGAGACAAGAGACACAAGAGAGACAGGAGAGACAGGAGAGACAAGAGAGACAGGAGAGACAGGAGAGACAAGAGAGACAAGAGAGACAAGAGAGACAGGAGAGACAAGAGAGACAAGAGAGACAAGAGAGACAGGAGAGACAGGAGAGGAGAGACAAGAGAGGACAGAGAAGAGACAAGAGAGGAGAGAGAAGAGACAAAGAGAGGCAAGAGACAAGAGACACAAGAGAGACAAGAGAGGAGAGACAAGAGAGACAAGAGACACAAGAGACGAGAGAGAAGAGACAAGAGAGGACAGAGAAGAGACAAGAGAGGACAGAGAAGAGACAAGAGAGGACAGAGAAGAGACAAGAGAGGAGAGAGAAGAGACAAATAGAGGCAAGAGACAAGAGAGACAAAAGACACAAGAGAGACAAGAGAGGAGAGACAAGAGACACAAGAGAGACAAGAGAGACAGGAGAGACAAGAGACGAGAGAGACAAGAGACACAAGAGAGACAGGAGAGACAAGAGACACAAGAGAGACAAGAGAGGAGAGAGAGGAGAGAGGAAAGAGACAAGAGTGGAAAGAGAGGAGAGACAAGAGAGGAGAGACAAGAGAGGAGAGAGACGAGAGAGACAAGAGAGAAAAGAGAGGAGAGAGGAAAGAGACAAGAGAGGAGAGAGAGGAGAGAGTAGAGACATAAGCAGTGTGAGCTGTGTTCGTCTCAGCTCTGAGGAGGAGAGTTCTCAGTGAGGAGCTGTTTGTTTACAGATGTTGCACATGAATCTTTTTAAAGCAGAACTCAGTCAGGTTTCTCCCCAGGTAAACTGATCTGGGGTCTGTGTGACGGTAAAGGAGTAGTTCTGGGGTAAATGCAGCATCCTGCAGCGCCCCCTGCTGCCTCTGGGACAAAAACAAGTCTGAGTCTGAGTCTGAGCGCCGCCGACCCGGAGTCACAGAAGTCTGCAGCCTCATCGCACTTTCAGACAAACTGTAGGGGGCGCTCCAGAGAGAAACATGATGCAGTAGAAGAAGAGCCTGAAGCACACTGAGCTCCTGAAAACAACCCTGCTCTGAGTCTGCTGCAGGTCGTTTTAGAATTAATTTTAAAATGTTCTTCTCTGTTTTAAAAAGTCCTCAAACCTGAGAGAATCACGTTTCATGGGAGACTTTTGCAAATCATATTTCTGAACCTGGGACCCTGCTGTAGACCAGGACCAGGTCTCAGGGCGTTTTATATTTGCACCCTCACTTTGTAGTAATGCACTCTTTAACTTATTAATGTTTTTATTTATATTTTATCAAATGTGAGGATGTTCTCTTGTGTGATGTATGGGAGCAACAGACAGCTGCACCAGGAACTAAACCAGGAACTAAACCAGGAACTAAACCAGGAACTGAACCAGGAACTAAACCAGGAACTAAACCAGGACTGTGTTCAGTCTTGGCCCCGGTCTTGGTCTGGTTCTTAGTCTCTGGATTTTGAGTCCCGAGCATTGACTCTGAGAGGTTCATAATAAAATCATGAGGACATTACTTCTGCGTTTGTGGGGACGGGGGCTCGGCCAATCAGGACGCAGCACTCAGATCACATGACCAGGTTACATAAGAGCACCCGCTCAGGGCCGGGCCAGGACGGTCCCAGACTCCAGACTCGGTTTTAAAACTTAAACAGGTCCACAGCCTGTGCTTCAGTTTTGGACCTGGACCTGGTTTAGACCTGGTTTAGTCCTGGTTTAGTCCTGGTTAGACCTGGTTTAGTCCTGGTTTATACCTGGTTTATACCTGGTTTAGTCCTGGTTTAGTCCTGGTTAGTCCTGGTTTATACCTGGTTTAGACCTGGTTTAGTCCTGGTTTAGTCCTGGTTAGTCCTGGTTTAGACCTGGTTTAGTCCTGGTTTAGTCCTGGTTTAGTCCTGGTTTAGTCCTGGTTTAGTCCTGGTTTAGTCCTGGTTAGTCCTGGTTTAGTCCTGGTTTAGTCCTGGTTTAGTCCTGGTTTAGTCCTGGTTAGTCCTGGTCTTTAGTCCCATGTTGTTGGGTCCAAGTCCCCTCAAAGTCCTGAGTTAAGTCTGATCCTGGTCCCAAAGCCTGGTCTGTGTTGAGTCCAGATGAACCCAAAATTGAGCTGAACCATTCAGAAAAAATATCTAACTGTGATTTTTCTGACAAATATTGCAGTTCCAAGGAGATTTGTGATATATTTTAAATAAAATAAAATAATTTCTAGTTCACAGTTTACATTTTAAGCCTGTGATGGAGACTGATGCTGAGAGAAAACTGAAACATTCACTGCTGAACTAACGAGGGCTGGAACGATACGATTTTCCTACGATACAACTACATCGATACACATGACTTTGTATCGAATCGTATCGTTTTCTAAGAAGTGAATATCGATACACATGGAATATTGATCGATAATATCAAAAATATCGAATTTAGAAATTTGCATGTTAAAATAAAAACAGATATGGCTTTTTAATGTAAGTTTTGGTGTTTTTACTGAAATAAAATGTTATATTCAACTTTTCTTCGCTCTCTGTCTGCTGGACATAACCAACCCCGGCCGCGGTGAAACATTTGAGAGGAAACTTTCATGATTTTTGGCAAAAAGTTGCTGTATCGATTATCGATATGAAGGTGTTGATTCATATCAAATCGTATCGTTCCAAATTAGCCGATATCGTTCTTGAATCATATCGAAACACTTCTAATCGATATATATCGTATCGTGCAAAAACGTATCGTTACAGCCCTAGAACTAATGCAAGGAACCACAGGCCTCAGATCAGTTATAGCTCACTGAAATAACTGCAGCCTTGGTTCAGCCCTAACCCCTGACCAGTTCTTCAGAGGGCCCTGCTCTGATGTGGACCAGACCCAAAACACCTAATCTCAGAGGTGAGCGTTAATAAAACAGCTTCCTAAAGTTCTTTATTGTTTTCCTCACTCGGAAACATTAGCAGTTATCCTCTGCATCAGTGTTTCAGGTTTATGTCTCTGTGTAAACAGAGGAGTAACGACACAGTTCCTGCATCACGATACGGAGAAAACATGCGATATTTGATAACTATGTTGAAAACTGCGATAATTATATTATTGCGATATTTGAAAACAGAGCCTACTTTTGGAACATAGTAAGTTAAATTCACTACATTTCACAAAAATGTAAGTTCCTGTATTTACAAGTCACAACTAGCCACAAAATCCAAACTTAACACAGACTAAACCAGGAATAAAACAAGGCTAAGCTGGGACTAAATTAATTAAATTCCCACTAAAACTGGACTTTTTAAACATTTTTATTTCGTCACAACACATGTTCTTTTAAGGCTCTGGTGGAAAATGATTCTTCAGTGTAAATCTCTGTCAGATGGAGACCACAGCGTTATTGTGATATATTTAGATTCTTGTGATATAGATATTGTGTTTGCTGATATTGCGATAACGATAATTTTGCGATATATTGTGCAGCCCTATATTGAACTGTATTGTTTTATATGTAGTGTTTCTTGGTCAACATGGAAAAATGATAATATCAGAAATATCATATCTGCATGTTAAAATAAAACAAGATTTGTGTTTTTGGAGGTATTTTTAGTGTTTTTAATGAAATAAAATGTTAGATTTAGCTGTGCTTCACACTCTTCACTAGGCCCCAGCCGCGATGCTGGATTCAAAGTAAAATTTTATGATTTTTGGCTAAAAGTTGCTGTATCGATTGTATCATTGTGAATGTATTTAATCGTATCCTTCTGTAATAGTGAGTGTTTTTTTACTCTAACAAACCCATCCCAGGCTGAGGCTGCTTCTGTCTGCGCTGTGGACTTTTGGAGTTTCTACTGAGCGCTGGAATATAATCT
>CM036250.1:573024-588024 GCA_020698575.1 Bostrychus sinensis | reverse complement strand
CTGTCTCCTCTCCTCACACCTTTTCCTCCCT
The DNA here is from genome assembly GCA_020698575.1 of Bostrychus sinensis. Classification (NCBI taxonomy): domain Eukaryota; kingdom Metazoa; phylum Chordata; class Actinopteri; order Gobiiformes; family Eleotridae; genus Bostrychus; species Bostrychus sinensis. Next base: position 587,993 of record CM036250.1, on the reverse strand, counting down.
TTATTCCACTTTTCTCCATCCTGTCTTTAACTTTTGCAGCCCTGACTCCTGTCTTCTCCTCCAAACCTGTGTTCTTCTCTAACTCCACCCTCGCTGCTCTCCTCTCATTAAACCCAACACTTTGCGCGCTCCGTGCATCCTTCCTCCCTTCCTCCCTCGTCTCCTCGCCTGTTTCTATTCTCGGACAGAACTAGAGCACACTTTGCACTTACCTTCCTTCCTTTCCTCTTCTTTTCGTCCCACATTAATCAGTCAAAAACAAAAAACAAAAAAAATAAAAATAAAAATAAAGAGAAACAGAAAGAAAGAGAAGCTCCGCAGACGCGCGCCGCTCCGCGCTCGGACCCTCGCGGGGACAGAGCGCTGTGTCCCGGGCTGAGGCGCTGCTCCCCGGGGCGCAGTTGTTTCGGAGCAGGAGCAGGAGGAGCACAGCGGGGGCTGGAGGAGCGCGCACAGCCGGAGGAGAGTGACTCTGGGCGGGCAGGAGCCGGAGTGCGCCGCGGCGGAGAGAGAGAGAGAGAGAGGGAGAGAGGGAGGGAGAGAGAGAGAGAGAGAGAGGGAGAGAGAGAGAGAGAGAGGGAGGGAGAGAGAGAGAGAGAGAGAGGGAGAGAGGGAGGGAGGGAGAGAGAGAGAGAGAGGGAGAGAGAGAGGGAGAGAGAGAGAGAGAGAGGGAGGGAGAGAGAGAGAGAGAGAGGGAGGGAGAGAGAGAGAGAGGGAGGGAGAGAGGGAGGGAGGGAGAGAGAGAGAGAGAGAGAGAGAGAGAGAGAGAGAGGAGCTGCGCGCTGATTGGCTTGCTTCACCGCGTCACTCAGAGCGCGTGTCTCTCTCTCTCTGTCATCACAGCCCATCCTCACTTTTAATGGGATTTTCATAAAAGGACCACAGCTCCCAGCATGCACCGCGGTGGACAGCAAAACAACACGGACCAGGAACCAGAACTAAAGCTGGATTTAACACAAACTACAGCTCCCAGAATGCAACAGGCGCTGGTTCATCCACACTGAAGGCTTTAAAGGCTTCTATTCATGTGTTTAACCCTCGGGCCCCGGGCCCCTTTACAGTTTTTCAAAGGAGGTTTTAGTTTTGTGACTGGAAAACAAACACGGCTCTCTGTAAAAAGCTTTTAATAAAACACGGCTGACCCTGAGGAAGGCCTTTGAGTGGAGTGCGTTTTTAATTTATTAGCCATGTTTTAATAAAAGCTTTGTAACAGAGAAACACTCTGTGTTTTTCAGTTCCTGACCTCGTTCTCAGCTTTTACTGTCGGCCTCAGCTCTGGCTGCTTTCACAGTTTTTCAGATGTCTGCTCTCATGTTGTCATTTCTTATGTTAGGGAGATGATATTTGACAAAGATGTTCATTAATAAATACATTTTAGAATTTTAGCATCACAACTGAAAAAGAAAAAATCTACATCTGGACAAAAACCTCTCTCTCTTCACATAAACATGGACCGAGCCAACGCTGGGTTAACGTTAACTTTTAAGCTGGGTCACATGTTTGACCCAACATGTTGATATGGGGGGGGGGGGTAATATATTATGTCATTATTAAATAATAAAAATGTATATATCCTAAGTAAATTTATTTAACCAAACTGAATATCTTTTATAACATAACAGCTTTACAGTGCTCTGAGTCTGTCCCTCTCTCTGTCTTTGCGGTGGTTTTCTGTTCGCACGCACGACCCACTGTAGGTCCAGTTTATCATCACATGGTGGAGCGCGATAGACCCCTGTCCCCCCAGAGGTTATCACAGGTTTTTCACTGAGCTATAAAAACATTAAACACACAGATTGTACTTACTTGTACAGCTGTAGAAAAAACAATTATTTAATGCTTGTCATTTAAGCCAAATATAAAAGTGATTTTAATATTTCTAACCTGAGTAAAAATGAATGCTGGCCAACATTTTTTTTTTTTTTATTGTGAAAAAAAGTAAAAAAATATCTTCTTATCTGTAAAGCTACAGATAAATCAGCTCAGAAGTCCATGAGGAGAGGATAAAGTCGACCTGAAACAACAGCAGCATTTTAAAACTGAAAAGTAGCAGTTAGCTCGTTGACAGTTAGCCAAGTAACTGATGCTAAAGCTAGTAGAGCTATTGGATTTGTTTTTACACCACAGTTCACCCCAAACATCCTCAAAATAATTATTAGAAAGGGTTCAACATTTTTGCTGACACTCCAGAATTATTTTTGACAAGGTTTCTATCTGTTTCTCAAGCTAAGGTACAGGCTACAAGCTAAACTACAGGCTACAAGCTAAGCTACAGGCTACAAGCTAGGTAAGATACAACTCAGGCCACAGAAAAAACTAATGTTAAATTAATAACAATGACAGTACATTCAGTCACAGAAAGCTTTAATCTAAATCATAACGACAGAATAATTAGATAAAAATGTGTGTACAGACTTTTATTTGAGGTTTCTCTCAGACTGAGCTAACTCCCGCCTTTGGAGCTGAGGACAGTTTGCCTCTGACCCTGACCCTGACCCAGCTGCTCGGGTTTTTATTTCTAACCCAATCTTGGGTTATAGCAACCCAACCTCTGACCCAACTGTGTCAACCCAGCACATGGGTCACTGACATAACCCAGGGTTTTTTAGTTTGTTCCTCTCTCAGTCCTTTAAGTTCCATTGACTCCCATTAAAATCATTTATTTTCCCTCTGCTGCTGTTCCAAAACAGAAATGTTAAATCCTGTTCATTCCCCTGTAACTCTGTCAGTCAGAGGCTAAACAATACACAAACAAAAACATCATTTTCTCAGTGCATTGTGGGAAATAATTCCTTATAATTCCATTGGATAACAGTGAGTGTAGCCCCGCCCCTTACGGCTTTAAGAGGAAGAAGCTGAGTTTCAGAGCAAAGTAAAAATGGATTAAATCAGAGTTAGGGCGACTCAGAGAGCGATCAGGACTGGACCCTGCACAAACAACAACACTCTGATCTGTAAACAGGAAATAATTCATCTTTTATTTACAAATCTGTGGAATTATGTAAACAAACTGCATTTAAAAGCAAAAATATGAAAATGAATTCACTTTATTCTTTGTGTTTTTTGACACACTTTAAAAACATTATGGGACTAAAAGAGAACGTTTTTAATAAGAACTCTACTGGAGCCATAAAGGAACAGGAGAAGAGACCAGCAGAGGGCAGCAGAGAGCGGATTTGTTACATTATTTTTAACATAATCAAAGAAAAAAAAAGCACTTCTCTTCTTTAAACTTTGTGTCTGATCCAGATATTCTTCTGTCTGAGCTGTATCCACACACAAGAGGGGCACAGTGGCAGAGTGGTTAGCCTGTCTCCTGTCCTCTTCAGAAGAAGAGTGAGCAGGTCCCAAATTTTATTTTCATGTTTTTCTCCATATATTTCTATAAAAACATTACAAAAGACACTGACTATTGGCTAAAAAGTGTTTTAAAGTTATATTTTTAAACAAATACACTGTAAAAAATATAAAAAGCGGCAAAAACTCAATAACTCAAGGCAAAGGATCCCTCAAGATTTTTGGGGCCAACTCAAAATCTCAAGTTTTCCACACTTTCACTTAATTTGATGTTCATACGTCTAAAAACTTTTCTAATTTTTAAGTTTTTCTCTCTATCATTATTTTTTATTCATCTTACAGCCAACTTACAGAGTTCAGAAAAAGTGATTCTTTTGTTAAATGTAGTATATTTAGTTTTTATTATTATCAATAATACTTTTTCTGAACAGTGGAGTCAGTTGCTGTAAGATGAGCTGGAAAAAATAAAGATAGTGAGGAAAACTTAAAGTTTTTAGATGTATGAACGTTAAATTTGGTGAGTAAAAAAATATTAGTTGTTGAAAACTTGAGATTTTGAGTTGATCACCAAAACTCAAAACTCTTGAGGAATGCTGTTGCCTTGAGTTTTTGCAGCATTGTTTTTTACAGTGCATTTTAACTTAATATCAACAGCCTCTGGGGTACCTGCAGTACCTTCGCAGACCCCCAGGGGGCCCCGGACCCCACTTTGGGAACCACTGATCTAGAGAATTAAAGAGTGAAAATGTTTTTTCAGAGCCACTGAGAGGGAGGTCTGGTTTACTGTGACCCACATCACAAACAAGACAACAATCGCCTAAAACAAACAATCAGATGGACAAGTTTTGACATTTACAGTGTGATGATGTAAACAGTCGTTCACAGAAGAAAAACACGAGCGCTGACGGAGCGTTAGGGCTGCTCCCAGTCGTCCGCGCTGAGCCACAGCAAAAGTTTAAAAAGTTATCTGGGCTTGTTTTTTTTTTAAGTTGAAGATGTTTCTCCTCTGATCCAGGAAACTGTCTCAGGTTTGTGTGGTGAGCTCCGCAGGACGCAGTGGGACACAGATGGACGTAGTTCTGGCCGATTGAACAAACTACAGCTACTTCATTATGTTTCCACATCTGTGACGCTAATGTTAGCAGTTAGCTTAGCTTGTAGCCTCGTGCTAATGTTAGCAGTTAGCTTACCTTAGCTTTAGCCTCGTGCAGATAAAAATATAATCCTCCTCTGAGACAAACAGCTGCAATAATCCAGTCCCTTTTATTCCTGACTGTGATCAGAGTTTAATCTCGTGCCTATAATTATTATTGACTGATAAATACTTGAGTTAAACTTGTGTGTGTTGTGGAGTTTTATTTACTAGAGTTTAAATAACTGCAGAGTTTAGTGACTAGCGCCGCCTGCTGTTGTAAATAGTTATTACGTTTTGTACATGCGCACTGCTCGGTCGTGGGTCTGAGTCGCTCCGCTGTCTGCAGCGCCTCTCAGTGGCGACAGAGGAGACAGCAGCGGCCTCTGCTGATAGCGGTCGGCGTTGTCCCAGGCTTTAAACCTGAAACTAACTTCTGTTGTTCATGAGACTGAAAAGATCTGAACTAGGAGCAGACTGGAAACCGATGGAAGTTTGGATCTGAGACGGTTCAAAGAAGATTTTTCTTTTTTTGACAAAGATTGCTTCTTTGACTTCTTGAAGCAAAGAGTGCAAAGGTAAGAAGGGACCAAGCCAAGCCTAGAAACCAAAGTCCTCCGCTGTGTGGACCTTTGAGATCTCAGAGAGGGCCACAGATCCCAGAGAGGCCCCTGCAGCAGCTCAGACCTGGGGCCCTCAAAAACAGGACGTCTCTGTGATCCAGGAGAAAATGTTCCTGAAACAAAAAGTGAAAAACAACTGTGAAGGAAAGTTTAACTTCAACTACTTCTGCTGGTTTACCTCGGGAGGTTCTCTGGTAACTCAGCAGTGTGTAAAAGTACACTTTAGTTTTCCAGTGGATTAAACTGGTTTTAGTGACTGCAGACGAGACTGGACGGAAAAACAGACTCAGGAAAAACTCAAAGCCTGTGAAAGCTGCGCTGGGACAAAAACAGTAGTTTTCTCTGAAGCTTCCTTTGCTTCTCTGCTGCTTTAAACTCCAGAGAACAATATGAACAAATAACTCAGGTAAAGACAGGGACCCTTCCCCAGACCTGAGCCGGGATCCTGGTCTGGACCCAGACCTGAGCCGGGATCCTGGTCTGGACCCAGACCTGAGCCGGGATCCTGGTCTGGACCCAGACCTGAGCCGGGATCCTGGTCTGGACCCAGACCTGAGCCGGGATCCTGGTCTGGACCCAGACCTGAGCCGGGATCCTGGTCTGGACCCGGCTGGACCCAGACCTGAGCCGGGATCCTGGTCTGGACCCAGACCTGAGCCGGGATCCTGGTCTGGACCCAGACCTGAGCCGGGATCCTGGTCTGGACCCGGCTGGACCCAGACCTGAGCCGGGATCCTGGCCTGGACCCGGCTGGACCCAGACCTGAGCCGGGATCCTGGTCTGGACCCAGACCTGAGCCGGGATCCTGGCCTGGACCCGCCTGGACCCAGACCTGGTCCGGGATCAAGGCCTGGACCTGTCTGGAGGATTGTGGTGCATGTTTCATGTTTGATGGACGCAGACACCGGCCGCGCCTGGACAAACACTTTTCCTGTTCTTTACCCAGAAGTGAGTCTGGTTCCTTTTACTAAAGTTTTATTTCTGAGGCGGAACAATCACAGGAGGAGTAACCAATCAGAGAAACGAAGGACAGGACGTAAGCAGTGCACTGCTGACCCAAACAAACATGGATTCCTGCTGGGTTTAACACCGGAATACGGCAGATTCTGAGCAGCTCTGTACTTGTTTCTGAACAATGACAGCAGCAGAAGCCAGTTGTACAAAAAAGTCATTTTTTCAGACGTCAGAGGGACTTTACTGTTGTTAAAATGGAAACAGACAAAGACAAAAATCCCACAGAGGACTGAACAACAACGAGGACTTCAGCAGAACCAACAGGAGACCAAGGAAAGATCTAAACACCATTAATGAGAGACAAGTTCTTACATTCACTCTGTAGCTGTCGCTACCTTGGTTAGCTCTGCTGCTGCAGATAAACGACTGTGACAGGGACCTGGTTCAGACCTGGTTTAGTCCTGGTTCAGACCTGGTTTAGTTCTGGTTTAGTCCTGGTTCAGCCCTGGTTCAGCCCTGGTTCAGACCTGGTTTAGTTCTGGTTCAGACCTGGTTCAGCCCTGGTTTAGTCCTGGTTCAGACCTGGTTTAGTTCTGGTTTAGTCCTGGTTCAGCCCTGGTTCAGCCCTGGTTCAGACCTGGTTTAGTTCTGGTTTAGTCCTGGTTCAGCCCTGGTTCAGCCCTGGTTCAGACCTGGTTTAGTTCTGGTTCAGACCTGGTTCAGCCCTGGTTCAGCCCTGGTTCAGACCTGGTTCAGACCTGGTTTAGTTCTGGTTCAGACCTGGTTCAGACCTGGTTCAGCCCTGGTTCAGACCTGGTTCAGACCTGGTTCCTGTCGTGTGAGCCTCCTCAGTTTCTGTGTAAAGGTCGTCGGTCAAACGCAGCTCTGTGTAAAACTGAATATTTTATAAACCATCTGTGTCTGTGAGCAGGACAGATGACCAGCGATTATCCTCATCCATTATTCACTGCTTCACCTCAAACGCTCACCGCTTCACCTCAGACCTTCACTCTGTCACCTCAGACCTCTGTCACCTCAGACCTTCACTCTGTCACCTCAGACCTTCACTCTGTCACCTCAGACCATCACTCTGTCACCTCAGACCTCTGTCACCTCAGACCTTCACTCTGTCACCTCAGACCTTCACTCTGTCACCTCAGACCTTCACTCTGTCACCTCAGACCTTCACTCTGTCACCTCAGACCTCTGTCACCTCAGACCATCACTCTGTCACCTCAGACCTCTGTCACCTCAGACCTTCACTCTGTCACCTCAGACCTTCACTCTGTCACCTCAGACCATCACTCTGTCACCTCAGACCTTCACTCTGTCACCTCAGACCTCTGTCACCTCAGACCTCTGTCACCTCAGACCTTCACTCTGTCACCTCAGACCTTCACTCTGTCACCTCAGACCATCACTCTGTCACCTCAGACCTTCACTCTGTCACCTCAGACCTCTGTCACCTCAGACCTCTGTAACCTCAGACCTTCACTCTGTCACCTCAGACCTTCACTCTGTCACCTCAGACCTCTGTCACCCCAGACCATCACTCTGTCACCTCAGACCTCTGTAACCTCAGCCCTTCACTCTGTCACCTCAGACCTTCACTCTGTCACCTCAGACCTTCACTCTGTCACCTCAGACCTTCACTCTGTCACCTCAGACCTCTGTCACCTCAGACCTTCACTCTTTCACCTCAGACCTTCACTCTGTCACCTCAGACCTCTGTAACCTCAGCCCTTCACTCTGTCACCTCAGACCTTCACTCTGTCACCTCAGACCTTCACTCTGTCACCTCAGACCTCTGTCACCTCAGACCTTCACTCTGTCACCTCAGACCTCTGTCACCTCAGACCTTCACTCTGTCACCTCAGACCTCTGTCACCTCAGACCTTCACTCTGTCACCTCAGACCTTCACTCTGTCACCTCAGACCTTCACTCTGTCACCTCAGACCTCTGTCACCTCAGACCATCACTCTGTCACCTCAGACCATCACTCTGTCACCTCAGACCTTCACTCTGTCACCTCAGACCTTCACTCTGTCACCTCAGACCTCTGTCACCTCAGACCATCACTCTGTCACCTCAGACCTTCACTCTGTCACCTCAGACCTCTGTCACCTCAGACCTTCACTCTGTCACCTCAGACCTTCACTCTGTCACCTCAGACCATCACTCTGTCACCTCAGACCTTCACTCTGTCACCTCAGACCTCTGTCACCTCAGACCTCTGTCACCTCAGACCTTCACTCTGTCACCTCAGACCATCACTCTGTCACCTCAGACCTCTGTCACCTCAGACCTTCACTCTGTCACCTCAGACCTCTGTCACCTCAGACCTTCACTCTGTCACCTCAGACCTTCACTCTGCCACCTCAGACCTTCACTCTGTCACCTCAGACCTCTGTCACCTCGGACCTCTGTCACCTCAGACCTTCACTCTGTCACCTCAGACCTTCACTCTGTCACCTCAGACATTCACTCTGTCACCTCAGACCTCTGTCACCTCAGACCTCTGTAACCTCAGACCTTCACTCTGTCACCTCAGACCTTCACGCTGTCACCTCAGACCTCTGTAGTCATGTTTCTCTGTGATCTGATAAAGCTCTGTAGGAGAAAACACACAGACGACTACATTTCCCAGAATGCAACACTTTGTCCATACTTAAAAGATTTAAAGTATAATATACATGTTATTCATGCAAGTTTACATACAGGAGAGGACTCAGTTTCCCAGAAAGCACTGCTGTAGTTTTTAGTCCTGGTTTAGACCTGGTTTAGTCCTGGTTTAGACCTGGTTTAGACCTGGTTTAGTCCTGGTTTAGACCTGGCTTAGACCTGGTTTAGACCTGGTTTAGACCTGGTTTAGTCCTGGTTTAGACCTGGTTTAGTCCTGGTTCAGACCTGGTTTAGACCTGGTTTAGACCTGGTTTAGTCCTGGTTTTGTCCTGGTTTAGACCTGGTTTAGACCTGGTTTAGACCTGGTTTAGACCTGGTTTAGTCCTGGTTTTGTCCTGGTTTAGACCTGGTTTAGTCCCGGTTTAGTCCCGGTTTAGTCCCAGTTTAGACCCGGTTTAGTCTCAGTTTAGACCCGGTTTAGTCCTGGTTTAGTCCCGGTTTAGTCCCGGTTTAGACCTGGTTTAGTCCCGGTTTAGACCTGGTTTAGTCCTGGTTTAGTCCTGGTTTAGTCCCGGTTTAGACCTGGTTTAGTCCTTGTTTAGACCTGGTTTAGTCCTGGTTTAGACCTGGTTTAGACCCGGTTTAGACCCGGTTTAGTCCTGGTTTAGACCTGGTTTAGTCCTGGTTTAGTCCCGGTTTAGTCCCGGTTTAGACCTGGTTTAGTCCTGGTTTAGACCTGGTTTAGACCTGGTTTAGACCTGGTTTAGTCCCGGTTTAGACCCGGTTTAGTCCTGGTTTAGACCTGGTTTAGTCCTGGTTTAGACCTGGTTTAGACCTGGTTTAGTCCCGGTTTAGACCCGGTTTAGTCCTGGTTTAGACCTGGTTTAGTCCTGGTTTAGTCCCGGTTTAGTCCCGGTTTAGACCTGGTTTAGTCCTGGTTCAGACCTGGTTTAGTCCTGGTTCAGACCTGGTTTAGTCCTGGTTTAGTCCCGGTTTAGTCCCGGTTTAGACCTGGTTTAGTCCTGGTTCAGACCTGGTTTAGTCCTGGTTTAGTCCCGGTTTAGACCTGGTTTAGACCTGGTTTAGACCTGGTTTAGTCCTGGTTTAGTCCCGGTTTAGTCCCGGTTTAGACCTGGTTTAGTCCTGGTTCAGACCTGGTTTAGTCCTGGTTTAGTCCCGGTTTAGACCCGGTTTAGTCCTGGTTTAGACCTGGTTTAGTCCTGGTTTAGTCCCGGTTTAGTCCCGGTTTAGACCTGGTTTAGTCCTGGTTCAGACCTGGTTTAGTCCTGGTTTAGTCCCGGTTTAGACCTGGTTTAGACCTGGTTTAGACCTGGTTTAGACCTGGTTTAGTCCTGGTTCAGACCTGGTTTAGTCCTGGTTTAGTCCTGGTTTAGTCCTGGTTTAGACCTGGTTTAGACCTGGTTTAGACCTGGTTTAGTCCTGGTTCAGACCTGGTTTAGTCCTGGTTTAGTCCTGGTTTAGTCCTGGTTTAGACCTGGTTTAGACCTGGTTTAGTCCTGGTTTAGTCCCGGTTTAGTCCCGGTTTAGATCTGGTTTAGTCCTGGTTCAGACCTGGTTTAGTCCTGGTTTAGTCCCGGTTTAGACCCGGTTTAGTCCTGGTTTAGACCTGGTTTAGTCCTGGTTTAGTCCCGGTTTAGTCCCGGTTTAGACCTGGTTTAGTCCTGGTTCAGACCTGGTTTAGTCCTGGTTTAGTCCCGGTTTAGACCTGGTTTAGACCTGGTTTAGACCTGGTTTAGACCTGGTTTAGTCCCGGTTCAGACCTGGTTTAGTCCTGGTTTAGTCCTGGTTTAGTCCTGGTTTAGACCTGGTTTAGACCTGGTTCAGACCTGGTTTAGTCCTGGTTTAGTCCCGGTTTAGACCTGGTTTAGACCTGGTTTAGACCTGGTTTAGTCCTGGTTTAGTCCCGGTTTAGTCCCGGTTTAGACCTGGTTTAGTCCTGGTTCAGACCTGGTTTAGTCCTGGTTTAGTCCCGGTTTAGACCCGGTTTAGTCCTGGTTTAGACCTGGTTTAGTCCTGGTTTAGTCCCGGTTTAGTCCCGGTTTAGACCTGGTTTAGTCCTGGTTCAGACCTGGTTTAGTCCTGGTTTAGTCCCGGTTTAGACCTGGTTTAGACCTGGTTTAGACCTGGTTTAGACCTGGTTTAGTCCTGGTTCAGACCTGGTTTAGTCCTGGTTTAGTCCTGGTTTAGACCTGGTTTAGACCTGGTTTAGACCTGGTTTAGTCCCGGTTTAGACCCGGTTTAGTCCTGGTTTAGACCTGGTTTAGTCCTGGTTTAGACCTGGTTTAGACCTGGTTTAGTCCCGGTTTAGACCCGGTTTAGTCCTGGTTTAGACCTGGTTTAGTCCTGGTTTAGTCCCGGTTTAGTCCCGGTTTAGACCTGGTTTAGTCCTGGTTCAGACCTGGTTTAGTCCTGGTTTAGTCCCGGTTTAGACCTGGTTTAGACCTGGTTTAGACCTGGTTTAGTCCTGGTTTAGTCCCGGTTTAGTCCCGGTTTAGACCTGGTTTAGTCCTGGTTCAGACCTGGTTTAGTCCTGGTTTAGTCCCGGTTTAGACCCGGTTTAGTCCTGGTTTAGACCTGGTTTAGTCCTGGTTTAGTCCCGGTTTAGTCCCGGTTTAGACCTGGTTTAGTCCTGGTTCAGACCTGGTTTAGTCCTGGTTTAGTCCCGGTTTAGACCTGGTTTAGACCTGGTTTAGACCTGGTTTAGACCTGGTTTAGTCCTGGTTCAGACCTGGTTTAGTCCTGGTTTAGTCCTGGTTTAGACCTGGTTTAGACCTGGTTTAGACCTGGTTTAGTCCTGGTTCTGTGGACTGCAGGAGACTGAGGTCAAAGCTTTTTGTGGAAAATCGATCGACACAAACTCAGTGCATTAATAATTCAGCTTCAGAACAGAGAGGAGCAGGAGTGGGATAAAACAAACACTGAAGCGGGTCTAAACCAGGAATAAACCAGGACCAAACCAGGATTAAACCAGGACTAAACCAGGTCTAAAACAAGATTAAACCAGGACTAAACCAGGATTAAACCAGGACTAAACCGGGTCTAAACCGGGACTAAACCAGGTCTAAACCAGGTCTAAAACAAGATTAAACCAGGACTAAACCAGGATTAAACCAGGACTAAACCAGGTCTAAAACAAGATTAAATGGAGGATAACCTGTTAAAACCTGGATAAGTAAAAGTGTAAATGTTTAAACGTCCTCTGCAGCTGTGACCTTTGTGCCTTCCTCAGATCAAACACGACCTGCTCCTCTCAGACCTGAGCCTCCTGCCTCAAAAAGGTCCCGGGTTCCAATGACATCATCCACAGGTGACCAATGACATCATCCACACAGGTGACCAATGACATCATCCACACAGGTGACCAATGACATCATCCACACAGGTGACCAATGACATCATCCACAGGTGACCAATGACATCATCCACACAGGTGACCAATGACATCATCCACACAGGTGACCAATGACATCATCCACACAGGTGACCAATGACATCATCCACAGGAGACCAATGACATCATCCACACAGGTGACCAATGACATCATCCACAGGTGACCAATGACATCATCCACACAGGTGACCAATGACATCATCCACACAGGTGACCAATGACATCATCCACACAGATGACCAATGACATCATCCACACAGGTGACCAATGACATCATCCACAGGTGACCAATGACATCATCCACACAGGTGACCAATGACATCATCCACACAGGTGACCAATGACATCATCCACACAGGTGACCAATGACATCATCCACAGGAGACCAATGACATCATCCACACAGGTGACCAATGACATCATCCACACAGGCGACCAATGACATCATCCACACAGGTGACCAATGACATCATCCACAGGTGACCAATGACATCATCCACACAGGTGACCAATGACATCATCCACACAGGTGACCAATGACATCATCCACACAGATGACCAATGACATCATCCACACAGGTGACCAATGACATCATCCACACAGGTGACCAATGACATCATCCACAGGTGACCAATGATATCATCAACACAGGTGACCAATGACATCATCCACACAGGTGACCAATGACATCATCCACAGGAGACCAATGACATCATCCACACAGGTGACCAATGACATCATCCACACAGGTGACCGATGACATCATCCACACAGGAGACCGATGACATCATCCACACAGGTGACTGATGACATCATCCACACAGGCGACCGATGACATCATCCACACAGGCGACCAATGACATCATCCACAGGCGACCAATGACATCATCCACAGGTGACCAATGACATCATCCACACAGGCGACCAATGACATCATCCACACAGGTGACCAATGACATCATCCACACAGGCGACCAATGACATCATCCACACAGGTGACCAATGACATCATCCACAGGTGACCAATGACATCATCCACACAGGCGACCAATGACATCATCCACAGGTGACCAATGACATCATCCACACAGGCGACCAATGACATCATCCACAGGTGACCAATGACATCATCCACACAGGCGACCAATGACATCATCCACAGGTGCCCAATGACATCATCCACACAGGTGACCAATGACATCATCCACAGGTGACCAATGACATCATCCACACAGGCGACCAATGACATCATCCACACAGATGACCAATGACATCATCCACACAGGTGACCAATGACATCATCCACAGGTGACCAATGACATCATCCACACAGGTGACCAATGACATCATCCACACAGGTGACCAATGACATCATCCACACAGGTGACCAATGACATCATCCACAGGAGACCAATGACATCATCCACACAGGTGACCAATGACATCATCCACACAGGTGACCAATGACATCATCCACACAGGCGACCAATGACATCATTCACACAGGTGACCAATGACATCATCCACACAGGCGACCAATTACATCATCCACACAGGTGACCAATGACATCATCCACACAGGTGACCAATGACATCATCCACACAGGAGACCGATGACATCATCCACACAGGTGACTGATGACATCATCCACACAGGCGACCGATGACATCATCCACACAGGCGACCAATGACATCATCCACACAGGCGACCGATGACATCATCCACACAGGCGACCAATGACATCATCCACAGGTGACCAATGACATCATCCACACAGGTGACCAATGACATCATCCACACAGGCGACCAATGACATCATCCACACAGGCGACCAATGACATCATCCACAGGTGACCAATGACATCATCCACACAGGTGACCAATGACATCATCCACACAGGTGACCAATGACATCATCCACACAGGTGACCAATGACATCATCCACACAGGTGCAGACTTTTGTCCCACAGAGTCCTGAGGAGCAGTGTGGACGCAGCCTGAGACCTGTCTCTGTGTTGAAGTTAAACAGTTTTCCTCTGAACTCCTCTGAGACAGCGACCGCCACCACTAATGCTCAGGTCTGAGGTGACAGAGTGAAGGTCTGAGGTGACAGAGTGAAGGTCTGAGGTGACAGAGGTCTGAGGTGACAGAGTGAAGGTCTGAGGTGACAGAGTGAAGGTCTGAGGTGACAGAGTGAAGGTCTGAGGTGACAGAGGTCTGAGGTGACAGAGTGACGGTCTGAGGTGACAGAGTGAAGGTCTGAGGTGACAGAGTGAAGGTCTGAGGTGACAGAGGTCTGAGGTGACAGAGGTCTGAGGTGACAGAGTAAAGGTCTGAGGTGACAGAGGTCTGAGGTGACAGAGGTCTGAGGTGACAGAGTGAAGGTCTGAGGTGACAGAGTGAAGGTCTGAGGGTGAACAGAGGTCTGAGGTGACAGAGTGAAGGTCTGAGGTGACAGAGGTCCTGAAAGGTGACAGAGGTCTGAGGTGACAGAAGTGAGGTCTGAGGTGACAGAGTGAGGTCTGAGGTGACAGAGTGAAGGTCTGAGGTGACAGAGGTCTGAGGTGACAGGAGTGAAGGGTCTGAGGTGACAGAGGTCTGAGGTGACAGAGTGAAGGTCTGAGGTGACAGAGGTCCGGGAGGTGACAGGTGAAGGTCTGAGGTGACAGAGTGAAGGTCTGAGGTGACAGAGTGAAGGTCTGAGGTGACAGAGTGAAGGGTCTGAGGTGACAGAGGTCTGAGGTGACAGAGTGAAGGTCTGAGGTGACAGAGTGAAGGTCTGAGGTGACAGAGGTCTGAGGTGACAGAGTGAAGGTCTGAGGTGACAGAGTGAAGGTCTGAGGTGACAGAGTGAAGGTCTGAGGTGACAGAGTGAAGGGCTGAGGTGACAGAGGTCTGAGGTGACAGAGTGATGGTCTGGGGTG
>CM036250.1:487295-572999 GCA_020698575.1 Bostrychus sinensis | reverse complement strand
GTCTGGAACCAGGTCAAACCAGGATAACCAGACTAACCAGGGACTAAGCTCTCCAGTCCTGCTCTGAGACGGTCCCGGTGGAGGACCGAGTCCGGCTGCAGGTCTCAGAATAACTGTGGCTGCCTCGCTGTATTTGTGGAAGTCTGTAATTATCCGATGCGTTTAGGCCCTCTGTATTTACCTGATCAAAACCAGGACCAAAACCCAGCCCTGGACCAGACCAGACCAGCCCTGGATAGGACCACTCCTAATAAACCACGCCAGATGTTTCACTTCTGCACTGAGTACAAAGTCCTGTTCAGACCTGGTTAGTCCTGGTTTAGTCCGGTTTAGGTCCGGTTTAGTCCTGGTTTAGTCCTTAGACCTGGTTTAGTCCTGGTTTAGACATCTGGTTTAGGACCTGGTTAGACCTGGTTTAGTCCGGTTTAGTCCTGGTTAGTCCTGGTTAGACCTGGTTTAGACCTGGTTTAGTCCTGGGTTAGACCTGGGGTTTAGTCCTGGTTTAGACCTGGTTTAGTCCTGGTTTACCTGGTTAGTCCGTTTAGTCCTGGTTCAGTCCTGGTTTAGACCTGGTTAGACTGGTTTAGTCGGTTTAGTCCTGGTTAGTCCTGTTTAGACCTGGTTTAGACCTGGTTTAGTCCTGGTTTAGACCTGGTTTAGTCCCTGGTTTAGACCTGGTTTAGTCCTGGTTTAACCTGGTTTAGTCCGGTTTAGTCCTGGTTTAGTCCTGGTTTAGACTGGTTTAGTCCTGGTTAGTCCTGGTTTAGACCTGGTTTAGACCTGGTTTAGACCTGGTTTAGTCCTGGTTTCTAGTCCTGGTTTAGACCTGGTTTAGACCTGCGTTTAGTACCTGGTTTAGTCCTGGTTTAGACCTGGTTTAGTCCTGGTTTAGACCTGGTTTAGTGTACTGGTTTACCGGTTAGTCCGGTTTAGACCGGGTTTAGACCTGGTTTACGGTTTAGTCCTGGTTGTGTTTAAACCTGGTTTAGTCCGGTTTAGGACCTGGTTTAGTCCTGGTTTAAAACCTGTCTCCGGGTTAGACCTAGTTAGTCCTGCAGGATAAACTTGGGTTGTCCCAGATCCAGATCCAGTGCTGTAGGACCTGGACTCAGACCTGGTCTAGACCGAGCCTGGTCCAGTTATTACCTGGCCACAGTGACTCAAATGAGTCTGAACAGGAAGTGACTCAGCCCAGGTTCGACTGAGACTGAGTCCTGGGTCCAAGTCAAGTCCTGTGCAGCGGTGTCTGTTCGCACATAAAACAGGTCTAGACCCTGAGCCTAAACTTAGTCCCAGGTTTAATTCTAGTTACTAGGTACTAAACCGGACTTCAAACCTGGGACTAAACCTGGACTAAACCGGACTAAACCAGGACTAACGACTAAACCTGGACTAAAACCAGGTCTAAACCAGACTAAACTGGACTAAACCAGGACTAAACTCTGGACTAAACCGGACTAAACCAGGGACTAAACCAGGACTAAACCTGACTAAACCAAGTCTAAACCAGGATCTAAACCAGGACTAAACCAGGGACTAAACGTGGACTAAACCAGGACTAAACCAGGTCTAAACCAGGACTAAACCGGACTAAAAGGACTAAACCCGGACTAAACCAGGACTAAACCAGGACTAAACCAGGACTAAACCAGGACTAAACATGGACTTAAAACCTGGACTAAAACCGCGACTAAACCAGACTAAACCAGGCTAAACCTGACTAAAAAACCAGGTCTAAACCAGGACTACTGGTTTAGACCTGGTTAGTCCAGGTTTAGTCCTGGTTTAGTCCTGGTTTAGACCTGGTTTAGTCCTGGTTTAGTCCTGGTTTAGACCTGGTTTAGTCCAGGTTTAGTCCAGGTTTAGTCCTGGTTTAGACCTGGTTTAGTCCTGGTTTAGTCCTGGTTTAGTCCTGGTTTAGACCTGGTTTAGTCCTGGTTTAGTCCTGGTTTAGACCTGGTTTAGACCTGGTTTAGTCCTGGTTTAGTCCTGGTTTAGACCTGGTTTAGACCTGGTTTAGTCCTGGTTTAGTCCAGGTTTAGTCCTGGTTTAGACCTGGTTTAGTCCAGGTTTAGTCCTGGTTTAGTCCAGGTTTAGTCCTGGTTTAGTCCTGGTTTAGACCTGGTTTAGTCCTGGTTTAGTCCTGGTTTAGACCTGGTTTAGTCCAGGTTTAGTCCTGGTTTAGACCTGGTTTAGTCCAGGTTTAGTCCTGGTTTAGTCCAGGTTTAGTCCTGGTTTAGTCCTGGTTTAGACCTGGTTTAGTCCTGGTTTAGTCCTGGTTTAGACCTGGTTTAGTCCAGGTTTAGTCCAGGTTTAGTCCTGGTTTAGACCTGGTTTAGTCCTGGTTTAGTCCTGGTTTAGACCTGGTTTAGTCCTGGTTTAGTCCTGGTTTAGACCTGGTTTAGTCCTGGTTTAGTCCTGGTTTAGTCCTGGTTTAGACCTGGTTTAGACCTGGTTTAGTCCTGGTTTAGTCCTGGTTTAGACCTGGTTTAGACCTGGTTTAGTCCTGGTTTAGTCCTGCTTTAGACCTGGTTTAGTCCTGGTTTAGTCCTGGTTTAGACCTGGTTTAGTCCAGGTTTAGTCTTGGTTTAGTCCTGGTTTAGTCCAAGTTTAGTCCTGGTTTAGTCCTGGTTTAGACCTGGTTTAGTCCTGGTTTAGTCCTGGTTTAGACCTGGTTTAGTCCTGGTTTAGTCCTGGTTTAGTCCTGGTTTAGTCCAGGTTTAGTCCTGGTTTAGTCCAGGTTTAGACCTGGTTTAGACCTGGTTTAGTCCTGGTTTAGACCTGGTTTAGTCCTGGTTTAGTCCTGGTTTAGTCCAGGTTTAGTCCTGGTTTAGTCCTGGTTTAGTCCTGGTTTAGTCCTGGTTTAGTCCTGGTTTAGACCTGGTTTAGACCTGGTTTAGTCCTGGTTTAGTCCTGGTTTAGACCTGGTTTAGACCTGGTTTAGTCCTGGTTTAGTCCTGGTTTAGACCTGGTTTAGTCCTGGTTTAGTCCTGGTTTAGACCTGGTTTAGTCCAGGTTTAGTCCTGGTTTAGTCCTGGTTTAGACCTGGTTTAGTCCTGGTTTAGTCCTGGTTTAGACCTGGTTTAGTCCAGGTTTAGTCCTGGTTTAGACCTGGTTTAGTCCAGGTTTAGTCCTGGTTTAGTCCAGGTTTAGTCCTGGTTTAGTCCTGGTTTAGACCTGGTTTAGTCCTGGTTTAGTCCTGGTTTAGACCTGGTTTAGTCCAGGTTTAGTCCAGGTTTAGTCCTGGTTTAGACCTGGTTTAGTCCTGGTTTAGTCCTGGTTTAGTCCTGGTTTAGACCTGGTTTAGTCCTGGTTTAGTCCTGGTTTAGTCCTGGTTTAGACCTGGTTTAGACCTGGTTTAGTCCTGGTTTAGTCCTGGTTTAGACCTGGTTTAGACCTGGTTTAGTCCTGGTTTAGTCCTGCTTTAGACCTGGTTTAGTCCTGGTTTAGTCCTGGTTTAGACCTGGTTTAGTCCAGGTTTAGTCTTGGTTTAGTCCTGGTTTAGTCCAGGTTTAGTCCTGGTTTAGTCCTGGTTTAGACCTGGTTTAGTCCTGGTTTAGTCCTGGTTTAGTCCTGGTTTAGTCCAGGTTTAGTCCTGGTTTAGACCTGGTTTAGTCCTGGTTTAGTCCTGGTTTATTCCTGGTTTAGTCCTGGTTTAGACCTGGTTTATTCCTGGTTTAGACCTGGTTTAGTCCTGGTTTAGTCCTGGTTTAGACCTGGTTTAGTCCTGGTTTAGTCCTGGTTTAGACCTGGTTTAGTCCTGGTTTAGTCCGGCTGTGTTCAGAGTTGTTTCATTTCCTGTTTCTCTGTGATGAGGTTCATCTGAATGACCACAGCTCTTTCATCAGGTTTTATAAGAGTCTGAGACAGAACAGAGAGAGACTCATGAACAAACAAACAAACAAACAAACAAACAAACAAACAGGACAACATAAAGCCAGTTCTCTAAATTCAGGATAAAACTCTCTGTCTCCAGGTTCTAATGTTGTTCTTCATCAGAAACAAACCTGGAGCTGGGTTCTGTTTTCTCTGGCGCTGAGTTTCTTTAGACACAAAGTTTAAGGAAGACAACAGCTTTTTTTTTTTACGTTTATGTTCAAAATAATGTAACAGTCTGCTCTCTGCTGCCCTCTGCTGCTCTCTGCTGCTCTCTGCTGCTCTCTGCTGCTCTCTGCTGCCCTCTGCTGCCCTCTGCTGCCCTCTGCTGCTCTCTGCTGCCCTCTGCTGCTCTCTGCTGCCCTCTGCTGCTCTCTGCTGCCCTCTGCTGCCCTCTGCTGCTCTCTGCTGCTCTCTGCTGCCCTCTGCTGCCCTCTGCTGCCCTCTGCTGCCCTCTGCTGCTCTCTGCTGCTCTCTGCTGCTCTCTGCTGCCCTCTGCTGCTCTCTGCTGCTCTCTGCTGCCCTCTGCTGCTCTCTGCTGCCCTCTGCTGCTCTCTGCTGCTCTCTGCTGCCCTCTGCTGCTCTCTGCTGCCCTCTGCTGCTCTCTGCTGCTCTCTGCTGCCCTCTGCTGCTCTCTGCTGCCCTCTGCTGCTCTCTGCTGCTCTCTGCTGCCCTCTGCTGCCCTCTGCTGCCCTCTGCTGCTCTCTGCTGCTCTCTGCTGCCCTCTGCTGCTCTCTGCTGCCCTCTGCTGCTCTCTGCTGCTCTCTGCTGCTCTCTGCTGCCCTCTGCTGCTCTCTGCTGCCCTCTGCTGCTCTCTGCTGCTCTCTGCTGCCCTCTGCTGCCCTCTGCTGCCCTCTGCTGCTCTCTGCTGCCCTCTGCTGCTCTCTGCTGCCCTCTGCTGCCCTCTGCTGCCCTCTGCTGCTCTCTGCTGCCCTCTGCTGCTCTCTGCTGCCCTCTGCTGCCCTCTGCTGCCCTCTGCTGCCCTCTGCTGCCCTCTGCTGCTCTCTGCTGCCCTCTGCTGGTCTCTCCTCCTGTTTCTTTCTGGCTCCAGTCGCGTTAACAGTGAACAGTGTTTTATCATTAGTTTGATATTTTTGAATCATATTCCTCACAATCTCTGCAGCAAGATTTGAATATATTTTATTTTTTGAACAATGTTGAGTTTGTAAAATGACAACAATCCTCCGTCAGAACTGTGCTCAGCTTTGTGCAGGGAAAACTTTGGACAGAAAAAGAAACAAACACCACACAAACTCCCAGACAGCAACAAATAAAATCACTGCTGTGATTAAAAAAAGAGAAATTGTTATGAAGAGAAGACCGTTTTAAGTTAGGGCGCAGTTTTCAGGCCGACCACTAGTCCAGCTAATGTGTTCATTAGCCTTTGGTAGCAATTTTGGCTAAGCTATGCTAAGTTTTACTCGAATGAGTGAATTTTTATCATATTTAGTTGTATTTTGTAATATTGTTTGGGTACTTTATTATTGTCTGAGTGCTTTCCTTCCACAAGAAGCATTTTTGATGTGAATAAGTGAGAGAAGCCTTTTGCCTGAGCAGTAAAACTGTGCAGGTGTAGCATTAAAAACTGTATTCTGTTATCTTATTATTTGTGTCGTACAATTTGTAAGTAATGTTATTTGTTTATTTCTGTTTATTTCTAGAACCACACACAAATACATCAATGCATAAATCTAGGAATTAAAACAACACTGAACCGGACGTCAGTCTTTACCACAGAAATAAATTTAAAAATGTCATGTTTACAGTTCACCGTTACAGCGTTAGCTTCATTATCGTCTGCTAAGTTCACATTTTTCACAAAGTTTTTAAATGGCCTCCATTTCGAGGAAAAAAACCCTGAGCATTTGTTTGGCCTGAGGTAAAAAAAAAAAAATGTTATAAAATCTCAAAAACTTCAGGACCAACTCAAAAGTTTTCAACAATTTTTTTTTTTTTTTTTTTTTTTTTTTCAATTTAACGTTCTACGGTAAAGGATTAGGGCCATTGTAAAAAAAAATATTTTTGAGGGTTAAGTTCTGAGAATAAAGTCAGAATTCTTCCACTCTGTCTGCACCTGTGGTCCCCGCCTGCGCTGCACACATGAACATGACTCAGGTTTGATCCTTCCAGGCTCCTGTAGTGAAACTACGGCAGCCTGTAAGGAAGGCTTCTGCTATGAAATATTACGTATTGTATGTAAAAATTAAACATTTTTACCCACAGAAACACACAAGAATGCACTTAAACACTTATCGGGGAAGTAGTCACCTTTTAGTCGTTTAATTCGCTGCTTAAGAATTTGCGCTCTGTTTATTGTTGCCACGGCGACGGCCCGTCCATTACTGTCGCCGAGGCAACAGCGCAAGAGAAAGTGCTCTAGAACGTATAAAACATGTATTTTCTGAAACAAAGACAACATCACGACCTCATCAATAATAATGCATTTATATACTTTATTGTATGGATTTTGTTCTCTTTTTCTCACACGTCAGTCCTTACAGGCACCCATACTTCTGACTTTCATCTCAGAACTTACCCCTCAAAATTGTTTTTTTTTACAATGGCCCTAATCCTCTTCCGTAACGTTCACATGACTAAAAACGTTAAATTTTAAGTTTTACTCACTCTCATTATTTTCTAACTCATCTTGCAGCCGACGACTCCACCGTTCAGAAAAAGTTGTTCTAAAATTGTTTGGTTAAATTTGATACATTAAGTGTTTTATAATTATCAATAATAATAGTTTTTGTGACCAGAGGAGAGTCAGCTGTGAGTTAAAATAATAATAATGAGTAAAAATTAAAATGTAAAGTTTTCAAACACTTCATTCATTCATTCACCTTCCTCCGGTTGGGGCCGTGGTGACTGGATCTCAGTGACTTTGGGCCTAAGGCGGGGCACAGAGAACCATTCACTCTCACATTCACTCAGCAGGGGACCATTCACTCTCACATTCACTCAGCAGAGGGCCATTCACTCTCACATTCACTCAGCAGGGGACCATTCACTCTCACATTCACTCAGCAGGGGACCATTCACTCTCACATTCACTCAGCAGGGGACCATTCACTCTCACATTCACTCAGCAGGGGACCATTCACTCTCACATTCACTCAGCAGGGGACCATTCACTCTCACATTCACTCAGCAGAGAACCATTCACTCTCACATTCACTCAGCAGGGGGCCATTCACTCTCACATTCACTCAGCAGGGGACCATTCACTCTCACATTCACTCAGCAGGGGACCATTCACTCTCACATTCACTCAGCAGGGGACCATTCACTCTCACATTCACTCAGCAGAGAACCATTCACTCTCACATTCACTCAGCAGGGGACCATTCACTCTCACATTCACTCAGCAGGGGACCATTCACTCTCACATTCACTCAGCAGGGGACCATTCACTCTCACATTCACTCAGCAGGGGGCCATTCACTCTCACATTCACTCAGCAGGGGACCATTCACTCTCACATTCACTCAGCAGGGGACCATTCACTCTCACATTCACTCAGCAGAGAACCATTCACTCTCACATTCACTCAGCAGAGAACCATTCACTCTCACATTCACTCAGCAGGGGACCATTCACTCTCACATTCACTCAGCAGGGGACCATTCACTCTCACATTCACTCAGCAGGGGACCATTCACTCTCACATTCACTCAGCAGAGAACCATTCACTCTCACATTCACTCAGCAGGGGGCCATTCACTCTCACATTCACTCAGCAGGGGACCATTCACTCTCACATTCACTCAGCAGGGGACCATTCACTCTCACATTCACTCAGCAGAGAACCATTCACTCTCACATTCACTCAGCAGAGAACCCTTCACTCTCACATTCACTCAGCAGAGAACCATTCACTCTCACATTCACTCAGCAGGGGACCATTCACTCAGCAGAGAACCATTCACTCTCACATTCACTCAGCAGGGGACCATTCACTCTCACATTCACTCAGCAGGGGACCATTCACTCTCACATTCACTCAGCAGGGGACCATTCACTCTCACATTCACTCAGCAGAGAACCATTCACTCTCACATTCACTCAGCAGAGAACCATTCACTCTCACATTCACTCAGCAGGGGACCATTCACTCTCACATTCACTCAGCAGGGGACCATTCACTCTCACATTCACTCAGCAGGGGACCATTCACTCTCACATTCACTCAGCAGGGGGCCATTCACTCTCACATTCACTCAGCAGGGGGCCATTCACTCTCACATTCACTCAGCAGGGGACCATTCACTCTCACATTCACTCAGCAGGGGGCCATTCACTCTCACATTCACTCAGCAGGGGACCATTCACTCTCACATTCACTCAGCAGGGGGCCATTCACTCTCACATTCACTCAGCAGGGGACCATTCACTCTCACATTCACTCAGCAGGGGGCCACAGTCACCACTTCACCACCTCATGCCTGCACAGTGGGAGGAGGGAGCCCACAGTGACACAGAGGGAGTTCCTGCGTCAGCCCAGGGATCGAACCCACAACCTCCTGGCTGGGAGGCGAGAGATAACGACTCTGCCACTGTGCAACTTTTTAAAAACTTGAGATTTTGAGTTGGCCCCCCCAAAAAAACATTTGTGTGGAAACTGAAAAACTGGAGGCAACAGGATCCCTCTGAGTTTCCACACAGTTGTTTTTTTACAGTGCAGCAGTTTTTGCTGAAGCTTTGTAAACTTACAAAGATCTTTAATAAAAGCAAATATAACATTTTCTAAACTTAAATAAATAAATAAATGATGTTTCCTTGGATTCTGCAGTAACAGCATCGCAGGGTGGAAGTACTCAAAAACTGTACTCAAGGAAAAGTACTGTTACTTCAAAAATAGTATTACAAAAGTAAAAGTATTTTTGAATGTTTGTGTAAATTTTAAAGAGTTTCCATCCCAGAGCCTGACCACAGGAAGATTTACACTTTTACTCAAGAAAAAGTAAAAGTATGTTCTACAAAAGGTACTCAGAAAGTACTTCTTTTTCAAAAAATAACAAACTCATTTCTCAACAAACACTTTCACACCAATTTATGACAAAAACTCACCCAAATCATTTTAGTTCAAACATGTTTTTATTTTCCTTGTAGGCTTGATCATTTATACAAACACTAATGTGGCCATCTCCACATTTATACCTCCATAATTCCATAATTCCAATCCCTCACTGTCATGAATCCATGAAATACTTGATAAAAATGTGAAATTACATTGCAGTGACAGTGTAGAATAAAAATGTTTTAATGGGAGTCAATGGCACAAAAAATGTTTAAAGCCTGGGACCCAACCCCGACCGCTGTCAGCAGAGGGCGCTGTCTCCTCTGTCGCTGTGCACATGTGCGTAATAACTATTTACAACAGCAGGCGGCGCTAGTCACTAAACTCTGCAGTTATTTAAACTCTAGTAAATAAAACTCTGCCACACACGAGTTTAACTCAAGTATTTATCAGTCAATAATAATTATAGGCACGAGATTAAACTCTGATCACAGTCAGGAATAAAAGGGACTGGATTATTGCAGCTGTTTGTCTCAGAGGAGGATTATATTTTTATCTGCACGAGGCTAAAGCTAAGGTAAGCTAACTGCTAACATTAGCACGAGGCTAAAGCTAAGGTAAGCTAACTGCTAACATTAACACGAGGCTAAAGCTAAGGTAAGCTAACTGCTAACATTAACACAAGGCTAAAGCTAACGTAAGCTAACTGCTAACATTAACACGAGGCTAAAGCTAAGGTAAGCTAACTGCTAACATTAGCACGAGGCTAAAGCTAAGGTAAGCTAACTGCTAACATTAACACGAGGCTAAAGCTAAGGTAAGCTAACTGCTAACATCAGCACGAGGCTAAAGCTAAGCTAACTGCTAACATTAGCACGAGGCTAAAGCTAAGCTAACTGCTAACATTAGCACGAGGCTAAAGCTAAAGTAAGCTAACTGCAGCACATTAGCACAAGGCTAAAGCTAAGGTAAGCTAACTGCTAACATTAACACAAGGCTAAAGCTAAGGTAAGCTAACTGCTAACATTAACACAAGGCTAAAGGTAAGGTAAGCTAACTGCTAACATTAGCACGAGGCTAAAGCTAAGGTAAGCTAACTGCTAACATTAACACAAGGCTAAAGGTAAGGTAAGCTAACTGCTAACATTAACACAAGGCTAAAGCTAAGGTAAGCTAACTGCTAACATCAGCACGAGGCTAAAGCTAAGCTAACTGCTAACATTAGCACAAGGCTAAAGCTAAGCTAACTGCTAACATTAACACGAGGCTAAAGCTAAGGTAAGCTAACTGCTAACATTAGCGTCACAGATGTGGAAACATAATGAAGTAGATGTAGAACAGAAAGTTTCTTATATTTTGACGTTAAACTGGAGCGGTTTGTGAGCGGGACACAGCCAATCAGAGCTGAGCAGGACGCCTGACGCAGATACAACACTGTTCACTCAGAACTGTGTCCAACTGTGTCCAACTGTGTCCAACTGTGTCCCGCTGTGTCCCGCTGTGTCCCGCTGTGTCCAACTGTGTCCAACTGTGTCCCACTGTGTCCAACTGTGTCCAACTGTGTCCCGCTGTGTCCAACTGTGTCCCGCTGTGTCCCACTGTGTCCCACTGTGTCCAACTGTGTCCAACTGTGTCCCGCTGTGTCCCGCTGTGTCCAACTGTGTCCCACTGTGTCCAACTGTGTCCAACTGTGTCCCACTGTGTCCAACTGTGTCCAACTGTGTCCCGCTGTGTCCCGCTGTGTCCAACTGTGTCCCACTGTGTCCCACTGTGTCCAACTGTGTCCCGCTGTGTCCCGCTGTGTCCCGCTGTGTCCAACTGTGTCCAACTGTGTCCAGCTGTGTCCCGCTGTGTCCAACTGTGTCCCACTGTGTCCAACTGTGTCCAACTGTGTCCCACTGTGTCCAACTGTGTCCAACTGTGTCCCGCTGTGTCCCGCTGTGTCCAGCTGTGTCCCACTGTGTCCAACTGTGTCCAACTGTGTCCCGCTGTGTCCCGCTGTGTCCCGCTGTGTCCAACTGTGTCCAGCTGTGTCCAGCTGTGTCCAGCTGTGTCCAGCTGTGTCCCGCTGTGTCCCGCTGTGTCCAACTGTGTCCAGCTGTGTCCCGCTGTGTCCAGCTGTGTCCAGCTGTGTCCAGCTGTGTCCAGCTGTGTCCCGCTGTGTCCAGCTGTGTCCAGCTGTGTCCAGCTGTGTCCAGCTGTGTCCAGCTGTGTCCCGCTGTGTCCAACTGTGTCCAGCTGTGTCCCGCTGTGTCCCGCTGTGTCCAGCTGTGTCCAGCTGTGTCCAGCTGTGTCCCGCTGTGTCCCGCTGTGTCCAGCTGTGTCCCGCTGTGTCCAGCTGTGTCCTGGCCTTTAGCAGTAAAGGTGTGGCTATTTTTTTTAGACACCTTTTTAAGAGGATTTTTTTTTTTTTTATCCTGAAACCTGAAAATTCATCCAAAATTTCACAACTGAGGCAAAATCTATGCCATATGCATCAACAGCAAAAGTTATCCACAAAAACCTGCTGGAACATTAAAAAGTGTGAGGTCTGCAGGTAAAGCACCTGAGTAAAAACATCTGCGTACAGCTGGATTCTAAACAAAAACACAGATGGAGAAAATCATTTGATGGAAGAATCATTTGTCAGCGTTTATCGACAGAGACCGCGCCTTCAGGAAACGCTCTCAGATTCATTTGTGAGCGGCAGCAGCGTGGGTTTGTGTTAATGAAAAGCTCAAACTGTTCTGGGACAATTTAAAGAGAATTTAAAGATGAACGCTGCCTGACTGTGGGCAAAAAGAAAAGAAAAGATGTGGACAAACTCGACCTGATGCAGAGAAAAACTCTGAACACGACCAGCAGCAAATATTTATTATTTATCTTTTTTATTCTCAGCCTGAAGATTAAAACATAAACATGATTTTGTTCTGACTCACAAACGTCATCTGAAGTTTCAGCGCAAAAAATAACTTTGTGAAATGGAAGTTACACTGAACAAAAATATAAACGCAACACTTTTGCTTTTGCTCCCATTTTTCATGAGATGAACTCAAAGATCTGAAACTTTTTCTACAAACACAAAATAACCATATCTCTCAAATATTGTTCACAAATCTGTCAAATCTGTGATAGTGAGCACTTCTCCTTTGCCGAGATAATCCATCCCTCCTCACAGGTGTGCCATATCCAGATGCTGATGAGACAGCATGATTATTGCACAGGTGTGCCTCAGACCGGCCACAATAAAAGGCCACTCTGAAACATACAGTTTTGTTTTACTGGGGGGGTTTACTGGGAGGTCTGGGGACTCCAGTCAGTATCTGCTGTGACCACCATTGGCCTCATGCAGTGCAACACATCTCCTTCACACAGAGTTGATCAGGTGTCGACTGTGGCCTGTGGAATGTTGGTCCACTCCTCTTCAATGGCTGTGTGAAGTTGCTGAATATTGGTAGGACCTGGAACACGCTGTCGCCGATCCAGAGCATCCCAAACATGCTCAATGGGTGACATGTCTGGTGAGTATGCTGGCCATGCAAGAACTGGGATGTTTTCAGCTTCCAAGAATTGTGTACAGATCCCTGCAACATGGGGTCGTGCATTATCTCGCTGCAACATGAGGTGATGTTGTTGGATGTATGGCACAACAATGGGCCTCAGGATCTCGTCACCATATCTCTGTGCATTCAAAATGCCATCAATAAAATGCATCTGTGTTCTTCGTCCATAACATACGCCTGCCCATACCATAACCCCGCCGCCACCATGGGCCACTCCATCCACAACAGTGACATCAGAAAACCGCTCACCCACACGACGCCACACACGCTGTCTGCCATCTGCCCTGAAAAGTGTAAACCGGGATTCATCCGTGAAGAGAACACCTCTCCAACGCCAGGCGCCATCGCATGTGAGCATTTGCCCACTCAAGTCGGTTACGACGACGACCTGGAGTCAGGTCGAGACCCCGATAAGGACGACGAGCTGCAGATGAGCTTCCCTGAGACGGTTTCTGACAGTTTGTGCAGAAATTCTTTGGTTATGCAAAGCGATTGTTTCAGCAGCTGTCCGAGTGGCTGGTCTCAGACGATCTTGGAGGTGAACATGCTGGATGTGGAGGTCCTGGGCTGGTGTGGTTACACGTCGTCTGCGGTTGTGAGGCTGGTTGGATGTACTGCCAAATTCTCTGAAACGCCTTTGGAGACGGCTTATGGCAGAGAAATGAACATTAAATTCACGAGCAACAGCTCTGGTGGACATTCCTGCCGTCAGCAGCAGACTGCACGCTGCCTCAAAACTTGTGACATCTGTGGCATTGTGCTGTGATTAAACTGCACATTTCAGAGTGGCCTTTTATTGTGGCCAGTCTGAGGCACACCTGTGCAATAATCATGCTGTCTCATCAGCATCTGGATATGGCACACCTGTGAGGAGGGATGGATTATCTCGGCAAAGGAGAAGTGCTCACTATCACAGATTTGACAGATTTGTGAACAATATTTGAGAGATATGGTTATTTTGTGTTTGTAGAAAAAGTTTCAGATCTTTGAGTTCATCTCATGAAAAATGGGAGCAAAAGCAAAAGTGTTGCGTTTATATTTTTGTTCAGTGTAGTTCACAGAGCGATGACAGAATGGAACTGACTTTATCTCTGAGAAAAACTAACAAATTAGTTTTTAAAATGCAGCTGAAGAGTTTTTAATGAAACATACGATTTGTACGTTTTTATATAAAATGTACTAAACCAGGTCTAAACCTGGACTAAACCAGGACTAAACCAGGTCTAAACCAGGTCTAAACCAGGACTAAACCAGGTCTAAACCAGGTCTAAACCAGGACTAAACCAGGTCTAAACCAGGACTAAACCAGGTCTAAACCTGGACTAAACCAGGACTAAACCAGGTCTAAACCAGGACTAAACCTGGACTAAACCAGGACTAAACCAGGTCTAAACCAGGTCTAAACCAGGACTAAACCTGGACTAAACCAGGTCTAAACCAGGTCTAAACCAGGTCTAAACCAGGACTAAACCAGGTCTAAACCAGGTCTAAACCAGGACTAAACCAGGTCTAAACCAGGTCTAAACCAGGACTAAACCAGGTCTAAACCAGGTCTAAACCAGGACTAAACCTGGACTAAACCAGGTCTAAACCAGGTCTAAACCAGGTCTAAACCAGGACTAAACCTGGACTAAACCAGGTCTAAACCAGGACTAAACCTGGACTAAACCTGGACTAAACCAGGTCTAAACCAGGACTAAACCTGGACTGAACCAGGACTAAACCTGGACTAAACCAGGTCTAAACCAGGTCTAAACCAGGACTAAACCTGGACTAAACCAGGTCTAAACCAGGTCTAAACCAGGACTAAACCTGGACTGAACCAGGACTAAACCTGGACTAAACCTGGACTAAACCAGGTCTAAACCAGGTCTAAACCAGGTCTAAACCAGGACTAAACCTGGACTGAACCAGGACTAAACCTGGACTAAACCAGGTCTAAACCAGGTCTAAACCAGGTCTAAACCAGGACTAAACCAGGTCTAAACCAGGTCTAAACCAGGACTAAACCAGGTCTAAACCAGGTCTAAACCAGGTCTAAACCAGGACTAAACCAGGTCTAAACCAGGTCTAAACCAGGTCTAAACCAGGACTAAACCAGGTCTAAACCAGGTCTAAACCAGGACTAAACCAGGTCTAAACCAGGACTAAACCAGGTCTAAACCAGGTCTAAACCAGGACTAAACCAGGTCTAAACCAGGTCTAAACCAGGACTAAACCAGGTCTAAACCAGGTCTAAACCAGGACTAAACCTGGACTAAACCAGGTCTAAACCAGGTCTAAACCAGGTCTAAACCAGGACTAAACCTGGACTAAACCAGGTCTAAACCAGGTCTAAACCAGGACTAAACCTGGACTAAACCTGGACTAAACCAGGTCTAAACCAGGACTAAACCTGGACTGAACCAGGACTAAACCTGGACTAAACCAGGTCTAAACCAGGTCTAAACCAGGACTAAACCTGGACTAAACCAGGTCTAAACCAGGTCTAAACCAGGACTAAACCTGGACTGAACCAGGACTAAACCTGGACTAAACCTGGACTAAACCAGGTCTAAACCAGGTCTAAACCAGGTCTAAACCAGGTCTAAACCAGGACTAAACCTGGACTGAACCAGGACTAAACCTGGACTAAACCAGGTCTAAACCAGGTCTAAACCAGGACTAAACCTGGACTAAACCAGGTCTAAACCAGGTCTAAACCAGGACTAAACCTGGACTAAACCAGGTCTAAACCAGGTCTAAACCTGGACTAAACTTGGACTAAACCAGGTTTAAACCAGGACTAAACCAGGTCTAAATCAGGACTAAACCAGGTCTAAACCAGGTCTAAACCAGGTCTAAACCAGGACTAAACCTGGACTAAACCTGGACTAAACCAGGTCTAAACCAGGTCTAAACCTGGACTAAACCAGGTCTAAACCTGGACTAAACCAGGTCTAAACCAGGACTAAACCTGGACTAAACCAGGTCTAAACCAGGTCTAAACCTGGACTAAACTTGGACTAAACCAGGTTTAAACCAGGACTAAACCAGGTCTAAACCTGGACTAAACCAGGTCTAAACCAGGACTAAACCTGGACTAAACCTGGACTAAACCAGGTCTAAACCAGGTCTAAACCAGGACTAAACCTGGACTAAACCTGGACTAAACCAGGTCTAAACCAGGTCTAAACCTGGACTAAACCAGGTCTAAACCTGGACTAAACCTGGACTAAACCAGGTCTGAACCAGGTCTAAACCAGGACTAAACCAGGACTAAACCTGGACTAAACCTGGACTAAACCAGGTCTAAACCAGGTCTAAACCTGGACTAAACCAGGTCTAAACCTGGACTAAACCTGGACTAAACCAGGTCTGAACCAGGTCTAAACCTGGACTAAACCAGGTCTGAACCAGGACTAAACCAGGACTAAACCAGGTCTAAACCAGGTCTGAACCAGGTCTAAACCAGGACTAAACCAGGACTAAACCAGGACTAAGCTCTCCAGTCCTGGCTCTGAGGACGGTCCCGGTGGAGGACCGAGTCTCGGCTGCAGGTCTCAGAATAACTGTGCTGCCTTCGCTGTATTTGTGGAAGTCTGTAATTATCCCGATGCGTTTAGGGCCCTCTGTAATTTACCTGATCAAAACCAGGACCAAAACCCAGCCCTGGACCAGACCCAGACCCAGCCCTGGACTAGGACCAGCTCCTAAATAAAACCACGTCCAGATGTTTCACTTCTGCACTGAGTACAAAGTCCTGGTTCAGACCTGGTTTAGTCCTGGTTTAGTCCAGGTTTAGTCCAGGTTTAGTCCTGGTTTAGTCCTGGTTTAGTCCTGGTTTAGACCTGGTTTAGACCTGGTTTAGTCCAGGTTTAGTCCTGGTTCAGTCCTGGTTTAGACCTGGTTTAGACCTGGTTTAGTCCTGGTTTAGACCTGGTTTAGTCCTGGTTTAGACCTGGTTTAGTCCTGGTTTAAACCTGGTTTAGTCCAGGTTTAGTCCTGGTTCAGTCCTGGTTTAGACCTGGTTCAGACCTGGTTTAGTCCAGGTTTAGTCCTGGTTCAGTCCTGGTTTAGACCTGGTTTAGACCTGGTTTAGTCCTGGTTTAGACCTGGTTTAGTCCTGGTTTAGACCTGGTTTAGTCCTGGTTTAAACCTGGTTTAGTCCAGGTTTAGTCCTGGTTCAGTCCTGGTTTAGACCTGGTTCAGACCTGGTTTAGTCCTGGTTCAGTCCTGGTTTAGACCTGGTTTAGACCTGGTTTAGACCTGGTTTAGTCCTGGTTCAGTCCTGGTTTAGACCTGGTTTAGACCTGGTTTAGTCCTGGTTTAGACCTGGTTTAGTCCTGGTTTAGACCTGGTTTAGTCCTGGTTTAAACCTGGTTTAGTCCAGGTTTAGACCTGGTTTAGTCCAGGTTTAAACCTGGTTTAGACCTAGTTTAGTCCTGGCAGGATAAACTTGGGTTGTCCCAGATCCAGATCCAGTGCTGTAGACCTGGACTCAGACCTGGTCTAGACCGGCCTGGTCCAGTTCTTACCTGTCCACAGTGACTCACCTGAGTCTGAACAGGAAGTGACTCAGCCCAGGTTCGACCTGAGACTGAGTCCTGGGTCCAAGTCCAAGTCCTGCTGCAGCGGTTTCTGTCTCACATAAAACCAGGTCTAGACCCTGGATCCTAAACTTAGTCCAGGTTTAATTCTAGTTTACTAGGACTAAACCTGGACTAAACCTGGACTAAACCTGGACTAAACCAGGACTAAACTTTGACTAAACCTGGACTAAACCAGGTCTAAACCAGGACTAAACCTGGACTAAACCTGGACTAAACCTGGACTAAACCTGGACTAAACCAGGACTAAACCAGGACTAAACCTGGACTAAACCAAGTCTAAACCTGGACTAAACCTGGACTAAACCAGGACTAAACCTGGACTAAACTTTGACTAAACCTGGACTAAACCAGGTCTAAACCAGGACTAAACCTGGACTAAACCTGGACTAAACCTGGACTAAACCTGGACTAAACCAAGTCTAAACCTGGACTAAACCTGGACTAAACCTGGACTAAACCAGGACTAAACTTTGACTAAACCTGGACTAAACCAGGTCTAAACCAGGACTAAACCTGGACTAAACCTGGACTAAACCTGGACTAAACCTGGACTAAACCTGGACTAAACCAAGTCTAAACCTGGACTAAACCTGGACTAAACCTGGACTAAACCAGGACTAAACTTTGACTAAACCTGGACTAAACCAGGTCTAAACCAGGACTAAACCTGGACTAAACCTGGACTAAACCTGGACTAAACCAGGACTAAACCAGGACTAAACCTGGACTAAACCAGGTCTAAACCAGGACTAAACCTGGACTAAACCTGGACTAAACCAGGACTAAACCTGGACTAAACCAAGTCTAAACCTGGACTAAACCTGGACTAAACCTGGACTAAACCTGGACTAAACCTGGACTAAACCAAGTCTAAACCTGGACTAAACCTGGACTAAACCTGGACTAAACCAGGACTAAACTTTGACTAAACCTGGACTAAACCAGGTCTAAACCAGGACTAAACCTGGACTAAACCTGGACTAAACCTGGACTAAACCAGGACTAAACCAGGACTAAACCTGGACTAAACCAGGTCTAAACCAGGACTAAACCTGGACTAAACCTGGACTAAACCAGGACTAAACCTGGACTAAACCAAGTCTAAACCTGGACTAAACCTGGACTAAACCTGGACTAAACCTGGACTAAACCTGGACTAAACCAGGACTAAACTTTGACTAAACCTGGACTAAACCAGGTCTAAACCAGGACTAAACCTGGACTAAACCTGGACTAAACCTGGACTAAACCAGGACTAAACCAGGACTAAACCTGGACTAAACCAAGTCTAAACCTGGACTAAACCTGGACTAAACCTGGACTAAACCAGGACTAAACTTTGACTAAACCTGGACTAAACCAGGTCTAAACCAGGACTAAACCTGGACTAAACCTGGACTAAACCTGGACTAAACCAGGACTAAACCAGGACTAAACCTGGACTAAACCAGGTCTAAACCAGGACTAAACCTGGACTAAACCTGGACTAAACCTGGACTAAACCAGGACTAAACCAGGACTAAACCTGGACTAAACCAGGTCTAAACCTGGACTAAACCTGGACTAAACCTGGACTAAACCTGGACTAAACCTGGACTAAACCAGGACTAAACTTTGACTAAACCTGGACTAAACCAGGTCTAAACCAGGACTAAACCTGGACTAAACCTGGACTAAACCTGGACTAAACCTGGACTAAACCAGGACTAAACCTGGACTAAACCTGGACTAAACCAGGACTAAACCTGGACTAAACCTGGACTAAACCTGGACTAAACCAGGACTAAACTTTGACTAAACCTGGACTAAACCAGGTCTAAACCAGGACTAAACCTGGACTAAACCTGGACTAAACCAGGACTAAACCTGGACTAAACCAGGTCTAAACCAGGTCTAAACCAGGTGTAAACCCGGGTCCATCCATCAGTCTGGTCCGGGTCCACATCTGGCTGTGGAGCAGAAAAACAGCAGATTAGGTCCGGACGCGTCCATCCGCCCGCAGTCAGAGGGGTTCCTTAAACCATTCCACCTTAAATCCACAAAGTTCCTTTCCTTTGATGCAAGAGGCCACGGTGTGGACGGACTCTGCCGCAGTGTCCTGCCGCATCTGACGCCCAAACCCCGGACCTAAAACCTGGACTTGTTGTATTTGTTTGTGTTTTCGGCGTCCCCTCCCCCCGCGCTCGCCCCGCAGTGGTTCGGTCCACGCTGGGGGGCTGTGCGTCGCGGCGCAGGGGCACAGCGAGCCGAGGCTGGCTGTGTGTGAGTGGGCCACCGCGCCGCTCTGCTACCGCGTCTCTTTTCCACTGGATTTTACCTCCGCTTTCCGCTCCCTGGACCCGGACCCGGACTTAGCGCGCGCGCCTTCGCCTTTGTCCCGCACGGATCCGGACTCTCACGGGATTTTACGCCAAAAAAGGAAGCGGGAACCCGAGCAGGACGAGGCGCCGCAGAAGGAGACGCCGCGGATTTAAAAAGCCCAGATTCTTCGCCTCGCGTCCCGCTCCAGGTTGGTGGCGGCGGTTCCGAGCTGGTTCCGCTGGGTTTAACGCGCTTTTAACGCGCGGGGGTATGGCGCGTGCTCGGTGTGCGCGAGGACCTGCTGGATGTGGGGGTGTCGGTGCGCGTGAGGTGGGGTGTCTGTCCTGTGTGTGGAAGGTGGAACTGGGGGGGAGAAAAACGCCGCCCCACCGCGTCTTTTACCGCATCTCCCCGTTTGATAACATTAGCCTTTTGACGCGCGGTTGTTTTTTTTCTCGGGGTGGGTTTTCCTGCGCGTGCACGTGAGAGAAGGGGGTGTTCGTGCGTGCGATGGTTGATACCCCAGGTGGAGGCACGTGCACGCGCTCAGTTCACATCCACGTAACCGCGTCGGGTTTGCCGTGGAGGTCCATTTTGAGGAAAGGCGCACACGAAAAATCCGCTCCGTGTCGCCTGCGGTTTCACGTTCGAGCGGAACCGCAAGCGACACGCCGCGTTTTGCCGTGTGTGTGCGCGCGCGCGTGTGTGTGTGTGAGAGAGAGAGCGTGTGCGCGAGGGGAGAGTGCTAATGGGGGAGGGAGGGGGAGGAAGGAGGGGGAGCAGATCCATTAAAGAAGAACAAAGGGGGAGGCTGCGGGGAGAGGCGTCAAAACCAGGCGGAAAAACGCGAGACACGAGGAAAATGGACGCGTGCGTGAAGCGTTTGGACCGCGTCAGAACCGGGACTAAACCAGGACTAAACCAGGACTGGATCAGAGCTGGTTCAGGGGAGAAGGACTGGGGTACATTCAACAGTCTGTCCCGGTCTAAACCAGGTCTAAACCAGGTCTAAACCAGGTCTAAACCAGGTCTAAACCAGGTCTAAACATCACCAAACCGGGGCTAATTTAGGCCAAAAACGCAGATGAACCAGGTCTAAACCAGGACCAAATCTTGGTCTAAATCAGGCTCCAGGCCAAGGTGTAAACCCGGTCTAACCAGGATTAAGTGGGCTAAATGTAGACCGAGACCAGCACTAAACCAGGTACAAACCCAGGCCTAATCCTGGGACTAAACCAAGGTCTGTGTCCCAAGTCCAAAGCTAGCATTCAACAGGGACTAAACCAGGACTAAACCAGGACTAAACCAGGACTAAACCAGGACTAAACCTGGACTAAACCTGGACTAAACCTGGACTAAACCTGGACTAAACCAGGACTAAACCAGGACTAAACCAGACCAAACAGCAACAGCCGAGACTTAAACCTGGGTCTAAACGCTGGTCCAGAGCGAGTCCAAACCAGGTCTAACCCAGGTCTGGAGCAGGACTAAGTTGGACCTGGTACTGGTCTCTGAGCAGGACTCTGGACCAGACCAGGTTTTAGGGTTTGTCTCATTAAAGTCGAGACCGGTTTCTGTGAAAGGCATCATGGGAAAACTGTATCAGTGTTAGCGAAGTGGACGCTAACAGAACAAATATATTTAACTTCTGCTTCCATTTCATTTATATTTGGTATTTTTTATTTTATTGAAATGATCGTAGTCTTTTTCTGTTTTGTTTACACATTTTTATTTTAGTCTTAATTTTTTTATCCTGTTGCATGTTGACACTGACTGCAGAGAAACTGACAAGAAACAAATGGAATCAAACCAGGTCTAAGCCAGGTCTAAGCCAGGATTTAGGTTTCACAACTGGACCTGCAGAACCAAAACTGTTTATCTGAAAACCTGACAGAGCTAAAGACCGATGATGAAATTACAGTTTTATTAAAATCCTCCCTCTGACCCAGATCAAGAAAAACTGATGCAACACTCGCTATAAATCTGAATTATTATAGAATTATATCAACAATTCAGCAGTGCGTTTAATAATACAGACCAAGACTAGACCAGGTCTAAACCAGGTCTAAACCAGGACTAAACCAGGTCTCGACCTGGTCTAGACCCAGGGGTTCTAATGTAATTGAAAGGTTGGTGATGGGTCTTACATTAATATTTATGTTGTGTGTGTCATTCTGTATTTGTGAAACCATTCATCACAGAAACTAACACGGCTCTGTACAGACCAGGTTTAGTCCTGGTTTAGACCTGGTTTAGTCCTGGTTTAGACCTGGTTTAGGCCTGGTTTAGTCCTGGTTTAGACCTGGTTTAGACCTGGTTTAGTCCTGGTTTAGACCTGGTTTAGTCCTGGTTTAGTCCAGGTTTAGTCCTGGTTTAGTCCTGGTTTAGTCCTGGTTTAGACCTGGTTTAGACCTGGTTTAGACCTGGTTTAGACCTGGTTTAGACCTGGTTTAGACCTGGTTTAGACCTGGTTTAGTCCTGGTTTAGTCCTGGTTTAGTCCTGGTTTAGACCTGGTTTAGACCTGGTTTAGTCCTGGTTTAGACCTGGTTTAGGCCTGGTTTAGACCTGGTTTAGACCTGGTTTAGACCTGGTTTAGACCTGGTTTAGACCTGGTTTAGTCCTGGTTTAGTCCAGGTTTAGTCCTGGTTTAGTCCTGGTTTAGTCCTGGTTTAGACCTGGTTTAGACCTGGTTTAGTCCTGGTTTAGACCTGGTTTAGGCCTGGTTTAGACCTGGTTTAGACCTGGTTTAGACCTGGTTTAGTCCTGGTTTAGACCTGGTTTAGGCCTGGTTTAGACCTGGTTTAGTCCTGGTTTAGTCCTGGTTCAGACCTGGTTTAGTCCTGGTTTAGACCTGGTTTAGACCTGGTTTAGTCCTGGTTTAGACCTGGTTTAGGCCTGGTTTAGACCTGGTTTAGACCTGGTTTAGTCCTGGTTTAGTCCTGGTTTAGTCCTGGTTTAGACCTGGTTTAGTCCTGGTTTAGTCCTGGTTTAGTCCTGGTTTAGACCTGGTTTAGGCCTGGTTTAGACCTGGTTTAGTCCTGGTTTAGTCCTGGTTTAGTCCTGGTTTAGACCTGGTTTAGGCCTGGTTTAGGCCTGGTTTAGGCCTGGTTTAGGCCTGGTTTAGTCCTGGTTTAGGCCTGGTTCAGACCTGGTTTAGACCTGGTTTAGTCCTGGTTTAGACCTGGTTTAGACCTGGTTTAGTCCTGGTTTAGTCCTGGTTTAGTCCTGGTTCAGACCTGGTTCAGACCTGGTTTAGTCCTGGTTTAGACCTGGTTTAGACCTGGTTTAGTCCTGGTTTAGACCTGGTTTAGGCCTGGTTTAGACCTGGTTTAGACCTGGTTTAGTCCTGGTTTAGTCCTGGTTTAGTCCTGGTTTAGACCTGGTTTAGTCCTGGTTTAGTCCTGGTTTAGTCCTGGTTTAGACCTGGTTTAGGCCTGGTTTAGACCTGGTTTAGTCCTGGTTTAGTCCTTGTTTAGACCTGGTTTAGTCCTGGTTTAGTCCTGGTTTAGGCCTGGTTTAGGCCTGGTTTAGTCCTGGTTTAGTCCTGGTTTAGGCCTGGTTCAGACCTGGTTTAGACCTGGTTTAGACCTGGTTTAGACCTGGTTTAGTCCTGGTTTAGTCCTGGTTTAGTCCTGGTTTAGTCCAGGTTTAGACCTGGTTTAGTCCTGGTTTAGTCCAGGTTTAGACCTGGTTCAGACCTGGTTTAGACCTGGTTTAGGCCTGGTTTAGGCCTGGTTCAGACCTGGTTCAGACCTGGTTTAGACCTGGTTTAGACCTGGTTTAGTCCTGGTTTAGTCCTGGTTTAGTCCAGGTTTAGACCTGGTTTAGTCCTGGTTTAGTCCAGGTTTAGACCTGGTTCAGACCTGGTTTAGGCCTGGTTCAGACCTGGTTTAGGCCTGGTTTAGGCCTGGTTTAGGCCTGGTTTA
Source organism: Bostrychus sinensis (assembly GCA_020698575.1). NCBI lineage: Eukaryota > Metazoa > Chordata > Actinopteri > Gobiiformes > Eleotridae > Bostrychus > Bostrychus sinensis. The sequence goes on along the minus strand of CM036250.1, from coordinate 549,744 downwards.
GGCCTGGTTTAGTCCTGGTTTAGTCCTGGTTTAGACCTGGTTTAGACCTGGTTTAGTCCTGGTTTAGTCCTGGTTTAGTCCAGGTTTAGACCTGGTTTAGGCCTGGTTCAGACCTGGTTTAGACCTGGTTTAGTCCTGGTTTAGTCCTGGTTTAGACCTGGTTTAGTCCTGGTTTAGTCCTGGTTTAGTCGTGGTTTAGTCCTGATTTAGTCCTGGTTTAGACCTGGTTTAGGCCTGGTTTAGACCTGGTTTAGTCCTGGTTTAGTCCTGGTTTAGTCCTGGTTTAGACCTGGTTTAGTCCTGGTTTAGGCCTGGTTTAGGCCTGGTTTAGGCCTGGTTTAGGCCTGGTTTAGTCCTGGTTTAGGCCTGGTTCAGACCTGGTTTAGACCTGGTTTAGTCCTGGTTTAGACCTGGTTTAGACCTGGTTTAGTCCTGGTTTAGTCCTGGTTTAGTCCTGGTTCAGACCTGGTTCAGACCTGGTTTAGTCCTGGTTTAGACCTGGTTTAGACCTGGTTTAGTCCTGGTTTAGACCTGGTTTAGGCCTGGTTTAGACCTGGTTTAGACCTGGTTTAGTCCTGGTTTAGTCCTGGTTTAGTCCTGGTTTAGACCTGGTTTAGTCCTGGTTTAGTCCTGGTTTAGTCCTGGTTTAGACCTGGTTTAGGCCTGGTTTAGACCTGGTTTAGTCCTGGTTTAGTCCTTGTTTAGACCTGGTTTAGTCCTGGTTTAGTCCTGGTTTAGTCCTGGTTTAGGCCTGGTTTAGGCCTGGTTTAGTCCTGGTTTAGGCCTGGTTCAGACCTGGTTTAGACCTGGTTTAGACCTGGTTTAGACCTGGTTTAGTCCTGGTTTAGTCCTGGTTTAGTCCTGGTTTAGTCCTGGTTTAGTCCAGGTTTAGACCTGGTTTAGTCCTGGTTTAGTCCAGGTTTAGACCTGGTTCAGACCTGGTTTAGACCTGGTTTAGGCCTGGTTTAGGCCTGGTTCAGACCTGGTTCAGACCTGGTTTAGACCTGGTTTAGACCTGGTTTAGTCCTGGTTTAGTCCTGGTTTAGTCCAGGTTTAGACCTGGTTTAGTCCTGGTTTAGTCCAGGTTTAGACCTGGTTCAGACCTGGTTTAGGCCTGGTTCAGACCTGGTTTAGGCCTGGTTTAGGCCTGGTTTAGGCCTGGTTTAGGCCTGGTTTAGTCCTGGTTTAGTCCTGGTTTAGACCTGGTTTAGACCTGGTTTAGTCCTGGTTTAGTCCTGGTTTAGTCCAGGTTTAGACCTGGTTTAGGCCTGGTTCAGACCTGGTTTAGACCTGGTTTAGTCCTGGTTTAGACCTGGTTTAGTCCTGGTTCAGACCTGGTTTAGTCCTGGTTTAGACCTGGTTTAGTCCTGGTTTAGACCTGGTTTAGTCCTGGTTTAGACCTGGTTTAGTCCTGGTTTAGACCTGGTTTAGTCCTGGTTTAGTCCTGGTTTAGACCTGGTTTAGACCTGGTTTAGACCTGGTTTAGACCTGGTTTAGTCCTGGTTTAGTCCTGGTTTAGACCTGGTTTAGTCCTGGTTTAGACCTGGTTTAGTCCTGGTTTAGACCTGGTTTAGACCTGGTTTAGACCTGGTTTAGGACCTGGTTTAGACCTGGTTTAGACCTGGTTTAGTACCTGGTTTAGTCCTGGTTTAGTACCTGGTTTAGACCTGGTTTAGTACCTGGTTTAGTCCTGGTTTAGGACCTGGTTTAGGACCTGGTTTAGACCTGGTTTAGGCCTGGTTTAGGCCTGGTTTAGACCTGGTTTAGACCTGGTTTAGACCTGGTTTAGTCCTGGTTTAGGCCTGGTTTAGGCCTGGTTTAGACCTGGTTTAGACCTGGTTTAGTCCTGGTTTAGACCTGGTTTAGACCTGGTTTAGACCTGGTTTAGACCTGGTTTAGTCCTGGTTTAGGCCTGGTTTAGGCCTGGTTTAGGCCTGGTTTAGGCCTGGTTTAGACCTGGTTTAGACCTGGTTTAGGAAACAGGCAGTATATTTCCTACAGCCATAAAAACAATGACTTTGACCTGGACCTCCTGTGAGACCGAGGCCAGGTCCCAGGTCTGGGGCTGGGACTGGTCCAGGATCAGTCGGTCTGGAGGTAAACCCGGTCTGAGGAAGTCCTGGTCTCTGATAGTTTCCTGTGTTTGTCCTCGATGAGTCCACAGTGTTTTTAAAACCACAGTGAAGGACTGGGCTCAGGCTGCAGCCGGGTTAACTTCATCCTAAACTTTCTCTGGAACTGGGACAAAATAAAATAAAATAAAAATGAATAATGTATAAACCATAGATCAGAGGAGACGCAGGATCGATCCTGGAGCAGACTCACCTGGGTCAAGGTCAGACCCAGGGCTCGATATCCCATAATGCTCTCTGATGGCTTTCTAATACTACACTGGAGTCCAGGTCTAAACCAGGACTAAACCAGGACTAAACCAGGCCTAAACCAGGCCTAAACCAGGCCTAACCCGGGACTAAACCAGGACTAAACCAGGTCTAAACCAGGATTAAACCAGGCCTAAACCAGGCCTAAACCAGGTCTAAACCAGGTCTAAACCAGGTCTAAACCAGGTCTAAACCAGGTCTAAACCAGGACTAAACCAGGACTAAACCAGGACTAAACCAGGTCTAAACCAGGTCTAAACCAGGTCTAAACCAGGTCTAAACCAGGACTAAACCAGGCCTAACCCGGGACTAAACCAGGTCTAAACCAGGTCTAAACCAGGACTAAACCAGGTCTAAACCAGGCCTAAACCAGGCCTAAACCAAGAGTAAAAGCAACGAAAGCCAATATAATCCTAGAGTTTTCCTGTATTTGTGTATATTTTTAAAATGGTTTGACAGATTAGAGCTGGGTTAGTTCCTGGTTTAGTTCCTGGTTTAGTTCCTGGTTTAGTTCCTGGTTTAGTTCCTGGTTTAGTTCCTGGGTTAGTTCCTGGTTTAGTTCCTGGGTTAGTTCCTGGGTTAGTTCCTAGTTTAGTTCCTGGGTTAGTTCCTGGTTTAGTTCCTGGTTTAGTTCCTGGTTTAGTTCCTGGGTTAGTTCCTGGGTTAGTTCCTGGTTTAGTTCCTGGTTTAGTTCCTGGTTTAGTTCCTGGTTTAGTTCCTAGTTTAGTTCCTGGGTTAGTTCCTGGTTTAGTTCCTGGTTTAGTTCCTGGTTTAGTTCCTGGGTTAGTTCCTAGTTTAGTTCCTGGTTTAGTTCCTAGTTTAGTTCCTGGGTTAGTTCCTGGTTTAGTTCCTAGTTTAGTTCCTGGTTTAGTTCCTGGTTTAGTTCCTGGTTTAGTTTCTGGTTTAGTTCCTGGTTTAGTTCCTGGTTTAGTTTCTGGTTTAGTTCCTGGTTTAGTTCCTGGGTTAGTTCCTGGTTTAGTTTCTGGTTTAGTTCCTGGTTTAGTTCCTGGTTTAGTTCCTGGGTTAGTTCCTGGGTTAGTTCCTGGGTTAGTTCCTGGGTTAGTTCTTGGGTTAGTTCCTAGTTTAGTTCCTGGTTTAGTTCCTGGGTTAGTTCCTGGTTTAGTTTCTGGGTTAGTTCCTGGGTTAGTTCCTGGGTTAGTTCTGGGTTAGTTCCTGGTTTAGTTACTGGGTTAGTTCCTGGGTTAGTTCTTGGGTTAGTTCCTGGTTTAGTTCCTGGTTTAGTTCCTGGGTTAGTTCTTGGGTTAGTTCCTGGTTTAGTTCCTGGGTTAGTTCCTGGTTTAGTTCCTGGTTTAGTTCCTGGGTTAGTTCCTGGGTTAGTTCTTGGGTTAGTCCCTGGTTTAGTTCCTGGGTTAGTTCCTGGGTTAGTTCCAAACTGGAGCTCTTTATATCAGGAAACACTTCTGTCTCAGCTCAGCCTCAGGATGTTTATGAAGCACTTTAATGACGGAGGAGAGAACAGGGAGAGACTGTCGGAGTCTGGACTCGAACCCACGCCGCCGGGGCAGGCTGTAGTTGCCCTGTGTGTACGCCACAGTATCCACCACTGAGAGGTTTCGTTTTCCAAACACAGAATGTTTTGAAAACTCTGGATGAGGTGTTTTCACCGCTCAGGGTGCTTCATACTTGAGTAGATCGTGGAGTCCTCGATGAAAACAGTGATGAAACAGCTCTGTCCGTCTCAGCGCCAACGATCGTACGTTACGGTTGTTTTATGCGACATCCGTTCAGATTCTGGTACGTCCCTGTTTCTAACACAGGTACAAATCCTTTAAAGTGCTTCAGCGTCGCTCAGCGCTGCTCAGGAAAACTACGGGAGGTTAAATTTAAAGTATTAGGCTGTGGCTTTGTGAACAGCGCCCTCTGCTGCTCTCACAGCGGTACTGCAGATATTCACACCTTCTACTGTTTTTTCACACCTCGAGCGTTTCTGTGTTGATGTGAATTAATGACGGCAGGGCAGTTTCTTTATCAGCAGTTACTGTGTAAACAGGTCCTAGTCCTCGGTCTCGGTCTGTACTAGACCCAGACCCAGACCCAGACCCAGACCGGGTTCTGAGGAGCAGAGAGGATTAGAAGTTACAAAACACATTTCTCCTCAGGAACAACAGAGCATTAAAGCAAAAGGAGAGGAGTGGTCTTTGTGTTGTAAATGTGACGCTTCCTTCAAACCCATTTCCTGTTTAGACCTGAGCTTGGTCTTAAACCCGGTCCAGACTTTAACCCGGTCCAGACTTTAACCCGGTCCAGACTTTAACTCGGTCCAGACTTTAACCCGGTCCAGACTTTAACCCGGTCCAGACTTTAACTCGGTCCAGACTTTAACTCGGTCCAGACTTCCTCCTTCAGAGGAAAGAACTCTGTGTTTGAAAAGTCCTGTCCTGGACTCTGAGGTGTCACAGCGGAGTCCGAGGCTGACGTCAGTGGCGTACGGAGACACAGCCACCTGCAAAGATCAGCGACCACAAGGTTTTTCACATCAGAGAAGCCCCGCCCCCCGAGTCTGTGTCTGTATGAATGAGTGAGAATGAATGAATGAATGAATGGTTTCTTGGTGTAAAGCTTTGCGAACACTGTGCTATGTAAATGATCTTGGTTTAGTCCTAATTCTGTGCTGAATTTAGTCCTGGTTTAGTCCTGGTTTAGTCCTGGTTTAGTCCCGGTTTAGTCCCGGTTTAGTCCCGGTTTTTAGACCTGGTTTAGACTTGGTTTAGTCCTGGTTTAGTCCTGGTTTAGTCCTGGTTTAGTCCTGGTTTAGAGCTGGTTTAGAGCTGGTTTAGACCTGGTTTAGTCCTGGTTTAGACCTGGTTTAGACCTGGTTTAGTCCTGGTTTAGTCCTGGTTTAGAGCTGGTTTAGACCTGGTTTAGACCTGGTTTAGTCCTGGTTTAGTCCTGGTTTAGACCTGGTTTAGACCTGGTTTAGACCTGGTTTAGTCCTGGTTTAGACCTGGTTTAGTCCTGGTTTAGACCTGGTTTAGTCCTGGTTTAGACCTGGTTTAGTCCTGGTTTAGTCCTGGTTTAGAGCTGGTTTAGAGCTGGTTTAGAGCTGGTTTAGAGCTGGTTTAGTCCTGGTTTAGTCCTGGTTTAGACCTGGTTTAGACCTGGTTTAGACCTGGTTTAGACCTGGTTTAGTCCTGGTTTAGTCCTGGTTTAGACCTGGTTTAGTCCTGGTTTAGTCCTGGTTTAGTCCTGGTTTTAGTCCTGGTTTTAGTCCTGGTTTAGACCTGGTTTAGTCCTGGTTTAGTCCTGGTTTAGTCCTGGTTTAGACCTGGTTTAGTCCTGGTTTAGTCCTGGTTTAGTCCTGGTTTTAGTCCTGGTTTTAGTCCTGGTTTAGACCTGGTTTAGTCCTGGTTTAGTCCTGGTTTAGTCCTGGTTTAGACCTGGTTTAGACCTGGTTTAGACCTGGTTTAGACCTGGTTTAGTCCAGGTTTAGTCCTGGTTTAGTCCTGGTTTAGACCTGGTTTAGTCCTGGTTTAGTCCTGGTTTAGACCTGGTTTAGTCCTGGTTTAGTCCTGGTTTAGTCCTGGTTTAGACCTGGTTTAGACCTGGTTTAGACCTGGTTTAGACCTGGTTTAGTCCAGGTTTAGTCCTGGTTTAGTCCTGGTTTAGACCTGGTTTAGACCTGGTTTAGACCTGGTTTAGACCTGGTTTAGACCTGGTTTAGTCCTGGTTTAGTCGGAGTAGTCCCAGTTGTAAACCGTGCTCCTGATCCCAGGCCCAGCCCCTCCTGTCTCTGTGTAATGACAGGTTAGAGCTGGCTCAGGGTGGAGTCCCTCTGCTGCTGCTGCTTAGACCAGGACCAAGACCAGGACCCAGACCAGGACCCAGACCAGGACCCAGACCAGGACCCAGACCAGGACCCAGACCAGGACCCAGACCAGGACCCAGACCAGGACCCAGACCAGGACCCAGACCAGGACTCTCCAGGAATAACCCTCCCTCCGTCTCTCTCCTTTGCTCTGATAATATTTAGTCTGAGATTTACTGCTGCTGAAGCTCACAATGGAGCTGGAGCTGGACGGAAGCCTGCGGGGACAAAAACCTTCAGATGTGGGCTTAAAGGTGGAGCTGTTTCCCTCTGACCTTTGGAACCACAGAGTCCAGGATAATCTCAGGTCACAGAGATAGAATCAGATTTATGTGGCTGTATTGTGTCGCTCTGGAGGCTTTTCCTTTAAGACAATCCCGAGGCCTGAGTCATGGCTCTGAGCCGGGGCACAACACTTTATCACCATTGTTTCTCCCAAACTGTGCTGCTCCACACCTGCACCTGCCAGACTTAGCTATGAACTCCATAGGTCTGCACGATACGGAGAAAACATGCGATATTCCATAACTATGTTGAAAATTATGATATGATAACGATATTATTACTGATATTTGAAAATAGAGCCTACTTTTGGAACATAGTAAGTTAAATTCACTACATTTCACAAAAATGTAAGTTCCTGTATTTACAAGTCACAACAGCCACAAAATCCAAACTTAACTCAGACTAAACCAGGAATAAAACAAGGCTAAGCTGGGACTAAATTAATTAAATTCCCACTAAAACTGGACTTTTTAAACATTTTTATTTAGTCACAACACATGTTCTTTTAAGGCTCTGGTGGAAAATGATTCTTCAGTGTAAATCTCTGTCAGATGGAGACCACAGCGTTATTGTGATATATTTAGATTCTTGCAATACGGATATTGCGATAACGATAATTTTGCGATATATTGTGCAGCCCTAAAACTCCACACTGTTCATGTTGAAGCGTTCTCACGGCGCAGCATTTAAACTCCTTCCTTTATCGCTCACCACGACGTGCGCGCCCCGTTTTCAAAACCCTGGCGATGTTAGGATTCCTGAAATGTATAAGGACAGATTTGCTGGCCCAGTAGCTAATTGCAGCGAAAAATGGTTCACATTAATGCTAACGTTAGCTCAGGGCTCTGCAACCTTCCGGACGCACAGAGCCTGTTGTTCCCCAAAATACTAAATACTGTAAAGAGCCACAAAAGTCTCTGAGTCTATAACTAAAAAAGGCCTTTTGGTGGAAACTAACAAAGAACTGTGTTAAATACAGCACTGATTATCTCACAGGGAACCAGAGTTACATCCTGTAACTATTTCTTGCTGCTTGTGCGGCGCTGCACATTAGCCCCTGCTGCCTGAACAACTGAGGCTAAAACAGTTTAACTGTTAAATCCACATACGGCTGTAACGAATACAGTAACTGTATCGATGTTTTTTTTCCTATGATACAACTACATCGATACACATGACCTTGTATCGAATTGTATCGTTTTCTTGGAAGTGAATATCGATACAAATGAAGTATCGATCGATAATATCGGAAATATCAAAATTTGAAATTTGTATGATAAAATAAAACCAGATATGTTTTTTGGAGATCAGTTTTGTGTTTTTAATTAAATAAAATATATACAACTTTTCTTCACTCTCTGTCTGCTGGACATAATCAACCCCGGCCGCGGTGAAACATTTGAGAGTAAACTCTTATGAATTTTGGCAAAAAGTTGCTGTATCGATTATCGATATGAAGGTGTTGAATCGTATCGAATCAAATCGTTCCAAATTAGCCAATATCATTCTTGAATCGTATCGAAACACTTCTAATTGATACATATCGTGTCGTTGCAAAAACGTATCGTTACACCCCTAGGTACACAGCATAAACCGGAAAATAGGGAGAAAGTTTCATTTTAAAAAGAGAGAATGATGCAGATGCAGGTTGTTTTACAGCGTAGTCATCTACTCATGATTTTATTGACTTTAAGCAGATGTCAGATGCCCAGGAAGCTGCAGGAGCACAGCTAAAGAGCCACATGTTGCAGACGTCTGCGTTAGCTTCTCTGTTAGCGCTGCAGACACAGTTGTTAGTGTTGTTGTTTGTTTTATTCATGCTTTTGTGTATTTACATGTCGTCTTCGTTGTCGTAGTAGTAGTAGTAGTAGTAGTAGTAGACAAAATATTGCCAGCAACAAGGAAATAAGTTTTCATCAGCTCTAGTTTTTTTTTTTGTTCTGTTAAGACTCAGCCGTCGTCACTAAACTCTGCCGATAATGGGCTTCTGTAAATAAACCTCCTCAGTTGTTTGACTCCAGTATTTCTCAGTGAATAACCATACGCTGCAGGTCTGATGACTGTAATGGATAAAAGGCACAGGATTATTGCAGCTGTTTGGACGATTATCGCTCTGCTCTGTGCCGGGTTAACGACTGAAAAAGTATTTGGTTTTTGATGAAATGTTCAGTGAAAGTCAGTCATGGATCAAAAAAGAACTGATGAGGTTTTGGTGTGGCCCTTGACTCAGAGATGGGGACAGAGGGGACTCTACAGAGAAATGTTTATCCATTTCTCAGCACAGTCTCAGACTCTGGGTTAGACACAGCTCTGCTTCAGTGAATGCTCCTCAGTTTGAGCTCTAAGTGAATCAGAGCTGAGTCTAAATGAGTTTTTCAGCTGAAACTTTTAATTGAATCGCCTTCGGTCTGAGCTGTGACCTCTGCAGAGCAAACACACGAGATCTGCTCCGAACTGGAATAATCAGCTGTTTAAGGGGGGGGGGGGGGGGGTATCCCAGGACAAAGAGGTCAGTACCTTTTTAAAAACCTTCTTTTCCCCATTCAGTCTGTCATTTGTATTGGCACTGGGCAGTCTCTCAACCAAGTCATATATACACATATATATATATATATATATATATATATATATATATATATATATATATATATATATATATATATATATATATATATATATATATTACATTGTATGTGTGCGCTGAGGAAAAAACTCCAAATATATATTTTTTATGATACAGTGGGTAATTACATGTATTTGTCTAAATGTTCATATATTTAAAGTTCCCTACATCAAACATCAAAATAATGCCTCGGCATCATGAAATGTTTATGATATTCATAATCATATATCAATAAAGGCATATTCAATGTTTTTTCAATGGAAGACGCGTCCAAGCCGATAGCATCTGGCGTCAAAAATTCGGCGTGGGGTTGATTTTCTGGGAGAGTTGTGTCACAGCTGAGTCTGACGTCCGTCCAGCCTCGCGTCTCCCTCTGTGGCTGCTGAGCTGAGCTGGGGCTGAAGTAAACTCAGGTCCTGACGGCGTCACCGCGCTGCAGTTAGCATCCTGTGGCTCTGGGCCTGAAACTTTGTCTCTGATCCATTTTCCTCCAAAGTAAAGCTCTCTGTGAGGACTCAGAGGAAACAGAGCTGTGATAAACAACTGAGAGCAGACTGAGATGGAGAGGGCTGGTTGTTGATTGGTCAGTGCTTCCTGGAGTGGGTGGGGCTTCGTGGGAGAGGCGGGGCTTTGTGGAACCCTGAGGAACAACAGTAGAACATGGAGACAGAGAGGAGAGGGACATTTAACAGAAAATACAGACTAAGTTTCTTTAGGGCAGGCTGCTGTGGCTCTGGCTGGAACTGAGATAAACTCAGAACTTTAAATTAAAGTCTGGTCGAGCCTTGGTAGAGCAGAGTTAAACCTTAGACCTGTGAGAACTCGCAGAACCTGAGACTAAGTTCTGACTAAGTTCACAAAACATGAAAGTGAAAAACAAACAAAACTTTAAAAGAAAACTTGCTTCACTCACATTAAATAAAAACATGAAGCACGAGGCTGGGGCAGGGAAAGTCTAAGCTCTAACTCTGACTCAGAGACAAGTCTAAGCTCTAACTCTGACTCAGAGACAAGTCTAAGCTCTAACTCTGACTCAGAGACAAGTCTAAGCTCTAACTCTGACTCAGAGACAAGTCTAAGCTCTAACTCTGACTCAGAGACAAGTCTAAGCTCTAACTCTGACTCAGAGACAAGTCTAAGCTCTAACTCTGACTCAGAGACAAGTCTAAGCTCTAACTCTGACTCAGAGACAAGTCTAAGGTCTAACTCTGACTCAGAGACAAGTCTAAGCTCTAACTCTGACTCAGAGACAAGTCTAAGCTCTAACTCTGACTCAGAGACAAGTCTAAGCTCTAACTCTGACTCAGACACAAGTCTAAGGTCTAACTCTGACTCAGAGACAAGTCTAAGCTCTAACTCTGACTCAGAGACAAGTCTAAGCTCTAACTCTGACTCAGAGACAAGTCTAAGCTCTAACTCTGACTCAGAGACAAGTCTAAGGTCTAACTCTGACTCTGAGACAAGTCTAAGCTCTAACTCTGACTCAAAGTAAGTCTAAGCTCTAACTCTGACTCAGAGTAAGTCTAAGCTCTAACTCTGACTCAGAGTAAGTCTAAGCTCTAACTCTGACTCAGAGTAAGTCTAAGCTCTAACTCTGACTCAGAGTAAGTCTAAGCTCTAACTCTGACTCAGAGTAAGTCTAAGCTCTAACTCTGACTCAGAGTAAGTCTAAGCTCTAACTCTGACTCAGAGACAAGTCTAAGGTCTAACTCTGACTCAGAGACAAGTCTAAGGTCTAACTCTGAGTCAGAGACAAGTCTAAGGTCTAACTTTGACTCAGAGTCAAGTCTAAGCTCTAACTCTGACTCTGAGACAAGTCTAAGGTCTAACTCTGACTCAGAGACAAGTCTAAGCTCTAACTCTGACTCAGAGACAAGTCTAAGGTCTAACTTTGACTCAGAGTCAAGTCTAAGCTCTAACTCTGACTCTGAGACAAGTCTAAGCTCTAACTCTGACTCAGAGACAAGTCTAAGCTCTAACTCTGACTCAGAGTAAGTCTAAGCTCTAACTCTGACTCAGAGTAAGTCTAAGCTCTAACTCTGACTCAGAGTAAGTCTAAGCTCTAACTCTGACTCAGAGTAAGTCTAAGCTCTAACTCTGACTCAGAGTAAGTCTAAGCTCTAACTCTGAGGACTTGGTGCTGATGTTTGTCTGCAGATGTGAGCTCTGTCGGCTGTGGCTGTAGATGATGAATAATAAATGTCCCGTTCGTGGAGCGGGTCATTAAACGTCTCGCTCTGTAATCACACAGCGGGACGCTCACTTTTCCAGAGACCGTGAAGAGGCCGAGCCCTGACCGCAGCCGGCGCTTCCTGCCGTACTCAGATCCATGAGTTTGTTTCATACTCTCAGTATTTACTGAAGAATGTGATAACTCTGAGTTCTGCAGCGCTCTCGGTGAGCAGGACGTCCCATTGACTCATTCAGGACAAATCCAGGAAACTATCAGAGCCCAGGACTTCCTCAGACCGGGTTTTAGCTCCAGTCCAAGTCTGTGAGCTGATCCTGGACCAGTCCAAGTGCAGAGTGGTGACAGAGGACTCGGTTGTGTTTGAACTGAAGGAAATGAGAAGTGTTTCCTCTGCAGCAGCTGTGGGAGCACAGCCGCGTTTCCACCGGGGGGCGCTACAGTGCGGGGGCAGTTTGGAGGTGTTTCTGCCTCCCCAGAGCGGTCTGAGGCCACACCGGGCTGCTTTTGGCTCATCTCAGCAAGAAGAGAGTCCAGGTCTGGGTCCAGGTCTAAGTCTGGGTCCGGCTCTGGGTCCAGGTCTGTGCTGTATGTAAGCGGCGGTGTAATGATACGATATGTATCGATACGATATGTATCGATACGATTCAAGAACGATATCGGCTAATTTGGAACGATACGATTCAGCTCCTTCATATCGATAATCGATACAACAACTTTTAGCTAAAAATCATCAAAGTTTCTTCTCAAATGCAGCTGGGGCTGGTTATGTCCAGCAGAGAGTGAAGAAAAGTTTAATCCATTTTATTTTATTAAAACACAGAAACGTCATCCAAAAAGTCGTATCTGGTTTTATTTTAACATTTCTAATATTGATTTTTCCAGTATTATGGATTTTTTTCCATGTACATTTATAAACACTTTTTAGAAAACGATACGGTTTGAGGGAATGTGCATCGATATCGTTACAGCCCTGATGTGTCAGCAGTAGCTCAGTAGGCAGTGTCTCTAACCCAAAGGTTGGTGGTTCGAATCCCGCTACAGGCATTGCATACTGTCACTGTGTCCTTGTGCAAGACTTCACTCAGCTTACCTTTGTGAATGTGTTATTGTGACTGTGTTATTGTGACTGAGTTATTGTGACTGTGTTATTGTGACTGTGTTATTGTGAATGTGTTATTGTGAATGTGTTATTGTGACTGAGTTATTGTGAATGTGTTATTGTGAATGTGTTATTGTGAATGTGTTATTGTGAATGTGTTATTGTGACTGAGTTATTGTGAATGTGTTATTGTGAATGTGTTATTGTGAATGTGTTATTGTGAATGTGTTATTGTGAATGTGTTATTGTGAATGTGTTATTGTGACTGAGTTATTGTGACTGTGTTATTGTGAATGTGTTATTGTGACTGAGTTATTGTGACTGAGTTATTGTGAATGTGTTATTGTGAATGTGTTATTGTGACTGAGTTATTGTGACTGAGTTATTGTGAATGTGTTATTGTGAATGTGTTATTGTGACTGAGTTATTGTGACTGTTATTGTGAATGTGTTATTGTGACTGAGTTATTGTGAATGTGTTATTGTGAATGTGTTATTGTGACTGAGTTATTGTGACTGAGTTATTGTGAATGTGTTATTGTGACTGTGTTATTGTGACTGAGTTATTGTGACTGTGTTATTGTGACTGTGTTATTGTGACTGAGTTATTGTGACTGTGTTATTGTGAATGTGTTATTGTGACTGAGTTATTGTGACTGAGTTATTGTGAATGTGTTATTGTGAATGTGTTATTGTGACTGAGTTATTGTGACTGTGTTATTGTGAATGTGTTATTGTGACTGAGTTATTGTGACTGAGTTATTGTGAATGTGTTATTGTGACTGAGTTATTGTGACTGTGTTATTGTGACTGAGTTATTGTGAATGTGTTATTGTGAATGTGTTATTGTGAATGTGTTATTGTGAATGTGTTATTGTGACTGAGTTATTGTGAATGTGTTATTGTGAATGTGTTATTGTGACTGAGTTATTGTGACTGTGTTATTGTGACTGAGTTATTGTGACTGAGTTATTGTGACTGTGTTATTGTGAATGTGTTATTGTGACTGAGTTATTGTGAATGTGTTATTGTGAATGTGTTATTGTGAATGTGTTATTGTGACTGAGTTATTGTGACTGTGTTATTGTGAATGTGTTATTGTGACTGAGTTATTGTGAATGTGTTATTGTGAATGTGTTATTGTGACTGAGTTATTGTGACTGTTATTGTGAATGTGTTATTGTGACTGAGTTATTGTGACTGTTATTGTGACTGTGTTATTGTGACTGTGTTATTGTGACTGAGTTATTGTGACTGAGTTATTGTGACTGTGTTATTGTGACTGTGTTATTGTGACTGTGTTATTGTGACTGTGTTATTGTGACTGTGTTATTGTGACTGAGTTATTGTGACTGTGTTATTGTGACTGTGTTATTGTGACTGTGTTATTGTGACTGAGTTATTGTGACTGAGTTATTGTGAATGTGTTATTGTGACTGTGTTATTGTGACTGAGTTATTGTGACTGAGTTATTGTGACTGAGTTATTGTGACTGAGTTATTGTGACTGAGTTATTGTGACTGAGTTATTGTGACTGTGTTATTGTGAATGTGTTATTGTGACTGAGTTATTGTGACTGAGTTATTGTGACTGTGTTATTGTGAATGTGTTATTGTGACTGAGTTATTGTGAATGTGTTATTGTGAATGTGTTATTGTGAATGTGTTATTGTGACTGAGTTATTGTGACTGTGTTATTGTGAATGTGTTATTGTGACTGAGTTATTGTGAATGTGTTATTGTGAATGTGTTATTGTGACTGAGTTATTGTGACTGTTATTGTGAATGTGTTATTGTGACTGAGTTATTGTGACTGTTATTGTGACTGTGTTATTGTGACTGTGTTATTGTGACTGAGTTATTGTGACTGAGTTATTGTGACTGTGTTATTGTGACTGTGTTATTGTGACTGTGTTATTGTGACTGAGTTATTGTGACTGTGTTATTGTGACTGTGTTATTGTGACTGTGTTATTGTGACTGAGTTATTGTGACTGAGTTATTGTGAATGTGTTATTGTGACTGTGTTATTGTGACTGAGTTATTGTGACTGAGTTATTGTGACTGAGTTATTGTGACTGAGTTATTGTGAATGTGTTATTGTGACTGAGTTATTGTGACTGAGTTATTGTGACTGAGTTATTGTGACTGAGTTATTGTGACTGAGTTATTGTGACTGAGTTATTGTGAATGTGTTATTGTGAATGTGTTATTGTGAATGTGTTATTGTGACTGAGTTATTGTGACTGAGTTATTGTGAATGTGTTATTGTGACTGAGTTATTGTGACTGAGTTATTGTGACTGTGTTATTGTGACTGTTATTGTGAATGTGTTATTGTGACTGTGTTATTGTGAATGTGTGAGTGAAGGAGTAATGCAGCTGATTGTAAAGCAACTTTGAGCGTCTACAAAAGTGCTGTATCAGACTGATTTATTATTATTATTGAACATTGTGAGTGTACGATGTGGTCTGTGACAGAGCAGGAGCGCAAACAGGAGCGCGAGCAGGAGCGCGAGCAGGAGCGTGAGCAGGAACAGGAGCGTGAGGAGGAGCGTGAGCAGGAACAGGAGCGTGAGGAGGAGCGTGAGCAGGAACAGGAGCGTGAGGAGGAGCGTGAGCAGGAACAGGAGCGCGAGCAGGAGCGTGAGGAGGAGCGTGAGCAGGAGCGTGAGCAGGAACAGGAGCGCGAGCAGGAGCGTGAGCAGGAACAGGAGCGCGAGCACGAACAGGAGCAGGAGCGCGAGCAGGAGTGTGAGCAGGAGTGTGAGCAGGAGTGTGAGCAGGAGTGTGAGCAGGAGCGTGAGCAGGAGCGCGAGCAGGAGCGTGAGCAGGAACAGGAGCGCGAGCACGAACAGGAGCAGGAGCGCGAGCAGGAACAGGAGCAGGAGCGCGAGCAGGAACAGGAGCGCGAGCAGGAGCGCGAGCAGGAGCGTGAGGAGGAGCGTGAGCAGGAACAGGAGCGTGAGGAGGAGCGTGAGCGTGAGCAGGAGCGTGAGCGCGAGCAGGAGCGCGAGCAGGAGCGTGAGCAGGAACAGGAGCGCGAGCAGGAGCGCGAGCAGGAGCGTGAGCAGGAGCGTGAGCAGGAACAGGAGCGCGAGCAGGAGCGCGAGCAGGAGCGCGAGCAGGAGCGTGAGCAGGAGCGCGAGCAGGAACAGGAGCGTGAGCAGAGCAGCAGCTGTGTGTAGCTCAGTGAGAGAACAGAGCTGTAATGAAGCAGTGACAGAAGAGTTAGACTTCATTAGGACCAACAGGAAACAGGAGCTGCAGCCTCACACCAGCAGCTCACAGAGGGACGAGTGTGTGAGTGTGAGTGTGTGTGTGAGTGCGTGTGTGTGAGTGTGAGTGTGTGTGGTGTGTGTGTGTGTGTGTGTGTGTGTGTGTGTGTGTGTGAGTGAGGGTCAGGCTGCAGCTGGACTCTGTTTTTCAGTGAGAAGTGATCGGCTCTGAGCTCTGTTTGAGTGTTTTTAATTTTTAGTTTATTTATTGTTGGTAAATTTGAGACATGGCTTTACTTTGATTAATTTATTTATTGTTAGAGTTGGGTTTCTTTTTTGAAGCAACACATTTAAATCTACCTCTGCTTTTATTTTTCTAATGCAGTGTTTCATATTTGAACATATTTGTGGTCATTTTGTTCTGAACTTTTAAAACGTGTGAAGGACAAGCTCAGGTTTCTCAGTGACCGATGAAAAGGAGGTGAACCTGCTAAAGATTGTTATATTTTGTCACAAATTTTAGGTTTAATAATAAAAAAGGTATTTCCAGCAGGCTTTGACAGGAGAGTGGACAAATGAAAGTTATTATTCCTGTTTTTCTGACGACAGCGGTGTTTGTGGAGAGCTCCGTGTTCCTCTCGCGGCTCTGGGAGAACGTTGACCTTGAGCAGATCTTCAGTGTGACAGCTGCAGGTTTCTCGATGGTTCAGGAGGTGACGAGAGTTTAACCACAGACAAACAGATCTCAGTTTGGTGTAAAAGTCTGAGCTGAGTGAGAGAAACCAAATGTTTGAGAAGTAAAATTTGTTGAGTTCCGTGCCTTGGTGCCGTCAGACCTCAGCTCCTCGTGTTCCTGCCTCGTACTGAACACATCCTGAAGGTTTTTTCCGAGGTTTGTGTTGATATTTAACTCTGAGTTATTGGTCATTTCTCTAAAAGCAGGAGAAATGGGATTTATTAAAGTTGTTGTCAGTATTTTCTAGTTTACTGAAAAACAGAATCAGATCCATAATCGCATCACAAATGAAGCAAGAACCTGGCTCTGCCCAAAGTCAGAGTTTATTTTTACACACAGTGCCTCAGAACATGAAGTGACTCAGTACAGTTTATTTATTGTTATATTTATGATGAACAGAAGTCTGAGTGAGTTCTGTGATGATTCTCCTGCAGCCTCACACTTTAAAGTTCTGCTGTGGTCCTGGTTTTTCTCTGACAGAGATTCACCAGACTCTGTCCTGGCTCTGGTCCTGGCTCTGGTCCTGGCTCTGGTCCTGGCTCTGGTCCTGGCTCTGGTCCTGGCTCTGGTCCTGGCTCTGGTCCTGGCTCTGGTCCGGTCTGGTCCTGGCTCTGGTCCTGGCTCTGGTCCGGTCTGGTCCTGGCTCTGGTCCGGTCTGGTCCTGGCTCTGGTCCGGTCTGGTCCTGGCTCTGGTCCTGGCTCTGGTCCGGTCTGGTCCTGGCTCTGGTCCGGTCTGGTCCGGTCTGGTCCTGGCTCTGGTCCGGTCTGGTCCTGGCTCTGGTCCTGGCTCTGGTCCGGTCTGGTCCTGGCTCTGGTCCGGTCTGGTCCTGGCTCTGGTCCGGTCTGGTCCTGGCTCTGGTCTGGTCCGGTCTGGTCCTGGCTCTGGTCCGGTCCGGTCTGGTCCTGGCTCTGGTCCGGTCTGGTCCTGGCTCTGGTCCGGTCTGGTCCGGTCTGGTCCTGGCTCTGGTCTGGTCCTGGCTCTGGTCCGGTCTGGTCCTGGCTCTGGTCCGGTCTGGTCCTGGCTCTGGTCCGGTCTGGTCCTGGCTCTGGTCCTGGCTCTGGTCCTGGCTCTGGTCCGGTCTGGTCCTGGCTCTGGTCCGCTCTGGTCCGGTCTGGTCCTGGCTCTGGTCCGGTCTGGTCCTGGCTCTGGTCCGGTCTGGTCCTGGCTCTGGTCCGGTCTGGTCCTGGCTCTGGTCTGGTCCGGTCTGGTCCTGGCTCTGGTCCGGTCCGGTCTGGTCCTGGCTCTGGTCCGGTCTGGTCCTGGCTCTGGTCCGGTCTGGTCCTGGCTCTGGTCCGGTCTGGTCCTAGTCCGGGCCTCGTTAGTCCAGATCTGTCTCTGTGATGAGCTCAGGCCTCAGTGACTCCTCACAAAGAGCCATTGTTCTGTTTCCTGTTCACACAGAGAGGACTCAGAGCGGGACGGGTCTGAGGACAGAGAGACGGGTCTGAGGACAGAGGGACGGGTCTGAGGACAGAGGGAGGGGTCTGAGGACAGAGGGAGGGGTCTGAGGACAGAGGGAGGGGTCTGAGGACAGAGGGAGGGGTCTGAGGACAGAGGGACGGGTCTGAGGACAGAGGGACGGGTCTGAGGACAGAGGGAGGGGTCTGAGGACAGAGGGAGGGGTCTGAGGACAGAGGGAGGGGTCTGAGGACAGAGGGAGGGGTCTGAGGACAGAGGGAGGGGTCTGAGGACAGAGGGAGGGGTCTGAGGACAGAGGGAGGGGTCTGAGGACAGAGGGAGGGGTCTGAGGACAGAGGGAGGGGTCTGAGGACAGAGGGAGGGGTCTGAGGACAGAGGGACGGGTCTGAGGACAGAGGGAGGGGTCTGAGGACAGAGGGAGGGGTCTGAGGACAGAGGGAGGGGTCTGAGGACAGAGGGACGGGTCTGAGGACAGAGGGACGGGTCTGAGGACAGAGGGACGGGTCTGAGGACAGAGGGAGGGGTCTGAGGACAGAGGGACGGGTCTGAGGACAGAGGGACGGGTCTGAGGACAGAGGGACGGGTCTGAGGACAGAGGGACGGGTCTGAGGACAGAGGGACGGGTCTGAGGACAGAGGGACGGGTCTGAGGACAGAGGGACGGGTCTGAGGACAGAGGGAGGGGTCTGAGGACAGAGGGAGGGGTCTGAGGACAGAGGGACGGGTCTGAGGACAGAGGGAGGGGTCTGAGGACAGAGGGACGGGTCTGAGGACAGAGGGACGGGTCTGAGGACAGAGGGAGGGGTCTGAGGACAGAGAGACGGGTCTGAGGACAGAGGGACGGGTCTGAGGACAGAGGGACGGGTCTGAGGACAGAGGGACGGGTCTGAGGACAGAGGGACGGGTCTGAGGACAGAGGGACGGGTCTGAGGACAGAGGGACGGGTCTGAGGACAGAGGGACGGGTCTGAGGACAGAGGGAGGGGTCTGAGGACAGAGGGACAGTAAACCAGGACTAAACCAGGTCTAAACCAGGACTAAACCAGGTCTAAACCAGGACTAAACCAGGACTAAACCAGGTCTAAACCAGGTCTAAACCAGGACTAAACCAGGTCTAAACCAGGACTAAACCAGGTCTAAACCAGGACTAAACCAGGTCTAAACCAGGTCTAAACCAGGACTAAACCAGGTCTAAACCAGGACTAAACCAGGTCTAAACCAGGCCTAAACCAGGCCTAAACCAGGTCTAAACCAGGAGTAAACCAGGAGTAAACCAGGTCTAAACCAGGTCTAAACCAGGACTAAACCAGGTCTAAACCAGGACTAAACCAGGACTAAACCAGGTCTAAACCAGGTCTAAACCAGGACTAAACCAGGACTAAACCAGGTCTAAACCAGGACTAAACCAGGTCTAAACCAGGCCTAAACCAGGCCTAAACCAGGCCTAAACCAGGACTAAACCAGGTCTAAACCAGGACTAAACCAGGACTAAACCAGGACTAAACCAGGTCTAAACCAGGACTAAACCAGGACTAAACCAGGTCTAAACCAGGTCTAAACCAGGTCTAAACCAGGACTAAACCAGGACTAAACCAGGAGTAAACCAGGAGTAAACCAGAGCCAGACTTGGATCTGGAGCCTGATAATAACGCAGTGTTTTCCGTGAACCAGATTGACCTCAGGTCTGTTCTCAGCCTCACTAACCCCCCTCAGTTTGTCCCAGTTTAGTTTCTATTGAAAATGACAGGGATTGATTCTGAAGCTTGTAAACAACCATTTTCCCCCAAAAAAAGTTGAAACTAAAACCTTCTGAGGCTCTGAAAGCGTCCTCTGAGTCTGTAGTTTGTTTGTCTGAGTCCTGGGCCCCGTCCTCGGCCCCTAGTAGCCGCATCGGTGCAGCTGTCGGCCCTCAGTGCGAGCCGGAGCAGAGCTGAGCCGACACACATCGATCTGTTTTGTCTCTGAGCTAACGCCGCCGTTCGATGGAGCTGTTTTTGGCAGAGACTCCTCTCTCTCTCTCCTGCTGCACTCAGACCTGTCCCTGCTCAAACCAGCCACAACATTACGCCGTCGGAAACAAAGTTTAAGGAAGAGAAGTTTAAAGGCTGACCGATATGTCGGGCTGATTTTTCCATTTGTTAGTCAAACAGCGATGTGTGCAGTGTGGCCCCATCTTGTCTCAGTTTGGGCCCTTACTCTGCAGTTAATAGGAAACATCCAACATCTCTTTATCTCAGCCTGAATAAAAAGATTGTTGTCATTTCTCTGGAACAGAAGCTCGACCTGCACAGAGTCTGACAGAGTCTGACAGAGTCTGACAGAGTCTGACAGAGTCTGACAGAGTCTGACAGAGTCTGACAGAGTCTGACAGAGTCTGACAGAGTCTGACAGAGTCTGACAGAGATGGACTCAATTCATCTTTAACTCTTCTCTGTCACAGTCTCACTCTCTGCTTTGGTTTTAAACTTATTTCTTTCATTAAATTAGGAAAATTGGCCCCACATATCGGCTCAAAACATCTGCAGTGTTTATCGGCCATCGGCTGCTCTGAATTTTAAAGCAGAACTCTGTAACTTTTTTACCTTAAATAAACAGTTTCAGAGTCCGTGTGATGGTTAGTAAGTTAGTATGTGGTAGTTTTGGGGTAAATGAAGCGTACGGCGTCGCCCCCTGCTGTCTCTGGCGAGCGTCGCTGACCCAGAGTCACAGAAGTCTTGGGTCTCACGAGAAAGCGGCACATTACGGTTAGCAAAACAAGCTAGCTAGTGTTTTCAACGACAGCGAAACACTGAGCTAAAGCATGACTGAAGAGCCTGGAGTGTAGTTTGCAGCTTTTAATTCTCTTCACAGAATGGTGAAAACTGTAATATAAATGATACTCTTTTTATTTTATTTTATTTATAGCTTTATTTAATCAGGAGGTCCCACTGAGATTCAGAATCTGTTTTACAGGAGAAACCTGACCAACACAGTCATCAGGACAAATACAGAAAGATTAAGCAACAATGAGAAATTAGAACAACTGTTTAGTGCACAGAGCGACTGCACAAACAAAACAAAGTGCATCAAATTTTACAAAAATATTACAAACATCTGAACTTCTGCATTAACTCACTCTGTTCCCTGCCCAGTGCTTCAGGGATGACCACAGGTTAAAGTTTGTTCCTGTGCCAGCGTCTTGCACCTGGAGCTCTGTTTACGACTAAAACCGGAACCGGAAGTACCGCACCGGAAACCGGAAGTACTGTTTAGCGGCGATAATTTTTAACTAAAACCATACAAAACTATGAAATATTTATCCAAACTACCTTTTAACAATTATTTAACAATAGATAACATTTTAAAACAATTTAAATAAATGAACTTATTTATTAACGAAGATAAGTGCCTTGAGGGCAACACACTCGCGGTGGCTTTATTTCTGGATTTTTGGCGTGCCACTAGGCCAAATGGAAGAAAACACTGTCTACAGATGCACGGAGGGGAAAACGAGAGTAAAGACAAGCGAGAGGTCACACAGGAGTCACCTGGGCTGCGAGTGTTTATGACAGTGCGTTACTCCGACCTGTAGGGGGAGCTCTATAGAGGAAATAAGGCAAAAAGATCAAGAAACAAGCAGAGTTCCACTTTAAATATCGGCATCGACCACAGAAAAACCTGTACTGACCGACCTCTACTGAAGTTACTTTTATTCATTAAATTCTGTTCATAATGCCTCAACCCTCTGCTGCCCTCTGCTGGCCCCTCCTCCTGTTTCTTTATGGCTCCAGTAGAGTTCTTATTAAAAACGTTCTCTTTTAGTCCCATAATGTTTTTAAAGGCTGTAAAACGCTGCTGTTCCAGAGGAGACCAGGACTGGGTTAGAAAGAGAAATGCATGATATGGGAAAAACGTGAAATTCAGTAACTATGTTGAATATTGCGATAATGATATTTCCTCGATTTTAAAATAGGGCCTACTTTTCTGGCACAGTGAGTTAAATTCACTTAAAACTAGTCTCTGTATTCACAAATCAGAACTTAACCCAGACTAAATTAAGAATGAAATTAGGGCTACACGATACGGAGGAAACATGCGATATTTGATAACTATGTTGAAAATTGCAATAACGATATTATTGCGATATTTGAAAACAGAGCTACTTTTGGAACATAGTAAGTTAAATTCACTACATTTCACAAAAATGTAAGTTCCTGTATTTACAAAACAGCCACAAAATCCAAACTTGACACAGACTAAACCAGGAATAAAACAAGGCTAATTTTGTGATATATTGTGCAGCCCTAAATAAAACAAGGATAAACTGTGACTAAATGAAGGAAATTACCTTTAAAACTGTACTATTTAAAGTTTTTTATTCAGTCACAACACATGTTCTTTTAAGGCTCTGGTGGAAAATGATTCTTCAGTGTAAATCTCTGAGACCACAGAGTTAATGTGATATATTTAGATTTCTGTGATACAAATATTCTTTGCTGATGATGAGATAAAGATAATTTAATGATATACTGTGCAGGCGTAATGTGAATAAAAGCAGAATATTGGACTTTAAAAGTAGATTGTGTGAGTGTTCGCCGCTTGGTGCTCTGCAGAAACCTGTTGCTGGACTGTTTGGCGCCCCCTACAGGTTTCCTCCTTGTTATGCAGTGCTCTACAGAGATATGTTCCCAGATTATTTGACGACTCTAACGTGTCTCCTCTCTCTCTCTGGTTCCAGTCATGTTTCCCTGAGGACCTCCTGGTTGTCTTCTCCTCTCCTCCCTCCGGTCCTCCTCCGGTCCTCCTCCTCTGCTCCACCATGCCCCCCCAGCCTCCCGGCCCCGGTCCCAGACCCCTCCTCCTCCTGCTGCTCCTGCTGGGCCCCCCCTGCGCCTCCTCGGTCCCCCTGGCCTCCTCCGGGTCGGACTCCGGGGGCAGGACGGCGTACCGGGCCTCGGACACCTCCTTCACGCACCTCACCGTCCACGCCAGGACCGGGGAGGTCTACGTCGGCGCCGTGAACCGGGTCCTCAAGCTCTCCACCAATCTGACGCTGCAGAGGAGTCACATGACCGGCCCCGTGGAGGACAACAACAAGTGCTACCCCCCTCCCAGCGTCCGGGCCTGCGCCCACAGGTAAGACCTGGTTTAGACCTGGTTTAGTCCTGGTTTACACCTGGTTTAGACCTGGTTTAGACCTGGTTTAGACCTGGTTTAGTCCTGGTTTAGTCCTGGTTTAGTCCTGGTTTAGACCTGGTTTAGACCTGGTTTAGTCCTGGTTTAGTCCTGGTTTAGACCTGGTTTAGACCTGGTTTAGACCTGGTTTAGTCCTGGTTTAGACCTGGTTTAGTCCTGGTTTAGACCTGGTTTAGTCCTGGTTTAGACCTGGTTTAGACCTGGTTTAGTCCTGGTTTAGTCCTGGTTTAGACCTGGTTTAGACCTGGTTTAGTCCTGGTTTAGACCTGGTTTAGTCCTGGTTTAGACCTGGTTTAGTCCTGGTTTAGACCTGGTTTAGTCCTGGTTTAGTCCTGGTTTAGACCTGGTTTAGTCCTGGTTTAGTCCTGGTTTAGACCTGGTTTAGACCTGGTTTAGTCCTGGTTTAGACCTGGTTTAGACCTGGTTTAGACCTGGTTTAGACCTGGTTTAGACCTGGTTTAGTCCTGGTTTAGTCCTGGTTTAGTCCTGGTTTAGACCTGGTTTAGTCCTGGTTTAGACCTGGTTTAGTTCGGGTTTAGTCCTGGTTTAGTCCAGGTTCTGGTCCTCTTTAGTCCAGGTTCTGGCCCTCTTTAGTTCAGGTTCTGGCCCTGTTTAGTCCAGGTTCTGACCCTCTTTAGTCCAGGTTCTGGCCCTGTTTAGTCCAGGTTCTGACCCTCTTTAGTCCAGGTTCTGGCCCTGTTTAGTCCAGGTTCTGACCCTGTTTAGTCCAGGTTCTGACCCTCTTTAGTCCAGGTTCTGGCCCTGTTTAGTCCAGGTTCTGACCCGGTCCTGTCCTCCCAGGTTGGACTGGAGTGATAATGTGAACAAGCTGCTGCTGGTGGACTACAGTGGGGACAGGTTGGTGGCCTGTGGTTCCATCTGGCAGGGCGTGTGCCAGTTCCTGAGGCTCGACGACCTGTTCAAGCTCGGGGAGCCCCACCACCGCAAGGAGCACTACCTGTCAGGGGCCCGCGAGGCCGACGGCATGGCAGGTAGGACTTTTACTGACCGCGACTGTTTTACCTGAGTCTGAACCACGGCAGGTAGGACTTTTACTGACCGCGACTGTTTTACCTGAGTCTGAACCACGGCAGGTAGGACTTTTACTGACCGCGACTGTTTTACCTGAGTCTGAACCACGGCAGGTAGGACTTTTACTGACCGCGACTGTTTTACCTGAGTCTGAACCACGGCAGGTAGGACTTTTACTGACCGCGGCTGTTTTACCTGAGTCTGAACCACGGCAGGTAGGACTTTTACTGACCGCGACTGTTTTACCTGAGTCTGAACCACGGCAGGTAGGACTTTTACTGACCGCGACTGTTTTACCTGAGTCTGAACCACGGCAGGTAGGACTTTTACTGACCGCGGCTGTTTTACCTGAGTCTGAACCACGGCAGGTAGGACTTTTACTGACCGCGACTGTTTTACCTGAGTCTGAACCACGGCAGGTAGGACTTTTACTGACCGCGACTGTTTTACCTGAGTCTGAACCACGGCAGGTAGGACTTTTACTGACCGCGACTGTTTTACCTGAGTCTGAACCATGGCAGGTAGGACTTTTACTGACCGCGACTGTTTTACCTGAGTCTGAACCACGGCAGGTAGGACTTTTACTGACCGCGACTGTTTTACCTGAGTCTGAACCACGGCAGGTAGGACTTTTACTGACCGCGGCTGTTTTACCTGAGTCTGAACCACGGCAGGTAGGACTTTTACTGACCGCGACTGTTTTACCTGAGTCTGAACCACGGCAGGTAGGACTTTTACTGACCGCGACTGTTTTACCTGAGTCTGAACCACGGCAGGTAGGACTTTTACTGACCGCGACTGTTTTACCTGAGTCTGAACCATGGCAGGTAGGACTTTTACTGACCGCGACTGTTTTACCTGAGTCTGAACCACGGCAGGTAGGACTTTTACTGACCGCGACTGTTTTACCTGAGTCTGAACCACGGCAGGTAGGACTTTTACTGACCGCGGCTGTTTTACCTGAGTCTGAACCACGGCAGGTAGGACTTTTACTGACCGCGACTGTTTTACCTGAGTCTGAACCACGGCAGGTAGGACTTTTACTGACCGCGACTGTTTTACCTGAGTCTGAACCACGGCAGGTAGGACTTTTACTGACCGCGACTGTTTTACCTGAGTCTGAACCACGGCAGGTAGGACTTTTACTGACCGCGGCTGTTTTACCTGAGTCTGAACCACGGCAGGTTTAACCAATGCCATGGCAGTTCTGTGGGGAATGGGCGGGGCTTAGGTCTGGGTCCAAATGTCCTTTCTCTCCTCTCTCAGCCCTCTCCTCTCTCAGCCCTCTCCTCTCTCTCAGCCCTCTCCTCTCTCTCAGCCCTCTCCTCTCTCAGCCCTCTCTCAGCTCTCTCCTCTCTCTCAGCCCTCTCCTCTCTCAGCTCTCTCTCAGCTCTCTCTCAGCCCTCTCCTCTCTCTCAGCCCTCTCTCAGCCCTCTCCTCTCTCTCAGCCCTCTCCTCTCTCTCAGCCCTCTCCTCTCTCAGCTCTCTCTCAGCTCTCTCTCAGCCCTCTCCTCTCTCAGCCCTCTCTCAGCCCTCTCCTCTCTCTCAGCCCTCTCTCAGCCCTCTCTTTGCCCTCTCCTCTCTCTCAGCCCTCTCTCAGCTCTCTCTCAGCTCTCTCTCAGCCCTCTCTCAGCCCTCTCTCAGCCCTCTCCTCTCTCCCCTCTCCTCTCTCTCAGCCCTCTCTCAGCCCTCTCCTCTCTCTCAGCCCTCTCTCAGCCCTCTCCTCTCTCTCAGCCCTCTCCTCTCTCAGCCCTCTCCTCTCTCTCAGCCCTCTCTCAGCCCTCTCCTCTCTCCCCTCTCCTCTCTCTCAGCCCTCTCCTCTCTCTCAGCCCTCTCCTCTCTCAGCCCTCTCCTCTCTCAGCTCTCTCTCAGCCCTCTCCTCTCTCAGCCCTCTCCTCTCTCTCAGCCCTCTCCTCTCTCTCAGCCCTCTCCTCTCTCTCAGCCCTCTCCTCTCTCAGCCCTCTCCTCTCTCAGCCCTCTCCTCTCTCAGCCCTCTCCTCTCTCAGCTCTCTCTCAGCCCTCTCTCTCAGCCTCAGCAGATTAAATCGTCAGCTCGTCTGTTTTGTGTCTCTGTGTTAATTTGACTGAAGTCCTTTGTAGTTTCTGATCAGAGCTGGCCCCGGACGTCACTCTCACGTCTAAATATTTACAGCGTTTGGAGAAAAAAGGGGACGTTTCTGCAGATTTTAGCTTCAGGAAACAATAAAGGATCTGCAGAAGACGGACGGCAGAGACAGGAGAGGTTTGACTCTGCAGAAACACGCTGCTGAAAATCTTACCACAGGAAAAACCTCGTCCCGTTTGAATGTTTAAATGTTTAAATGTAGGACTGTTCTGGGATTTCTCTGATGCGGTGCCTTGGTCCTGTGCGGGGGGGTGAGGGATTTAAACCCGGGCCAAGTCCATTAAAAATCTCCACAGGATCTCTGCAGGACCTCTGTCCGGTCTCTGCCCAGGTCCGTGTTCCTCAGTGGGACCCGTCTGCTCCGACAGCCTACGAACAAGGAGTGGCAGAGAAGTGCCAAATCCTTTTCAACAGGAGCAGGTTTTGGGGCGACCTGAACCAAACTGTCCCATAGCCAAACCGAACAGTCTCGTACCTGAACCGAACTGTCCCGTACCTGAACCGAACTGTCCCGTACCTGAACCGAACTGTCCCGTACCTGAACCGAACTGTCCCGTACCTGAACCGAACTGTCCCGTACCTGAACCGAACTGTCCCGTACCTGAACCGAACTGTCCCGTACCTGAACCGAACTGTCCCGTACCTGAACCGAACTGTCCCGTACCTGAACCGAACTGTCTCGTACCTGAACCGAACTGTCCCGTACCTGAACCGAACTGTCCCGTACCTGAACCGAACTGTCCCGTACCTGAACCGAACTGTCCCGTACCTGAACCGAACTGTCCCGTACCTGAACCGAACTGTCCCGTACCTGAACCGAACTGTCCCGTACCTGAACCGAACTGTCCCGTACCTGAACCGAACTGTCCCGTACCTGAACCGAACTGTCCCGTACCTGAACCGAACTGTCCCGTACCTGAACCGAACTGTCCCGTACCTGAACCGAACTGTCTCGTACCTGAACCGAACTGTTCCGTTCCTGAACTAAGCCAAATCGTCCCTTACTGACATGACCCCTACTGTCCAGAGGGAAAAGGCCTATAGGCTTCTTTATCTCTGTATCCTAGGTGTAGCTAACATCTCTTTATCTCTGTATCTCAGGTGTAGCTAACATCTCTTTATCTCTGTTTCTCAGGTGCAGCTAACGTTTATGTATCTCAGGTGTAGCTAACATCTCTATTTCTGTATCTCAGGTGTTGCTAACATCTCTCTATTTCTGTATCTTAGGTGTAGCTAACATCTCTTTATCTCTGTATCTCAGGTGTAGCTAACATCTCTTTATCTCTGTATCTCAGGTGTAGCTAACGTCTCTTTATCTCTATCTCAGGTGGAGCTAACATCTCTATCGCTGTTTCTCAGGTGTAGCTAATGTCTATGTATCTCAGGTGTAGCTAACATCTCTTTATCTCTGTTTCTCAGGTGTAGCTAACATCTCTCTATTTCTGTATCTTAGGTGTAGCTAACATCTTTTTATCTCTGTATCTCAGGTGGAGCTAACATCTCTATCTCTGTTTCTCAGGTGTAGCTAACGTCTCTATCTCTGTGTCTCAGATGTAGCTAACATCTCTTTATTTTTGTTTCTCAGGTGTAGCTAACGTCTCTTTATCTCTATCTCAGGTGGAGCTAAGATCTCTCTATGTATCTCAGATGTAGCTAACGTCTCTTTATCTCTGTTTCTCAGGTGTAGCTAACGTCTCTCTCTGTATCTCAGGTGTAGCTAACGTCTCTTTATCTTTGTTTCTCAGGTGTAGCTAACGTCTCTTTATCTCTGTATCTCAGGTTGAGCTAAGGTCTCTTTATCTTTGTTTCTCAGGTGTAGCTAACATCTTTTTATCTCTGTATCTCAGGTGTAGCTAACGTCTCTATCTCTGTATCTCAGGTGTAGCTAACGTCTCTATCTCTGTGTCTCAGGTGGAGCTAACATCTCTCTATCTATGTATCTCAGATGTAGCTAATGTCTCTTTATCTCTGTATCTCAGGTGTAGCTAACGTCTCTTTATCTGTGTATCTCAGGTGTAGCTAACGTCTCTTTATCTCTGTATCTCAGGTGGAGCTAACGTCTCTTTATCTCTGTATCTCAGGTGGAGCTAACATCTCTTTATCTCTGTATATCAGGTGTAGCTAACGTCTCTTTATCTCTGTATCTCAGGTGTAGCTAACGTCTCTTTATCTCTGTATCTCAGGTGTAGCTAACATCTCTTTATCTCTGTATCTCAGGTGTAGCTAACGTCTCTTTATCTCTGTATCTCAGGTGTAGCTAACGTCTCTTTATCTCTGTATCTCAGGTGTAGCTAACATCTCTTTATCTCTGTATCTCAGGTGTGGTGGTCGGGGATGACGACCTGAGCTCAGAGTCGCGCAGGAAGAAGCCGGTTAAAGGCGGCAGTCGTCTCTTCATCGGCGCCGCCATCGACGGGAAGTCCGAGTACTTCCCGACGTTATCGAGCCGGAAGCTGGTTTCGGACGAGGAGAGCGTGAACATGTTCTCGCTGGTCTACCAGGACGAGTTCGTGTCGTCCCAGATCAAGATCCCCTCGGACACTCTGTCGCTGTACCCCGCCTTCGACATCTACTACGTGTACGGGTTCTCCAGCCGCTCGTACGTCTACTTCCTGACGCTGCAGCTGGACACGCAGCTCACGCAGATGGACGCCGGCGGAGAGAAGTTCTTCACCTCCAAGATCGTGCGCATGTGCTCCAACGACACCGAGTTCTACTCCTACGTGGAGTTCCCGCTGGGCTGCACCAAGGACGGGGTGGAGTACCGACTGGTGCAGGCCGCCTTCAAACAGAAGCCGGGCCGCAGACTGGCGCAGGCGCTCGGGCTCAGCGAGGACGACGACGTGCTCTTCGTCGTCTTCTCACAGGTTAGAGTTTCATTATCTTTATGGCTCTACATTCTCTTTAACCTCTTTCTCTACAACCATGAAGAAAAAACAAACTCCCAACCGACCTGGGACACACTGGGCCTCCTTACACATCTTTTTCACAAAATCAAGAAGTATTTACTGGTTGCGTTTTCCCATTTAGCTCTTTTCTAAGGCAAAATGGGTCAATGCTGATGTTTTGTAAATGAAACCATGCTTGATAACCTGTTTTAAGTCATATTCTCTAATGAACTGCATCTTCTGTCTCTGCAGCTGTTCAGTAGCAAATGTAGTCAAGGCCAGGTAGCTGTCAGAGCAAAACTTTTTTATTTTTGGGCTCAGCTATTTTGCTGGACTTAAAACTGCAGCCAGAAATATCACGACATGACTCCCGGTTGAAAACGTGGAGACAGTCTTCGTTATGATGCTACTGTGCTGCAGTTAGCTTACCTTAGCTTTAGCCTCGTGCTAATGTGCTGCAGTTAGCTTACCTTAGCTTTAGCCTCGTGCAGATGAAAATATCCTCCTCCTCTGAGGCAAACAGCTGCAATAATCCAGTCTTTTTTATTCATGACTGTGGTCAGATGAGTTTAATTTAGTGACTAAGAGTATTGTTCGCTGATAAATGCTGGCGTTAAACACGTGAGTTTATTTACAGAAGCCCATGATCTGCAGAGTTTACTGACTAGCGCCGCCTGCTGGTGTGGCGACCGGAGGAGACAGAGCAGTTGTCTTTTCTGACAACGGTCGGGCGTTGGGTTCCTTTCTGCACAAATACATTGGAACTCAGTCATTTTAAAGAAAAAACCCTCATGAAATAGCAACTTTTGCAAATGGTTCATGTGAAAAACTAAAAAAAGAAACTGACAGATGACATAGAGAATATCAGTCTTAAACACAGAGCAGTGTTGGTGATGGATTGAAACCGTTTTGTTTTTTAAGAGAACAGCTTCTGTTGTGAGCCAGGTTTTAGCGATGAAGGAACTGAGTCCTGACGTCGCTGATGCTGATTAAACTCGACGTCTTGGGGAGTTTTTCCTTCTGTCTGTCCCAGTTTCTCCAGCTTCTTTCCTTCTGATGACTTCATTTGTTCCTAAAGAGCAGAGCCCTGCAGCGTTAGGAGAGAGCTCAGAGAGATCCTCGTCTCTGAGCTCTCTCTGACCTGGAGCAGTCATTAACCTCCTGACTCCTCCAGGTTCGCTCAGGTTTATCCACCTCTGGTCCTGGTTCTCTGGTCCTGGTTCTCTGGTCCTGGTCCTCTGGTCCTGGTCCTCTGGTCCTGGTTCTCTGGTCCTGGTTCTCTGGTCCTGGTTCTCTGGTCATGCTTCTCTGGTCCTGGTCCCCTGGTCCTCTGGTCCTCTGGTCCTGGTCCTCTGGTCCTGGTCCTCTGGTTCTGGTCCTGGTTCTCTGGTCCTGGTCCTCTGGTTCTCTGGTCCTGGTTCTCTGGTCCTGGTTCTCTGGTCCTGGTTCTCTGGTCCTGGTCCTCTGGTCCTGGTCCTCTGGTCCTGGTCCTCTGGTCCTGGTCCTCTGGTTCTCTGGTCCTGGTCCTCTGGTCCTGGTCCTCTGGTCCTGGTCCTCTGGTCCTGGTCCTCTGGTCCTGGTCCTCTGGTCCTGGTTCTCTGGTCCTGGTCCTCTGGTCCTGGTTCTCTGGTCCTGGTCCTCTGGTTCTCTGGTCCTGGTCCTCTGGTCCTGGTCCTCTGGTCCTGGTCCTCTGGTCCTGGTTCTCTGGTCCTGGTTCTCTAGTCCTGGTTCT
Source organism: Bostrychus sinensis (assembly GCA_020698575.1). Lineage (NCBI taxonomy): Eukaryota > Metazoa > Chordata > Actinopteri > Gobiiformes > Eleotridae > Bostrychus > Bostrychus sinensis. Next base: position 519,019 of record CM036250.1, on the reverse strand, counting down.
CTGGTCCTGGTCCTCTGGTTCTCTGGTCCTGGTCCTCTGGTCCTGGTTCTCTGGTCCTGGTTCTCTGGTCCTGGTCCTCTGGTCCTGGTTCTCTGGTCCTGGTTCTCTGGTCCTGGTCCTCTGGTCCTGGTCCTCTGGTTCTCTGGTCCTGGTTCTCTGGTCCTGGTTCTCTGGTTCTCTGGTCCTGGTTCTCTGGTCCTGGTTCTCTGGTCCTGGTCCTCTGGTTCTCTGGTCCTGGTCCTCTGGTCCTGGTCCTCTGGTTCTGGTCCTCTGGTCCTGGTCCTCTGGTCCTGGTCCTCTGGTCCTGGTTCTCTGGTCCTGGTCCTCTGGTTCTCTGGTCCTGGTCCTCTGGTCCTGGTCCTCTGGTCCTGGTTCTCTGGTCCTGGTCCTCTGGTCCTGGTCCTCTGGTCCTGGTCCTCTGGTCCTCTGGTCCTGGTCCTCTGGTCCTGGTCCTCTGGTCCTGGTCCTCTGGTTCTCTGGTCCTGGTCCTCTGGTCCTGGTCCTCTGGTCCTGGTTCTCTGGTCCTGGTTCTCTGGTCCTGGTTCTCTGGTCCTGGTCCTCTGGTCCTGGTCCTCTGGTCCTGGTCCTCTGGTTCTCTGGTCCTGGTCCTCTGGTCCTGGTCCTCTGGTCCTGGTTCTCTGGTCCTGGTTCTCTGGTCCTGGTCCTCTGGTTCTCTGGTCCTGGTCCTCTGGTCCTGGTTCTCTGGTCCTGGTTCTCTGGTCCTGGTCCTCTGGTCCTGGTTCTCTGGTCCTGGTTCTCTGGTCCTGGTCCTCTGGTCCTGGTCCTCTGGTTCTCTGGTCCTGGTCCTCTGGTCCTGGTCCTCTGGTCCTGGTTCTCTGGTCCTGGTTCTCTGTTTCTCTGGTCCTGGTTCTCTGGTCCTGGTCTCTGGTCTCTGGTCCTCTGGTTCTCTGGTCCTGGTTCTCTGGTTCTCTGGTCCTGGTTCTCTGGTCCTGGTCCTCTGGTCCTGGTTCTCTGGTCCTGGTCCTCTGGTCCTGGTTCTCTGGTCCTGGTCCTCTGGTTCTCTGGTCCTGGTCCTCTGGTCCTGGTTCTCTGGTCCTGGTTCTCTGGTCCTGGTCCTCTGGTCCTCTGGTCCTGGTTCTCTGGTCCTGGTCCTCTGGTCCTGGTCCTCTGGTCCTGGTTCTCTGGTCCTGGTCCTCTGGTCCTGGTTCCTCTGGTCCTGGTTCTCTGGTCCTGGTCCTCTGGTCCTGGTTCTCTGTGATGTGTGGTTCTAAAGTTCTGAGCCACTTCACAGAAGACGTTTGGTGGAGGTTATTTCTGCCAAAGGAGGTCAGTTATTAAATCCAAAGGTTCGCTTACTTTTTCATCCTGTACTGCGATTGTTTACATAAACACGCAATAAAAACATGAACAAAGTTTTTTTTTTTTTTTGCAGCATTAGTTTAAGCAGATTGTGTTTGTTTGTTTGTTGTGACTCAGATGAAGATCAGATCATCATCCTGTTATTTCCTAAGTGTTCACAGACTTTTTCTTTTAACTGTATAGACAAAGATTTATCAGATGTTTAGAAAATGGAGTCTGTAGGTGGAATAATTGTATCTATTACATGTGGTCTATGTTAATGCATTTTAACAAACATCACATTTGTTTCTCTGATTATGATGAAATGCTAAAGGCTAAGCTAAATAAATGTTCTCATCCATAGCAGAAGGAGCTGAGGACCTCTGAAGTGTTTTAGTCTGGTCCTGCTCTGGTCTTGGTTCTAGGCCTAACTCTGGTTCTGGTTCTAGCTCTGGTTCTAACTCTGGTTCTGGTTCTGGTCCTGGTTCTTTAGGGTCAGAAGAACCGGTCCAACCCCCCCAGAGAGACCGTCCTGTGCCTGTTCACGCTGCACGACATAAACCTGGCCATGAGGGAGAGGATCCGCTCCTGCTACAGAGGAGAGGGCAGGCTATCTCTGCCCTGGCTGCTCAACAAGGAGCTGCCCTGCATCCACACGGTCAGTACTACACTGGGTACTACACTGGGTACTACACTGGGTACTGCACAGAGTACTGCACCGAGTACTACACTGAGTACAACACTGAGTACTACACCAAGTACTGCACCGAGTACTACACTGGGTACTGCACCGAGTACTACACTGGGTACTGCACCGAGTACTACACTGGGTACTGCACCGAGTACTACACTGGGTACTGCACCGAGTACTACACTGAGTACTGCACTGAGTACTGCACCGAGTACTACACTGGGTACTGCACCGAGTACTACACTGGGTACTGCACCGAGTACTACACTGAGTACTACACTGAGTACTGCACCGAGTACTACACTGAGTACTAGACCTGGGTACTAGACCTGAGTACTAGACCTGAGTACTACACCTGAGAATACTGCAGTACAAGTACTCTCTGAAGTACCTCAACAAGGAGCGAGTACAAGCGCAGTGATCTTGACTTCTGTCTCTGAGCCTCAGCTTCTGTTTGGCAAAGGCTCAGGCCCCGGTTTGTTTGGGTCTGGTGCTAACGGAGACTGTGTGTGTGTGTGTGTGTGTGTGTGTGTGTGTGTGTGTGTGTGTGTGTGTGTGTGTGTGTGTGTGTGTGTGTTAGTGTGTGTGTGTGTGTGTTAGTGTGTGTGTGTTAGTGTGTGTGTGTGTGTGTGTGTGTGTGTGTGTGTGTGTGAGTGTGTGTGTGTGTGTGTGTGTGTGTGTGTGTTAGTGTGTGTGTGTGTGTGTTAGTGTGTGTGTGTGTGTTAGTGTGTGTGTGTGTGTGTGTGTGTGTGTGTGTGTGTGTGTGTGTGTGTGTGTGTGTGAGTGAGGGACTTTCCCCTGAGCGCAGTAATAACAGCCTGGGCCTGGGCCTGAGCCTGGGCCTGGGCCTGGTTCCTCTGCAGCGCGTGCTCTGTCATTAAACTAACTCTGAAATTACCGACTGCAGCAGGACTCACTCTGTTCACACTCAGCTCACACTCAGTTCACACTCAGTTCACACTCAGCTCACACTCAGTTCACACTCAGCTCACACTCAGCTCAGACTCAGCTCACACTCAGTTCACACTCAGCTCAGACTCAGTTCACACTCAGCTCACACTCAGCTCAGACTCAGCTCACACTCAGCTCAAACTCAGCTCACACTCAGGTCACACTCAGCTCAGACTCAGTTCACACTCAGCTCAGCCTCAGTTCACACTCAGCTCACACTCAGCTCAGACTCAGTTCACACTCAGCTCACACTCAGCTCAGACTCAGCTCACACTCAGCTCACACTCAGCTCAGACTCAGCTCACACTCAGCTCACACTCAGCTCAAACTCAGCTCACACTCAGCTCAGACTCAGGTCACACTCAGCTCAGACTCAGTTCACACTCAGCTCACACTCAGCTCAGACTCAGTTCACACTCAGCTCAGACTCAGTTCACACTCAGCTCACACTCAGCTCAGACTCAGCTCACACTCAGCTCAAACTCAGCTCACACTCAGGTCACACTCAGCTCAGACTCAGTTCACACTCAGCTCACACTCAGCTCAGCCTCAGTTCACACTCAGCTCACACTCAGTTCACACTCAGCTCACACTCAGCTCACACTCAGCTCAGACTCAGGTCACACTCAGCTCACACTCAGTTCACACTCAGCTCACACTCAGCTCAAACTCAGCTCACACTCAGTTCACACTCAGCTCACACTCAGTTCACACTCAGCTCACACTCAGTTCACACTCAGCTCAAACTCAGCTCAGACTCAGTTCACACTCAGCTCACACTCAGCTCACACTCAGCTCAAACTCAGCTCACACTCAGCTCAGACTCAGGTCACACTCAGCTCAGACTCAGTTCACACTCAGCTCACACTCAGCTCAGACTCAGTTCACACTCAGCTCACACTCAGCTCAGACTCAGGTCACACTCAGCTCACACTCAGCTCAGACTCAGCTCACACTCAGCTCAAACTCAGCTCACACTCAGCTCAGACTCAGGTCACACTCAGCTCAGACTCAGTTCACACTCAGCTCACACTCAGCTCAGACTCAGTTCACACTCAGCTCACACTCAGCTCAGACTCAGCTCACACTCAGCTCACACTCAGCTCAAACTCAGCTCACACTCAGCTCAGACTCAGGTCACACTCAGCTCAGACTCAGTTCACACTCAGCTCACACTCAGCTCAGACTCAGTTCACACTCAGCTCACACTCAGCTCAGACTCAGTTCACACTCAGCTCACACTCAGCTCAGACTCAGCTCAGACTCAGCTCACACTCAGCTCAGACTCAGCTCAAACTCAGCTCAAACTCAGCTCACACTCAGCTCAGACTCAGTTCACACTCAGCTCACACTCAGTTCACACTCAGCTCACACTCAGCTCACACTCAGCTCAAACTCAGCTCACACTCAGCTCAGACTCAGTTCAGACTCAGCTCAGACTCAGTTCAGACTCAGCTCACACTCAGCTCAGACTCAGCTCACACTCAGCTCAGACTCAGCTCACACTCAGCTCAGACTCAGTTCAGACTCAGCTCAGACTCAGCTCAGACTCAGCTCAGACTCAGCTCAGACTCAGCTCAGACTCAGCTCAGACTCAGCTCAGACTCAGTTCAGACTCAGTTCAGACTCAGCTCAGACTCAGCTCGGACTCAGTTCAGACTCAGTTCAGACTCGGCTCAGACTCAGCTCAGACTCAGTTCAGACTCAGCTCAGACTCAGCTCAGACTCAGCTCAGACTCAGCTCAGACTCAGTTCAGACTCAGCTCAGACTCAGCTCAGACTCAGTTCAGACTCAGTTCAGACTCAGCTCAGACTCAGCTCAGACTCAGCTCAGACTCAGCTCAGACTCAGTTCAGACTCAGCTCAGACTCAGCTCAGACTCAGTTCAGACTCAGCTCACAACCAGTTCAGACTCAGTTCAGACTCAGTTCAGACTCAGCTCGGACTCAGCTCGGACTCAGTTCAGACTCAGTTCAGACTCAGTTCAGACTCAGCTCAGACTCAGCTCAGACTCAGTTCAGACTCAGCTCACACTCAGCTCGGACTCAGTTCAGACTCAGTTCAGACTCAGCTCAGACTCAGCTCAGACTCAGCTCAGACTCAGTTCAGCAGTTTTCCAGGCCCTAAACTGTAGTAACTTGTATCTCAGTGGGTTGTTAAGCTGAGTCCGTCCCACCTTGTCCCACTTGTGGTACTTTTTGAGGTCTGAGAGTTTCAGTCGTATCCAGTGGGACAGATGTCTGCACAGGTGCTCACAGGTGACTGCAGGGTTTGCTCCGAGGCCCCGCCCCCTGCACCAGCGCACGGCTTTACTCCGGTTCTTTACCTTCACCGCGTTTCAACTCAGCTCGACTCTGGACCAGGAGTCTCCGGTCGCTCCCCAAAGACTCTGCATAAACTTCATTATTCATATTTGATTTGTCGTTGGGGAGAGATGTGCCCGCCCCCTTCGTGCACCAAATAATTATTCACCAATTCGTCATTTTAAGATTTTTGGACCAACCTTGCCGCAGCAGGACCACAACTACAGAGCAACAAACATAAAACAATATTTACATAAACATTAGGCACTGAGTCAAGGTAAAGGCAGACGCAGTTTGGCCAAATTAAATATTTTTGTTGTTTTAATTTAAATTAGGGCTGCACAATATATCGCAAGATTATCGTTATCGCAATATCTGTATCGCAAGAATCTAAATATATCGCAATAACGCTGTGGTCTCCATCTGACAGAGATTTACACTGAAGAATCATTTTCCAGCAGAGCCTTAAAAGAACATGTGTTGTGACTAAATAAAAATGTTTAAAAAGTCCAGTTTTAGTGGTAATTTAATTAATTTAGTCCCAGCTTAGCCTTGTTTTATTCCTGGTTTAGTCTGAGTTAAGTTTGGATTTTGTGGCTGTTGTGACTTGTAAATACAGGAACTTACATTTTTGTGACATGTAGTGAATTTAACTTACTATGTTCCAAAAGTAGGCTCTGTTTTCAAATATCACAATAATATCGTTATCGCAGTTTTCAACATAGTTATCAAATATCGCATGTTTTCTCCGTATCGTGCAGCGCTAGTTTAAATGTTAGTTATGAACACCATGATTTTGTCAATGTTTTGGTAAATAATAAAGAAAAACCGTGCGGAGGTCAGACTTGTGTTGCATTCAGAGGCAGAGATCGATGCACGAACACTGAGCGCCGTCCTGTTTGGCTGCACGATCCGTAAAAAACACGCCATATTCGATAACTATGTTAAAAATTGCGATATTTTAACATTTTCTGACACAGTGAGTTAAATTCACTTAAAACAAAAATGTAAATCAAAACTTTTTTACATTTTTATTTAGTCACAACACATTTTCTTTTAAGACTCAGGTTGGAAAATGATTCTTCAGAGTAAATCTTTGTCAGTTATTGCGATATATTTAGATTCTTACGATACAGATAACGCGTTTGCTGATATTGCGATAACGATAATGTTGTGATAACGATAATGTTGCGATGATAATTTTGCGATAAAGATTTTGCGGCAAAGAAAATTTTGCGACAACAAAACGTTTGTGATAACGATAATTTTGCAATAATAACAATTTTGCGATATATTGTGCAGCCCTAGTCTGTCGTTTGGGATGTTTTTATTTACTTGGCCTTGTCCAGACAGCAGGGGATCATGGGAAATGTGGTGCCCTGACTGTAAAGGCGTTGTCGTTAAACTTCCTGCGTCCGTGTCGGTTTCAGCCGAAGCAGATCGGGGACGACTTCTGCGGCCTGGTCCTGAACCAGCCTCTGGGCGGCCTGCGGGTCATCGAGGGACACCCCCTGTACGAGGAGCGCACCCAGGGCATGGGCGCCGTGGCCGGGTACACGTACGGAGACGACACCGTGGTCTTCGTGGGCACCAGGACCGGACAGCTCAAGAAGGTAGGACTCTGGGTCTGGGACTGGGTCTGGGACTGGGGCTGGGACTGGGACTGGGTCTGGGGCTGGGACTGGGACAGCTCAAGAAGGTAGGACTCTGGGTCTGGGACTGGGTCTGGGACTGGGACTGGGACTGGGACTGGGACTGGGGCTGGGACTGGGACTGGGACTGGGGCTGGGGCTGGGGCTGGGTCTGGGACTGGGACTGGGACTGGGTCTGGGGCTGGGACTGGGACTGGGGCTGGGACTGGGACTGGGACTGGGTCTGGGACTGGGTCTGGGGCTGGGTCTGGGGCTGGGACTGGGACTGGGGCTAGGTCTGGGTCTGGGACTGGGACTGGGGCTGGGACTGGGACTGGGTCTGGGTCTGGGTCTGGGTCTGGGACTGGGGCTGGGACTGGGGCTGGGTCTGGTCCTGGTCCTGGTACTGGTCCTGGTACTGGTCCTGGTCCTGGTGAATGTTTGACTTTAGGAAAAGTGCAGAGTTTTTGTTGAAAGAAAACGTTTCCTGTGGAAAATGTTGGCTGTGTTTTTGCTGAAACCGCTGTCTGTTGTGGATCTGAGGTTTTGTTTCTGAGCTGAGTGGATGTGTGATGAATATTTGTGGAGTAGCTCAGTTGGTAGAGCTGTTTGTCCGCTAACAGAAGGTTGGGGGTTTGATCCCTGCCTCAGGTGAAGAGACTCTGTGTAGAAAAGCTCACGATAACCAAACGTATTCTGTAAAAACCCTGACGAGCCTTTAGCGCATAAGTGTTTAATAACAACGTTGTCGTGTTGGCAGCACTGAGAGCAAAGGATCATGGTCTCTGTAGTTCCCACTGCAGCCTTTCATATTGGAAAAGTCAGGGACTTCTGACTCTGTGATATTGCAATGTTGTTGATCTTGTTATGTTCATAAGACAAATGCATTATTCTTATTATTATTATTATTTACTGACAAAGGTGCTTAAGTTTTTATTTATAAATCCTAAATCACGCTGCTCTGACACAAAACTGCTTTCATGGTTACTTACTACTGATGTGGTCCAGACTGGTCCAGACTGGTCCAGACTGGTCCAGACTGCTCCAGACTGCTCCAGACTACACCCGACTGCTCCAGACTGCTCCAGACTGGTCCAGACTGGTCCAGACTGGTCCAGACTGGTCCAGACTGGTCCAGACTGGTCCAGACTGGTCCAGACTGGTTCAGATGTGGACCAGCTTCTGCAGAGTCCTTTAGACCAGACTCATGTGAGCTGAGTTTAGAGGCAGGAGCTAACCACTCTGCCACAGGAGCTGAGAGGAGCAGGTGGTAACAAACTGTTATTACAGAGGAGAAAAGCCAGCGTTCTGATTGGCTCACAGCTCAGTTAACGAACAAAGACTTTAACGAGTTCAGGAAACGCACAACAATCAGCGCTTTTCATACACAACTGAGACAAAAGCACACAGCTGCACAGACGCACAACTGAGGGAGGAGGAGGAGGCGGAGGAGGAGGAGAGAGGAGGAGGAGGAGGAGAGAGAGGAGAGAGGAGGAGAGAGAGGAGAGAGGAGGAGAGAGAGAGGAGAGAGAGAGGAGAGGAGAGAGGATGAGAGAGAGGAGGAGGAGAAGGAGAGAGGAGAGAGGAGAGGAGGAGGAGAAGAGAGGAGAGAGAGGAGAGAGAGGAGAGAGGAGGAGAGAGAGAGGAGAGGAGAGAGGATGAGAGAGAGGAGGAGGAGAAGAGAGGAGGAGAGAGAGGAGAGAGAGGAGAGAGGAGGAGAGAGGAGAGGAGGAGGAGAGGAGGAGAAGAGAGGAGAGAGAGGAGAGAGGAGGAGGAGAGAGAGGAGGAGAGAGGAGGAGGAGGAGAGAGAGGAGGAGGAGAGAGAGAGGAGGAGGAGGAGAGAGAGAGGAGGAGAAGGAGGAGGAGAGAGAGGAGAGAGGAGGAGAGAGAGGAGAGAGGAGGAGAGAGAGAGGAGAGAGAGAGGAGAGGAGAGAGGATGAGAGAGAGGAGAGGAGAGAGGATGAGAGAGAGGAGGAGGAGAAGGAGAGAGGAGAGGAGGAGGAGAAGAGAGGAGAGAGAGGAGAGAGGAGGAGAGAGAGAGGAGAGGAGAGAGGATGAGAGAGAGGAGGAGGAGAAGAGAGGAGGAGAGAGAGGAGAGAGAGGAGAGAGGAGGAGAGAGGAGAGGAGGAGGAGAGAGGAGAGGGGAGAAGAGAGGAGAGAGAGGAGAGAGGAGGAGGAGAGAGAGGAGGAGAGAGGAGGAGGAGGAGAGAGAGGAGGAGGAGAGAGAGAGGAGGAGGAGGAGAGAGAGAGGAGGAGAAGGAGGAGGAGAGAGAGGAGAGAGGGGAGAGAGAGGAGAGAGGGGAGAGAGGAGAGAGAGGAGGAGGAGAGAGAGAGGAGGAGAAGGAGGAGGAGGAGGAGAGAGAGGAGAGGAGGAGGAGAGAGAGGAGAGAGAGAGGAGGAGAGAGGAGAGGAGGAGGAGAGAGGAGGGGGGAGAGGAAAGAGGAGGAGAGAGAGGAGGAGGGAGAGGAAAGAGGAGGAGGGAGAGGAAAGAGGAGGGGGGAGAGGAAAGAGGAGGAGAGAGAGGAGGAGGAGGAGAGAGAGGAGGAGGGAGAGAGGAGCGAGAGGAGGAGAGAGAGGAGGAGGAGGGAGAGAGGAGAGAGAGGAGGAGGAGGAGGAGGAGGAGGAGGAGGAGGAGGAGGAGGAGGAGGAGGAGGAGATGTGAATGATTGATGAACAGTTTTCTAACTCAGATGTAAAGAAACAAACTCAGGGAGAGTTCATTTCTTTAAAGAAACAGAGTCAGGCTGCGTTTGTTTACCTCTCACTGCCTGCAGCTGTTCTTCCTGTCTCTCTGTGATCTGATTGGCTCTGGGCTGTGATCTGACGCCTGATTGGCTCTGGGCTGTGATGTCACGGGGAAAACAGGAAGTGATAGTCCCAGGAGGGAAGCAGGAAGTTGTAGTCCCAGGAGGAAGGGTGTGAGTGTCAAAAGAACTACAACTGTGGTTTGGATCTGAGACAAGAAGTGTGGCCGAGAACACCACCGCAACAAGACCTAAACCGGGTCTAAACCAGAACTAAACCGGGTCTGAACCAGGACTAAACCGGGTCTGAACCAGGACTAAACCAGGACTAAACCAGGACTACACCAGGACTACACCAGGACTAAACCAGGACTAAACCAGGTCTAAACCGGGTCTAAACCGGGTCTAAACCAGGTCTAAACCAGGACTAAACCAGGACTAAACCAGGTCTAAACCAGGTCTAAACCAGGTCTAAACCAGGACTAAACCAGGTCTAAACCAGGACTAAACCAGGACTAAACCAGGACTAAACCAGGTCTAAACCGGGTCTAAACCAGGACTAAACCAGGACTAGACCAGGTCCACTCAGCTGTAGTCCCTGAGTGATGCTGGATGCAGGTCGGTGCTGATGCTGAGCTCATTGTGATGCGGTTTCCATGGCGACAGTGGGATCTGGTCCTCGGAGACTGGGCTGAGTCTGTTCTCTCCGATCGCTCGACCCACTGACGAACAGCCACCGTTACCATGACGATTTACACAAAAAAACTCAATATTCACCAAAGAAAAAAATATTGTTTGGTTTGTGGTTGGTTTATAGTTATTTTGCTGTTCATTGTGAGCTCTGATGTGGCAGTACCTTCTCCTGTCTGCTGGGGGGCGCTCTTTGTTTACTCTCTGATGGAGCGCAGAGGTCATGTGACTGAAAACTGAACTGCTCTGGAATCTGTTTTTATTTCTCAGGTTTTTATTTGTTTCCCAAACCCTGGCCTGAGCTCTGCGGAAACGTTCTGGCTGCAGGACACGGAGGAAACATGCGACATTCAATTACTATGTTCAAAGTTACGATAAAGACAAGCGCGTAATTTCCGGGGAAAATCAGGTCGAGCCAATATAACCCCCCCAATAATCACAACATTGCGATGAATACAAATATGAATTATGTTGCATGAATAACTCGTCGATTTTCTGTTTTCATTTCATTTGCGGTGAGAGTTGGCTGTCTCAGTTTTACAGAGTTGGTCATCGCCAACCCCAACGTAAAAGAAACAAAGTCCTGCCCAACAGGAGGTAAACAGTGGTGTTGTGTAGTCAGCTGATGATGTGATAAACTGCCAGTGTGAGGTAAAACTAAGGAGGCTGCAGTGGAACATGTGCTGTGTGCAGGACTAATGTCAATTTACCACTGATGCTAATTTAAGTGATGGCATTATTTACTGCTGAGCCTTGCTGTTGTGCTAACACTGACGTTAGCCTAGCACACAGCTAAAGCTAAGTCAATCACAGTAAAAGCATCATAATGCATTTCTAATACAGAAACTCCAAATTAGCATTTTCCTTTTACAAAAATACATGGGGGTCCCCCCCCCAGTATTACCCCCAAAGTTACGCCCTTGGATAACGATATTATTGCGATATTTGAAAACAGAGCCTACTTTTGGAACATAGTAAGTTAAATTCACTACATTTCACAAAAATGTAAGTTCCTGTATTTACAAGTCACAACAGCCACAAAATCCAAACTTAACACAGACTAAACCAGGAATAAAACAAGGCTAAGCTGGGACTAAATTAATTAAATTACCACTAAAACTGGACTTTTTAAACATTTTTATTTCGTCACAACACATGTTCTTTTAAGGCTCTGGTGGAAAATGATTCTTCAGTGTAAATCTCTGTCAGATGGAGACCACAGTGTTATTGTGATATATTTAGATTCTTGCGATGCTGAGATTGTGATAACGATAATTTTGTGATTTATTGTGCAGCTCGTCTCTGTTTCTGTGTTTCCTGATCTTTCCTGGTTTCTGCTCTGTGTTTTTGGCTCCTGTTGGTTTTTGGGGGAAGGGCGCTAATAGGATTAACTACACCCCCTCTGTCTCCTTCCCTGTCTCCTTCCCTGTCTCCTTCCCTGTCTCCTTCCCTGTCTCCTTCCCTGTCTCCTTCCCTGTCTCCTTCCCTGTCTCCTTCCCTGTCTCCTTCCCTGTCTCCTTCCCTTGTCTCCTTCCCTTGTCTCCTTCCCTGTCTCCTTCCCTGTCTCCTTCCCTGTCTCCTTCCCTGTCTCCTTCCCTTGTCTCCTTCCCTGTCTCCTTCCCTTGTCTCCTTGCATGTCTCCTTCCCTGTCTCCTTCCCTGTCTCCTTCCCTGTCTCCTTCCCTGTCTCCTTCCCTGTCTCCTTCCCTTGTCTCCTTCCCTGTCTCCTTCCCTGTCTCCTTCCCTGTCTCCTTGCATGTTTAGATTGTTCTCAGAGAAGCCGAGCCTCCAGACCCTCTCTGCTCCTCTGCTCCTCTGACCTTTGACCTTTTCTTTCGGGGCCGCAGCTGTCGCTCTCTGCAGACGTGATCTCATTAAATTTTCTCGTTAACTTGATCTCGTTAACAGGATTCTGTTAAATTCCTTTGCTTCTGTGTCGGGTCCAGACTGAGGTTTGTGTGGTGTTTTTGTTTTGGTGCCGTTACTGAAGCTGAAGCTGAAGCTGAAGCATGAATCTGCTGTAGCTTCTGCAGATGTTTGTGTTTTCTGCTCATTTTGGCGTTTCTTATGTTATTATTATTATTATTTATTATTCATTTATTTAAAGGACAGTGTACAGTTGAACATAATGCGAAGGCAGAAATGTCTGCAGCAGATTACAGCCACATGGCTAATTTCCATCTGTAGTCCTTAAACATATGCAGTTATCAAAGTATAACATGCAAGAGCTGCTTGGATGTGATGAGTTTGTTAAAGTGATGTCCTTTTGTTGCTCTTCAGTGCAGGGATCAGCACCAACTCTGGTAAAAAAAGCAGGAAACTGAGGCACTCAAAAAGCTGAAACGCGTTGGCACTGTTTTAACAAACAGCCATGTGATAATAAAGGCCTTTTAATCATTTCTGTCTTTTTGAGTGCCTCAGTTTCCTGCTTTTTTACCAATATACAATTATCATTTCATCAATACATAAATAACAATAAAACTTACACAAAGATAAACTCATCTGTATTGAATCTTATTAAAACATAAATAGTAATTGGTTATCATTATTTCCATGGAAAAAAAAACAAAAAAACAACAACAATCAATTCATCATCAACCAAACCCTGATATAAAACTTCACAGACGATGAGCAGGGCTTGACATTTACTTTTTTCTCCATGGCCACTGTAGTCTTGGTCAATAATAACCTGCCAGTTCGTGTTTTTACTCGCCACTGTTTATTTAGTGGAGTTTGAGTATATTTTATAAGTTTAAAGAATTGTCAATTTTGTTTTTTATGCATTTATTAAATATAAAAGAGGTTTACCTATCGGCAGAATAAAATGTATCTGATGTCATATCTTTTCAATTAATCTTTAATTAACGTATTTTCCGGACAATAAGCCGCACTTTTTTTCATAGTTTGCCCGGTCCTGCGACTTATAGTCAGGTGCGACTTAGTATATCAAATTTAATCATGAATCAAGAAGTAAACCTTACCGCCTACAGCCACGAGAGGGCGCTCTAGGCTTGTGACAACTACTGTCAGTAGTTTTCAGTGATGTAGAATAAGACGGAGAGCTCAGGGAAGTTGTTTACCGCTAACTTGTTGTTGGACTCAGTGCCTTATGTTAATTTAGCCTCTTCAGCATCCGAGGTTTGTTCTTTATGATTTTGCGCAGCTGAATAATTGTTACGTTAACACCGCGGTCACCTGTTCAGTCTTTTGTTCTGAGCGCTGTTGTCGCAGAATAACTTACTTTTCCAGATTAAATGTCTGTTCTTGGTCTTGGAGTTTGTGAAATACATTTTTAAATAAATGTGACTTAAAGTCCAGTGCGACTTAAAAATAACATATAATATATATAATTAATGTTTTTTTCCTCTTCATGACGCATTTTTTGACCGATGTGACTTATTCTCCAGAGCGACTTAGTCCAGGAAACACGTTTTCCTTCGTTAACCGCGGTGATTATAATAAAATAACCGCACACCTGAGCAGAGCGGCTGCGGTGCAGACGCAGGCACTGAGAGTTTTTGTGTCACAGCCAAAATAAAAATCTCCCTGCATTTGGCCGAGAGTTGAAGTCGAGCCCCGGTGATGATGTTTGACAAAGATGTTCATTAATAAAAACATTTTAGAGTTTCAGCGTCACAACAGAAAAATACAGAATATTACACTGTCCTCATTAAAATCATTTATTTTCCCTCTGCTGCCGTTCCAATACAGAAATGTTAAATCCTGTTCATTCCTCTGTAACTCTGTCAGAGGTAAACAATACACAAACAAAAACATCATTTTCTCAGTGCATTGTGGGAAATAATTCCTTATAATTCCATTGGATAACAGTGAGTGTAGCCCCGCCTCTTAGGGCTTTAAGAGGAAGAAGCTGAGTTTCAGAGCAAAGTAAAAATGGATTAAATCAGAGTTAGGGCGACTCAGAGAGCGATCAGGACTGGACCCTGCACAAACAACAACACTCTGATCTGTAAACAGGAAATAACTCATCTTTTATTTACAAATCTGTGGAATTATGTAAACAAACTGCATTTAGAGGTAAAAATATAAAAATGAATTAACTTTCCTCTCTGTGTTGAGGACAGGGGTTAATGGTTTATCTTTGTAACTGTGGACTTCAGGAGGTCAGAGGTTAAAGGTCGTTAGTATTTTCCTGTAAACTTTCTCTCGTTAACGTCGGTGAAAGCGTTTGTGAACAGACAGAGATTGGATCTGTCCGGCCTCGTCCACACTCGGGCCGTTCTCAGGTTTCTCCAGCTGCGTTTGCTCAGCCTCTCGTTAACGTTCTCTCGTCAAACTCGTTAACGTTCTCTCGTCAAACTCGTTAACGTTCCCTCGTCAAACTCGTTAACGTTCTCTCGTCAAACTCGTTAACGTTCTCTCGTCAAACTCGTTAACGTTCTCTCGTCAAACTCGTTAACGTTCTCTCGTCAAACTCGTTAACGTTCCCTCGTCAAACTCGTTAACGTTCCCTCGTCAAACTCGTTAACGTTCTCTCGTCAAACTCGTTAACGTGGGAATCGTTTCCTTCCCCAGGGACGATCATTTCTGCGATAACAGATTTTCACTCGGGCTACGTTCACACTGCAGGCAGAAGTGGCCCAATCTGACTTTTTGTCCAGATGTGAGCTGTATCTGACGTTTGTGTGACAGCAGTTCATCTGAGTTTACATCACAGAAACGTAACAGATGCCCGTTCTGAGCTGGAGACAGAACCAGGCTGAAGGTAAAGAGTTTTTAAACCTGAGGCTCGCATCCTGACTGCACTGAGCGACGTTCACACTGCACTTCTTAAAGCTCAGTTCTGATTTTTTGCTTGAATCAGAATATTGTTCACATTACAGTCTCTGTGTGAACCGTTTCCAGGATTAAAGTGAGCCGCGTGCACAAAACGACCTGCGGAGCCTGGAGCGGTGAGTTTAAGCTCAGGAAATTGTAGAAGATGTTTGAATACGTTTGTCATGACACTCCTCAGTCCTAATTTCTTAATTTTTCTCCTCTCATTTCTCGTTGCAGTTCTCCTCAGTACAGTTATGATACGACCCCTCGGTTTAACAGAATTATCACCTTTTATACAAATTAGCTTTAAAATCTCAATTTTTTTCACTGACCAGGTTTATTCATCATTTTCTCTGCCAGTTCCCGCTTCTTCTAAGATGGAATTGGGCATAAAAGTCAGATTAAATGCGACTTGGCCGTTCAGACTGCAGAAGGTCCCGGGTTCGATTCCCAGACTGGGTGTGGTCTTTCTGTGTGGATGTTCTCCCTGGAAGTGAGTTTCTGTATCTCAGAGGTTAAATAAAAACAAATGTCACAGTCCCGGGCTCCGGGCTCCGGGCTCCGGGCCCCGGGCTCCGGGCCCCGGGCTCCGGGCTCCGGGCTCCGGGCTCCGGGCTCCGGGCTCCGGGCCCCGGGCCCCGGGCTCCGGGCTCTGTCAGAGGTTTCCTGCTCCTGCCGCTCAGGGCTGGGAACGACACTGAGGTCACATTAAACTTTACTTTAATGTGAACAAAACCTTACATCTGTCCTCAGCTCTGTCCTCTGTCCTCTGTCCTCAGCTCTGTCCTCTGTCCTCAGCTCTGTCCTCTGTCCTCTGTCCTCTGTCCTCAGCTGTGTCCTCTGTCCTCTGTCCTCAGCTCTGTCCTCTGTCCTCTGTCCTCAGCTCTGTCCTCTGTCCTCTGTCCTCTGTCCTCAGCTGTGTCCTCTGTCCTCAGCTCTGTCCTCTGTCCTCAGCTCTGTCCTCTGTCCTCAGCTCTGTCCTCTGTCCTCAGCTCTGTCCTCTGTCCTCAGCTGTGTCCTCTGTCCTCTGTCCTCAGCTCTGTCCTCTGTCCTCAGCTGTGTCCTCTGTCCTCAGCTCTGTCCTCTGTCCTCTGTCCTCAGCTCTGTCCTCTGTCCTCAGCTCTGTCCTCAGCTCTGTCCTCTGTCCTCTGTCCTCTGTCCTCAGCTCTGTCCTCTGTCCTCAGCTCTGTCCTCTGTCCTCAGCTGTGTCCTCTGTCCTCAGCTCTGTCCTCTGTCCTCTGTCCTCAGCTCTGTCCTCTGTCCTCCGTCTCTCGTTGACAGTGATGATGAGTTTTACAAACAGACTGTGATTGGATCTGTCCGGCCTCGTCCACACTAAGTCTCTAAACGCCGGTGTTCTCGGGTTTCTCCAGCTGCTGCCGTTTCTCTGTCTGCTCCTCCTCTGTCTCCTCCTCCTCTGTCTCCTCCTCCGTCTCCTCCTCCTCTGTCTGCTCCTCCTCTGTCTGCTCCTCCGTCTCCTCCTCCTCTGTCTCCTCCTCCTCTGTCTCCTCCTCCGTCTCCTCCTCCTCTGTCTGCTCCTCCTCTGTCTCCTCCTCTGTCTCCTCCTCCTCTGTCTCCTCCTCCTCTGTCTCCTCCTCCGTCTCCTCCTCCTCTGTCTGCTCCTCCTCTGTCTCCTCCTCCGTCTGCTCCTCCTCCGTCTGCTCCTCCTCCGTCTCCTCCTCCTCCGTCTCCTCCTCCTCTGTCTCCTCCTCCTCTGTCTCCTCCTCCGTCTCCTCCTCCTCTGTCTGCTCCTCCTCTGTCTCCTCCTCCGTCTGCTCCTCCTCCGTCTGCTCCTCCTCCGTCTCCTCCTCCTCTGTCTCCTCCTCCTCTGTCTCCTCCTCCGTCTCCTCCTCCTCTGTCTGCTCCTCCTCTGTCTCCTCCTCCGTCTGCTCCTCCTCCGTCTGCTCCTCCTCCGTCTCCTCCTCCTCCGTCTGCTCCTCCTCCGTCTCCTCCTCCTCCGTCTCCTCCTCTGTCTCCTCCTCCTCTGTCTCCTCCTCCTCTGTCTCCTCCTCCTCTGTCTCCTCCTCCTCTGTCTCCTCCTCCTCTGTCTCCTCCTCCGTCTGCTCCTCCTCCGTCTGCTCCTCCTCCGTCTGCTCCTCCTCCGTCTGCTCCTCCTCCGTCTCCTCCTCCTCTGTCTCCTCCTCCGTCTCCTCCTCCTCTGTCTGCTCCTCCTCCGTCTCCTCCTCCTCTGTCTGCTCCTCCTCTGTCTGCTCCTCCTCCGTCTCCTCCTCCTCCGTCTGCTCCTCCTCTGTCTGCTCCTCCTCCTCTGTCTCCTCCTCCGTCTCCTCCTTCTCTGTCTGCTACTCCTCTGTCTGCTCCTCCTCCTCCGTCTGCTCCTCCTCTGTCTGCTCCTCCTCCGTCTGCTCCTCCTCCGTCTGCTCCTCCTCCGTCTGCTCCTCCTCCGTCTGCTCCTCCTCCGTCTGCTCCTCCTCTGTCTGCTCCTCCTCCGTCTGCTCCTCCTCTGTCTGCTCCTCCTCTGTCTGCTCCTCCTCTGTCTCCTCCTCCTCTGTCTGCTCCTCCTCCTCCGTCTGCTCCTCCTCCGTCTCCTCCTCCTCTGTCTGCTCCTCCTCCGTCTGCTCCTCCTCTGTCTGCTCCTCCTCTGTCTGCTCCTCCTCTGTCTGCTCCTCCTCCGTCTGCTCCTCCTCCGTCTGCTCCTCCTCTGTCTGCTCCTCTTGTTGTCTCTGATGTTTTGGTCTGGTCTTTGAATTTTTAAATGCCTTTTTGTATTTCTACCACTGAATTTTTAACCCTGAAAAAAGTCTGATTTCATCAAACGTGCCTTTTAAAAATTCTGTGCATTGATCTTCAGCTCCTCAAACTTGATTGGATAAATTCTGAAACAATGGTTCTCAGCTTCAGGAGCCACCATCTCTTTATTCTGACGAACTGCGACCCAAATAAAACCGATATTTAAACTGATCAGTTGTATTGAACCTGAGAATAAAGTCAGAATATCACAGCACATTCCCTTCCTCCCTTCTGCTTTCTGTTAGACGCAGTTTAATTTAAAACCAAAATACATGAAATGAAAAAGTGCAATTCAAAACTTTTTAACGATAAACACTGAAACACTGTGAGGAGAACTCAGCAGCGCTCTCTTCAGCCTTTGGTGAAACAGTAACATCACTTTTTTATTTATCTTTTTTTTTTTTCCTTTGGCGAAGACACGCAACCCACTAAAAATGGTTCCGCGACCTATTTTTGGGTCCCAGCCCACCAGTTGAGAATTACTGGTCTGAAATACTCCGTCAAAAAACTCACATGAAACGTCCGGGAGCACTTGTTTTTTACTCATTTAAATAAGCTGTACTTCATTTTAACAAGAGACAATAAAAATATAATATGTTTCAAATGTTAAAGTTTTGGTAATTTCACATTTAACGTCTTCACCGTAGCTTGCGTCCGTAGATCTTATGTTTCACGTTTGTCTCAGGATGGACGGTAAAACGACTTAATTTGTTTAATTTGTGTTTTTAATTTTGGACAATGTGTAAAAATGCTCCATCTATCAACTTCAGTGGAAATGGCTCAGAGCTGCAGGTGTTAGCGGTCTTGAGGCTAATGCTAATGCTAGCGCCTAACGCAGCTTTAACACTGACTCTGCAGACACTAAAACACGGATAATCTCAGAGAAAGGAGTCTGTTTACCTCTGTAACGTCTTTGTTTGGAGAAGACAAACAGCGCAGTGTGATGTGCAGCAGCAGCGGCGCTAACTTTACGTACGTTGTTTATGTGCTAATTAGCCACATGCGCTGGAGTTAGCGTCTTTTCCCAGGCCTCAGTTGTTGAGTATAAATGATAACAGACCTGGATTTAGAAGCAGAGAGGACTTAAACTGAAACATATTTACTGACAACACTGTGCGAGTAATGCACACTGCTGCTTTGTTCAGACATTTAGCATAAAAGCATAGCTAAAAATTTGAAATATAGTAATGAAAATGATCAGTATCGGCCAAAACTAAACATTTAAGGATCGGTATCGGCCGTCCCTGCGTCAGACCCAGAGCTGGGAGAGTTTCCAGCCACAAAAGACCAAAAACTCACCGATAACACACAATAAAGTTTAAAACGTACATCTTTATTTGTAGAGGTCGACCGATATATTAGGCCAATTTTTTTTTTTTTTTTTTTTTTTTTTTTTAAGTCAATCGGCTGATTATTGCCCTTTTATGCAGATTTCTGGTCAGGCTCCTGTCGGGGCCCCATGTGATTGAAGGGCCCCATCTTGTCTCAGTTTTTTACTCTGCAGTTCATAGGAAACATCCAAAAATCGTCAGTGTTTATCGACCATCACCGTTTTAAAAATCAGTATCAGCCGCAGTAAAAACCCCACACTGGGTCAGAGTCAGAGCTGCTCCTCAGTCTCAGGTCCCACAGATGAACGGGACAGGGTCAGGTCCTGGTCCTGGACTCTCCTCGGTCTGAGGTCCTGGTCCTGGACTGTCCTGGGTCTGAGGTCCTGGTCCTGGACTCTCCTCGGTCTGAGGTCCTGGTCCTGGACTGTCCTCGGTCTGAGGTCCTGGTCCTGGACTGTCCTGGGTCTGAGGTCCTGGTCCTGGACTGTCCTGGGTCTGAGGTCCTGGTCCTGGACTGTCGTCGGTCTGAGGTCCTGGTCCTGGACTGTCCTCGGTCTGAGGTCCTGGTCCTGGACTGTCCTGGGTCTGAGGTCCTGGTCCTGGACTGTCCTGGGTCTGAGGTCCTGGTCCTGGACTGTCCTCGGTCTGAGGTCCTGGTCCTGGACTGTCCTGGGTCTGAGGTCCTGGTCCTGGACTGTCCTGGGTCTGAGGTCCTGGTCCTGGACTGTCGTCGGTCTGAGGTCCTGGTCCTGGACTGTCCTGGGTCTGAGGTCCTGGTCCTGGACTGTCCTCGGTCTGAGGTCCTGGTCCTGGACTGTCCTGGGTCTGAGGTCCTGGTCCTGGACTGTCCTGGGTCTGAGGTCCTGGTCCTGGACTGTCCTCGGTCTGAGGTCCTGGTCCTGGACTGTCCTCGGTCTGAGGTCCTGGTCCTGGACTGTCCTGGGTCTGAGGTCCTGGTCCTGGACTGTCCTGGGTCTGAGGTCCTGGTCCTGGACTCTCCTGGGTCTGAGGTCCTGGTCCTGGACTCTCCTGGGTCTGAGGTCCTGGTCCTGGACTGTCCTGGGTCTGAGGTCCTGGTCCTGGACTGTCCTGGGTCTGAGGTCCTGGTCCTGGACTGTCCTCGGGTCTGAGGTCCTGGTCCTGGACTGTCCTGGGTCTGAGGTCCTGGTCCTGGACTGTCCTGGGTCTGGTTCAGAGTAAATGTTAGCTTTAGTGTCTGTGGTTAAGAATAGCCTTTAGCAGCAGCTGACAGACCCCAGATCAGTTTCAGACTGGCCCCAGATCAGTTTCAGTGTGAGCTCATGTGTCTGGAGGCTCGCTCATATTCACGAGCTGCAGAGGGGCCCCAGCATCAGAGGGGCCCCAGCCCAAGCTGGAGAACCCAGAGAAAAAATATTGAAAAAAAAAAAAAGAAAACTATATACAATTTAATTAAAACAATAATAATAATATTAAGAAAAAATACTAAAGGAAAATAAAATCATAATAACAATAATGGATTTAAATGATGCTCTTTCTAAAAGCTCTGTTTGTTTAAAGCCCAGGCTCTGAACTCGGCCGAGCTTCAGTCTCAGACTCAGATCCACACACGACACCAGTCCAACTGAAAACCTCAGAGACCGGACTGAGAGGGTCCGAGTCCCGTCCTCAGGTCCGAGTCCCGTCCTCGGGTCCGAGTCCCGTCCTCGGGTCCGAGTCCCGTCCTCGGGTCCGAGTCCCGTCCTCGGGTCCGAGTCCCGTCCTCGGGTCCGAGTCCCGTCCTCGGGTCCGAGTCCCGTCCTCGGGTCTGAGGGGGTTTAGTCCTGGGACAGGGACCACACCGAGCTCAGACCGGTGTTTGGTTTCAGGAATGTGTGGCATCTCCCCCCGGCAGCATTTACCCAGCGACTAACAGGGCCCAGCCACAAGTCTCTAATGTCCACAGACACACAGCGTCTTTAATGTCCACAGAGTGTCTCTAATGTCCACAGAGTGTCTCTAATGTCCACAGAGTGTCTCTAATGTCCACAGAGTGTCTCTAATGTCCACAGAGTGTCTCTAATGTCCACAGAGTGTCTCTAATGTCCACAGAGTGTCTCTAATGTCCACAGGGACACCTGTACAGGTGAGGAGTGTCTCTCCGTTGTCACATGACCCCCCCTCAGCAGAGTGATTGTCTGAAGGGGTCAGAGGTCAGGGGTCAGAGGGCATTTCCTGTGACTCTGACAGCTCCTGACCTCTGACCTCAGGACGTCCTGACCTCTGACCTCAGTGTGATTCTGTGGAGTAATGGCCTCTGTCCCGGCCTTAAGCAGGAAAATAAAACCTTTCAGTTCCTCTGTGGAGAGGAAAGTTCCAGCCCTGGGCCCTGCCCTCAGCTCACAGCGCTGCTAACGTCGCTAACTCTGCTAATGCCGCTAATGTTGCTAACTCTGCTAACGTCGCTAACTCTGCTAATGTCGCTAACTCTGGTCCTCCGCCTTGTGGAGGCCTGATCCTGTCAGACCTCGGAAGCTCAGCAGGGCGGGGCCTGGTCAGTTCCTGGATGGGAGACCGCTGTGAATGTGAGTGAGTGGGGACTACAGATGGAAACTAGCTCTGAGCTATGATCCGGTGGAGTTACGGCACTAGCTGCTGTTCATTAATACACACTGTCACATATAAATAAATAAATTAAATAAACTATGCCAATGCCGCCAGGTCTGTTAACGTCGCTAACTCTGCTAACGCCACTAACTCTGCTAACACCGCCAGCTCTGCTAACTCTGCTAATGCCGCTAACGCTGCTAACTCTGCTAATGCCGCTAACTCTGCTAACACCGCCAGCTCTGCTAACGCCGCTAACGTTGCTAACTCTGCTAATGCCGCCAGCTCTGCCAACACCGCTAACTCTGCTAACGCCGCCAGCTCTGCTAACTCTGCTAATGCCGCTAACTCTGCTAACACCGCCAGCTCTGCTAACGCCGCTAACGTTGCTAAGTCTGCTAATGCCGCCAGCTCTGCCAACACCGCTAACTCTGCTAATGCCACCAACTCTGCTAACGCTGCCAGCTCTGCTAACGCTGCCAGCTCTGCTAACGCTGCTAATGTTGCTAACGCTGCTAATGTTGCTAACGCTGTGTCGTCATAACTTTTCCACATTTGCACAGACTGCAGTCCATGTTGTTAATGTTTGGGTGTAGGGCACATTTAAAAGCTTTATATTCTGCTTTTATTCATATTTTTACAGCCCAAATTCTGTAATTTTTTGTTTTTGAATGAATGAAATCAAAACTAAAAAACTTTCAGGTCACATGAGCTGCATTTTATTCAGCTATAGTCAGAAATGAAATCTTTAAGGCTCTTTATTCTGCTTTTAATCCTCTTTGTAACCCAGCAGCGTTTTACAGCCTTTAAAAACATTCTGGGACTAAAAGAGAACGTTTTTAATAAGAACTCTACTGGAGCCATAAAGAAACAGGAGAAGAGACCAGCAGAGGGCAGAGTGTTGCGGTTTTTTTAACATAATTTGAAGAATAAAAGTCTCTTCTCTTCCTTAAACTTTGTGTCTGATCCATTTTCCTCCAAAGTAAAGCTCTCTGTGATAAACGACTGAGAGCAGCCTGAGATGGAGAGGGCTGGCTGGTGATTGGTCAGTGCTTCCTGGAGTGGGCGGGGCTTTGTGGTGGGAGAGGCGGGGCTTTGTGGTGGAGCTCAGCGCCCCAGCTGCAGGAGGTTTTGCTGCAGTGTCTCAGTTCTGGTTTAAACCTCTGTCATCGTCGTCGCGCTGCTGTCGTGAGGATTTTCTGCAGCTCAGAGTTGGACCGAGACAAATGTTATTAAAACAATAATAATCTGTTTATTTAATAATAACTGCGCTGTTACATCATTTCATCCTCCCCCCTCTGCAGACTCCTGCTGCAGTGGCCTACTTCCCCTCTGTCAGGTCTAAACCAGGACTAAACCAGGTCTAAACCAGGTCTAAACCAGGTCTAAACCAGGACTAAACCAGGTCTAACCCAGGTCTAAACCAGGTCTAAACCAGGTCTAAACCAGGACTAAACCAGGTCTAAACCAGGTCTAACCCAGGTCTAAACCAGGTCTAAACCAGGACTAAACCAGGTCTAAACCAGGTCTAAACCAGGTCTAAACCAGGACTAAACCAGGTCTAAACCAGGTCTAAACCAGGACTAAACCAGGTCTAAACCAGGTCTAACCCAGGTCTAAACCAGGTCTAAACCAGGACTAAACCAGGTCTAAACCAGGACTAAACCAGGTCTAAACCAGGACTAAACCAGGACTAAACCGGGACTAAACCGGGACTAAACCGGGTCTAAACCAGGACTAAACCAGGTCTAAACCAGGACTAAACCAGGTCTAAACCAGGACTAAACCGGGTCTAAACCAGGTCTAAACCAGGTCTAAACCAGGACTAAACCAGGACTAAACCAGGACTAAACCGGGTCTAAACCAGGACTAAACCGGGTCTAAACCAGATCTAAACCAGGACTAAAACCAGGACTAAACCGGGACTAAACCGGGACTAAACCGGGTCTAAACCGGGTCTAAACCGGGACTAAACCGGGACTAAACCGGGTCTAAACCAGGACTAAACCAGGTCTAAACCAGGACTAAACCAGGTCTAAACCAGGACTTGTAGAGCAGTAGCTGTGTTTCTGGTGTGGTTCCATTTCACAGAGGTTTAGTCTCTAACAGGATTAACTCTGACCCAGAAAATACAAAGAGGGGAGAGACTTCTAGTCTCTTTAGTTTAGACCTGGTTTAGACCTGGTTTAGACCTGGTTTAGTCCTGGTTTAGTCCTGGTTTAGACCTGGTTTAGTCCTGGTTTAGACCTGGTTTAGTCCTGGTTTAGTCCTGGTTTAGTCCTGGTTTAGACCTGGTTTAGACCTGGTTTAGTCCTGGTTTAGTCCTGGTTTAGACCTGGTTTAGTCCTGATTTAGACCTGGTTTAGTCCTGGTTTAGACCTGGTTTAGTCCTGGTTTAGTCCTGATTTAGACCTGGTTTAGTCCTGGTTTAGACCTGGTTTAGTCCTGGTTTAGTCCTGATTTAGACCTGGTTTAGTCCTGGT
Source organism: Bostrychus sinensis (assembly GCA_020698575.1). Taxonomy (NCBI): domain Eukaryota; kingdom Metazoa; phylum Chordata; class Actinopteri; order Gobiiformes; family Eleotridae; genus Bostrychus; species Bostrychus sinensis. Next base: position 494,805 of record CM036250.1, on the reverse strand, counting down.
TTAGACCTGGTTTAGACCCGGTTCTGTCTTGGTTTAGTCCTGGTTTAGACCTGGTTTAGACCTGGTTTAGACCTGGTTTAGACCTGGTTTAGTCCTGATTTAGACCTGGTTTAGTCCTGGTTTAGACCTGGTTTAGACCCGGTTCTGTCTTGGTTTAGTCCTGGTTTAGTCCTGGTTTAGACCTGGTTTAGACCCGGTTCTGTCTTGGTTTAGTCCTGGTTTAGTCCTGGTTTAGACCTGGTTTAGTCCTGGTTTAGACCTGGTTTAGACCCGGTTCTGTCTTGGTTTAGTCCTGGTTTAGTCCTGGTTTAGACCTGGTTTAGTCCTGGTTTAGACCTGGTTTAGTCCTGGTGTAGTGTATCAGTGAAAGTAGGTCAGAGCAGAGGAACAAAGAGAGTGAAAGTTAATTATCCCTGAACTCATTAGGCTCAGACTTTAATTAAACCAGACTCCCTGGTCCTGGTCCTGGTCCTGGTCCTGGTCTTGGTCCTGGTCCTGGTCCTGGTCCTGGTCCTGGTTTTGGTCCTGGTCCTGGTCCTGGGGATGGCCTTCTCTCTCACTGCACCCTGCTCCGTTTCAGGTTTATTTAACACAAGGGTTGTGGGTTAGGTTCCTAATCTGTCTGTGTCCTCCCTGTGTTACCGTAGCAGAGTGGTTAGCCTGTGTTACTGTAGCAGAGTGGTTAGCCTGTGTTACTGTAGCAGAGTGGTTAGCCTGTGTTACTGTGGCAGAGTGGTTAGCCTGTGTTACTGTAGCAGAGTGGTTAGCCTGTGTTACTGTAGCAGAGTGGTTAGCCTGTGTTACTGTAGCAGAGTGGTTAGCCTGTGTTACTGTGGCAGAGTGGTTAGCCTGTGTTACTGTAGCAGAGTGGTTAGCCTGTGTTACTGTAGCAGAGTGGTTAGCTCTGTGTTACTGTGGCAGAGTGGTTAGCCTGTGTTACTGTGGCAGAGTGGTTAGCCTGTGTTACTGTAGCAGAGTGGTTAGCTCTGTGTTACTGTAGCAGAGTGGTTAGCTCTGTGTTACTGTAGCAGAGTGGTTAGCCTGTGTTACTGTGGCAGAGTGGTTAGCCTGTGTTACTGTAGCAGAGTGGTTAGCTCTGTTACTGTAGCAGAATGGTTAGCTCTGTGTTACTGTAGCAGAGTGGTTAGCCTGTGTTACTGTAGCAGAGTGGTTAGCCTGTGTTACTGTAGCAGAGTGGTTAGCCTGTGTTACTGTGGCAGAGTGGTTAGCCTGTGTTACTGTGGCAGAGTGGTTAGCCTGTGTTACTGTGGCAGAGTGGTTAGCTCTGTGTTACTGTGGCAGAGTGGTTAGCCTGTGTTACTGTAGCAGAGTGGTTAGCCTGTGTTACTGTGGCAGAGTGGTTAGCTCTGTGTTACTGTAGCAGAGTGGTTAGCCTGTGTTACTGTGGCAGAGTGGTTAGCCTGTGTTACTGTGGCAGAGTGGTTAGCTCTGTGTTACTGTAGCAGAGTGGTTAGCCTGTGTACTGTGGCAGAGTGGTTAGCCTATGTTACTGTGGCAGAGTGGTTAGCCTGTGTTACTGTAGCAGAGTGGTTAGCCTGTGTTACTGTAGCAGAGTGGTTAGCCTGTGTTACTGTGGCAGAGTGGTTAGCCTGTGTTACTGTGGCAGAGTGGTTAGCCTGTGTTACTGTAGCAGAGTGGTTAGCCTGTGTTACTGTGGCAGAGTGGTTAGCCTGTGTTACTGTAGCAGAGTGGTTAGCCTGTGTTACTGTAGCAGAGTGGTTAGCTCTGTGTGACTGTGGCAGAGTGGTTAGCTCTGTGTTACTGTGGCAGAGTGGTTAGCTCTGTGTTACTGTGGCAGAGTGGTTAGCCTGTGTTACTGTAGCAGAGTGGTTAGCTCTGTGGCAGAGTGGTTAGCCTGTGTTACTGTTGCAGAGTGGTTAGCTCTGTGGCAGAGTGGTTAGCTCTGTGTTACTGTGGCAGAGTGGTTAGCCTGTGTTACTGTAGCAGAGTGGTTAGCTCTATGGCAGAGTGGTTAGCCTGTCTCTCAGTGAACATGTCTTCTTGTTTCAGATTCGTGTGGACGGCGTCTCTGGCTCCCAGAATGCACTGCTGTATGAGACGGTGGGCGTGGCCGAGGGGACGCCCATCCTCAGGGACATGGTCTTCAGCCCGGACCGGCGTTTCATCTACCTGCTCAGCGACAGACAGGTGAGACGGGGACAGAGGACGGGGGACAGGTGAGGACAGGTGAGATGGAGGACAGGTGAGACATGAGGACAGGTGAGATGGGGGACAGGTGAGGACGGGGGACAGGTGAGGACGGGGGACAGGTGAGGACAGGTGAGATGGGGGACAGGTGAGGACGGGGGACAGGTGAGGACGGGGGACAGGTGAGGACAGGTGAGATGGGGGACAGGTGAGACGTGAGGACAGGTGAGATGGGGGACAGGTGAGGACGGGGGACAGGTGAGGACGGGGGACAGGTGAGGACAGGTGAGATGGGGGACAGGTGAGGACGGGGGACAGGTGAGGACGGGGGACAGGTGAGGACAGGTGAGATGGGGGACAGGTGAGACGTGAGGACAGGTGGGATGGGGGACAGGTGAGACGGGGGACAGGTGAGACAGGGGACAGGTGAGGACGGGGGACAGGTGAGGACGGGGGACAGGTGAGGACAGGTGAGATGGGGGACAGGTGAGATGGGGGACAGGTGAGACGTGGGGACAGGTGAGACGGGGGACAGGTGAGACAGGGGACAGGTGAGGACGGGGGACAGGTGAGGACGGGGGACAGGTGAGGACAGGTGAGATGGGGGACAGGTGAGACGTGAGGACAGGTGAGATGGGGGACAGGTGAGACGGGGGACAGGTGAGACATGAGGACAGGTGAGACATGAGGACAGGTGGGATGGGGGATGGGGGACAGGTGAGGACGGGGGACAGAGGACAGGGCGAGAGGTGAGGACAGGTGAGACGGGGGACAGGTGAGACATGAGGACAGGTGGGATGGGGGACGGGGGACAGGTGAGACATGAGGACAGGTGGGATGGGGGACGGGGGACAGGTGAGACATGAGGACAGGTGAGACATGAGGACAGGTGGGATGGGGGACGGGGGACAGGTGAGACATGAGGACAGGTGAGACATGAGGACAGGTGGGATGGGGGACGGGGGACAGGTGAGACATGAGGACAGGTGAGACATGAGGACAGGTGGGATGGGGGACGGGGGACAGGTGAGACATGAGGACAGGTGAGGACGGGGGACAGCCTTGGCTGAGGTCTTGTTGTTTATTTTCTGTGAGTTTTGTTTCTGCTCAGAATCAGAGCCAGGGCTGGAATCAAATCCACTTTGCTTTGAGAAAATTAAAAAGATTTGAGTTTGTGTTTTACAGAAGTTGTGATGATTTTTCTTTCACCGACACAAAAAGGAAATGATTTAATTTGATTTTTATGATCAAGTTCAAAGATTTATGGAAAAAAAAGTAGATTTTTTTTCTGTGTAATATTTCTGTGATGTTCTGTCTCTGAGGAGACAGGGACAGGTTTATCACCCACTGCAGGGACATCTGTCCTCTGTCCTCTCTCTGTCCTCTCTCTGTCCTCTGTCCTCTCTCTGTCCTCTCTCTGTCCTCTCTGTGTCCTCTCTGTCCCCTCTCTGTCTCTGTCCTCTGTCCTCTCTCTGTCCTCTCTCTGTCCTCTCTGTCCCCTCTCTGTCTCTGTCCTCTGTCCTCTCTCTGTCCTCTCTCTGTCCTCTCTGTCCCCTCTCTGTCTCTGTCCTCTCTCTGTCTCTGTCCTCTGTCCTCTCTCTGTCCTCTCTCTGTCCTCTGTCTGTCCTCTGTCCTCTCTCTGTCCTCTCTGTCCCCTCTCTGTCTCTGTCCTCTGTCCTCTCTCTGTCCTCTGTCTGTCCTCTCTCTGTCCTCTCTCTGTCCTCTGTCTCTGTCCTCTCTGTCCCCTCTCTGTCCTCTGTCTGTCCTCTGTCCCCTCTCTGTCCTCTGTCTGTCCTCTCTCTCTGTCCTCTGTCTGTCCTCTCTCTCTGTCCTCTGTCTGTCCTCTCTCTCTGTCCTCTGTCTGTCCTCTGTCCTCTCTCTGTCCTCTCTCTGTTCTCTGTCTGTCCTCTGTCTCTGTCCTCTCTGTCCTCTGTCCTCTGTCCTCTCTCTGTCCTCTCTCTGTCCTCTCTCTGTCTTCTGTCCTCTCTGTCTTCTGTCCTGTCTCTGTCCTCTGTCTGTCCTCTCTCTGTCCTCTGTCTGTCCTCTGTCCCCTCTCTGTCCTCTGTCTGTCCTCTGTCTGTCCTCTCTCTCTGTCCTCTGTCTGTCCTCTCTCTCTGTCCTCTGTCTGTCCTCTGTCCTCTCTCTGTCCTCTCTCTCTGTCCTCTCTGTGTCCTCTCTCTGTCCTCTCTGTGTCCTCTCTGTGTCCTCTCTCTCTGTCCTCTGTCTCTGTCCTCTCTCTGTTCTCTCTGTCCTCTCTCTCTGTCCTCTCTCTGTCCTCTCTCTGTCCTCTCTCTGTCCTCTCTCTGTCCTCTCTGTGTCCTCTCTGTGTCCTCTCTGTGTCCTCTCTCTCTGTCCTCTGTCTGTGTCCTCTCTCTGTCCTCTGTCTCTGTCCTCTCTGTCCCCTCTCTGTCCTCTGTCTGTCCTCTGTCCTCTCTCTCTGTCCTCTGTCTGTCCTCTCTCTGTCTTCTGTCCTCTCTCTGTCTTCTGTCCTGTCTCTGTCCTCTCTCTGTCCTCTCTCTCTGTCCTCTCTCTGTCCTCTGTCTGTCCTCTCTGTCCTCTCTCTGTCCTCTCTGTGTCCTCTGTCCTCTCTGTCCTCTCTCTGTCTCTGTCCTCTGTCTGTCCTCTCTCTGTCCTCTCTCTGTCCTCTGTCTGTCCTCTGTCTGTCCTCTCTGTCCTCTCTCTGTCCTCTCTGTGTCCTCTGTCCTCTCTGTCCTCTCTCTGTCTCTGTCCTCTGTCTGTCCTCTCTCTGTCCTCTGTCTGTCCTCTCTGTCCTCTCTCTGTCCTCTCTCTGTCCTCTGTCCTCTGGGACACTGACCCTGCTGTTAAACTGAGCACTGTTGGACATTTAGTCTTGAGGACAAACAGAGCGTCCATTCATCCGCCGTCTGCCCCGGAGCACTCTGGGAAACCCGGCCTGCTGCAGGGCATTCTGGGAAACTGAGTCAGACTCAGGGTCAAACCACAAACCGCAGTGAAATTAAATTAACGACAAAAACAAACAGACGTGGACAGAAACGCTGCATGTCCCCAACAGGACGCCGCATGTCCCCTACAGGACGCCGCATGTCCCCAACAGGACGCCGCATGTCCCCAACAGGACGCCGCATGTCCCCAACAGGACGCTGCATGTCCCCAACAGGACGCCGCATGTCCCCAACAGGACGCCCCATGTCCCCAACAGGACGCCCCATGTCCCCAACAGGACGCCGCATGTCCCCTACAGGACGCCGCATGTCCCCTACAGGACGCCGCATGTCCCCAACAGGACGCCGCATGTCCCCAACAGGACGCCGCATGTCCCCAACAGGACGCCGCATGTCCCCAACAGGACGCCGCATGTCCCCAACAGGACGCCCCATGTCCCCAACAGGACGCCGCATGTCCCCAACAGGACGCCGCATGTCCCCAACAGGACGCCGCATGTCCCCAACAGGACGCCGCATGTCCCCAACAGGACGCCCCATGTCCCCAACAGGACGCCGCATGTCCCCAACAGGACGCCGCATGTCCCCTACAGGACGCCGCATGTCCCCAACAGGACGCCCCATGTCCCCAACAGGACGCCGCATGTCCCCAACAGGACGCCCCATGTCCCCAACAGGACGCCGCATGTCCCCAACAGGACGCCCCATGTCCCCAACAGGACGCCGCATGTCCCCAACAGGACGCCGCATGTCCCCAACAGGACGCCCCATGTCCCCAACAGGACGCCCCATGTCCCCAACAGGACGCCGCATGTCCCCAACAGGACGCCCCATGTCCCCAACAGGACGCCGCATGTCCCCAACAGGACGCCGCATGTCCCCAGCAGGACGCCGCATGTCCCCAACAGGACGCCCCATGTCCCCAACAGGACGCCCCATGTCCCCAACAGGACGCCGCATGTCCCCAACAGGACGCCGCATGTCCCCAACAGGACGCCCCATGTCCCCAACAGGACGCCGCATGTCCCCAACAGGACGCCGCATGTCCCCAACAGGACGCCGCATGTCCCCAACAGGACGCCCCATGTCCCCAACAGGACGCCGCATGTCCCCAACAGGACGCCCCATGTCCCCAACAGGACGCCGCATGTCCCCAACAGGACGCCCCATGTCCCCAACAGGACGCCGCATGTCCCCAACAGGACGCCCCATGTCCCCAACAGGACGCCGCATGTCCCCAACAGGACGCCGCATGTCCCCAACAGGACGCCCCATGTCCCCAACAGGACGCCCCATGTCCCCAACAGGACGCCCCATGTCCCCAACAGGACGCCGCATGTCCCCAACAGGACGCCGCATGTCCCCAACAGGACGCCCCATGTCCCCAACAGGACGCCGCATGTCCCCAACAGGACGCCGCATGTCCCCAACAGGACGCCCCATGTCCCCAACAGGACGCCGCATGTCCCCAACAGGACGCCGCATGTCCCCAACAGGACGCCGCATGTCCCCAACAGGACGCCGCATGTCCCCAACAGGACGCCGCATGTCCCCAACAGGACGCCCCATGTCCCCAACAGGACGCCCCATGTCCCCAACAGGACGCCGCATGTCCCCAACAGGACGCCCCATGTCCCCAACAGGACGCCGCATGTCCCCAACAGGACGCCGCATGTCCCCAGCAGGACGCCGCATGTCCCCAACAGGACGCCCCATGTCCCCAACAGGACGCCCCATGTCCCCAACAGGACGCCGCATGTCCCCAACAGGACGCCGCATGTCCCCAACAGGACGCCCCATGTCCCCAACAGGACGCCGCATGTCCCCAACAGGACGCCGCATGTCCCCAACAGGACGCCGCATGTCCCCAACAGGACGCCCCATGTCCCCAACAGGACGCCGCATGTCCCCAACAGGACGCCGCATGTCCCCAACAGGACGCCCCATGTCCCCAACAGGACGCCCCATGTCCCCAACAGGACGCCCCATGTCCCCAACAGGACGCCGCATGTCCCCAACAGGACGCCGCATGTCCCCAACAGGACGCCCCATGTCCCCAACAGGACGCCGCATGTCCCCAACAGGACGCCGCATGTCCCCAACAGGACGCCCCATGTCCCCAACAGGACGCCGCATGTCCCCAACAGGACGCCGCATGTCCCCAACAGGACGCCGCAGGTCCCCAACAGGACGCCGCATGTCCCCAACAGGACGCCGCATGTCCCCAACAGGACGCCGCATGTCCCCAACAGGACGCCCCATGTCCCCAACAGGACGCCGCATGTCCCCAACAGGACGCCCCATGTCCCCAACAGGACGCCGCATGTCCCCAACAGGACGCCCCATGTCCCCAACAGGACGCCCCATGTCCCCAACAGGACGCCGCATGTCCCCAACAGGACGCCCCATGTCCCCAA